>SJYX01014657.1:0-29649 GCA_006410675.1 Oreotragus oreotragus
GATTGTGGGCAGGAGGAAAAGGGGACGACCGAGGATGAGATGGCTGGATGGCTTCACGGACTCGATGGATGTGAGTCTGAGTGAACTCCGGGAGATGGTGATGGATAGGGAGGCCTGGCATGCTGCGATTCATGGGGTCGCAAAGAGTCAGACACGACTGAGCGACTGAACTGAACTGAACTGAAGTGATAGCTCAGTTGGTAAAAAAACCCACCTGCAATTCAGGAGATCCCTGGGTTGAGAAGATCCCCTGGAGAGGGAAAAGGCTACCCACACCAGTATTCTGACCTGGAGAATTTCATGGACTGTATAGTCCATGGGGTCGCAAAGAGTTGGACACGACTGAGTGAATTTCATATAATATCAAATAATTCATGTTTAATTTTTGTTTTTTGTTTAACTGTTTCTCTTTTCCTTCCTTTAAGAGCTACTTGATTGACATCCAGTTTTGTTAGAGGAAATGGTCAGGAATTCAGTGGAGCCCCATTTGTTCCAAAACTCTCATTGCACTGCATTGCATTCCCTAAAAGGGATACAAATGGTTTAGTATCAACCCTGGGGGCCATATTTCTTAGCCTGCATCCTGGAAGGTCCTGTTCATCCTCAGATGAGGAGTCAATGAGCTGGGAAGAGGCTAAGAATGAGAAAGCAGCAAGTAGAGTCAACCAAGATGGCACACTTTCTTCCTTATTCTGAGGAGTGAACCGTACAGTCAGTGGTCACCCCAGAGACATGCTCAAACCAAGCCCTTACCTTCTGGAGTGTGGTTACTCCCAGCATAGACACTGAGACTCATACTGAAACTTCAAAATCCAAAAGGACTGTAAGCACCTCATTTGTGCCTCTTGGGTCTTATGTGTAATGATAAAATGATAGGTGAAGGTGAAGGTGAAGTCGCTTAGTCGTATCCAACTCTTTGCGACCCCGTGGACTGTAGCCCACCAGGTTTCTCCGTGCATGGGATTCTCCAGGCAAGAATACTGGAATGGGTTGCCATTTCCTTCTCCAGGGGATCTTCCCGGCCCAGGGATCGAACCCAGCTCTCCCGCATTGGAGGCAGATGCTTTAACCTCTGAGCCACCAGGGAAGTCCAGATAAAATGATAACAAACTTGTAAAGATAAACTCAAAGTCCTATATTATTTTCATTGATCAAAAAAAGTAAAACTGAATTTCATATACCAGCCTCAAACCCTCAGAAATCTTGACCAAAACTATAGTCAGGGAAGAATTCAAGTAATTGACACTGACTTTAAAGAAATAATGAAATCATCAATCATCATCATCTGCTGTTGAGTTTTGTTCCTCATTAGAGATTTGTAGTTTAGTGAGTTGATGTGGAAATGTTCCTTATTATCACAGTTTTATTGCCTACCTTAGTACATCTGTTCCAAAATTCATATAGAAATGTCCAGACATTTCAATAAGCCAGTATGTCTTGGAATTTTCATATAGTTCCCATGCACTAAAATCTGGATGGAAAGCTGGTATTTTGAAATTTACAATCACAAAGACTGAGCAACATCTGGACAGCTTTGCTCGATCGCTCTTTCTGTTCCTTTTGATTTAGGCTCAAGTTATGATTGCAGAAAAGGCCAAAAAACCTTTGTGTGTGGCAGGTGTGAGTTCAAGCTGACAAACATTTAATACTATGTTCATTTCACTTTGATACAGCTTTTTGCAAAACACATGGAACACTGTTTCTGCCTTTTACCAAATAACTCATCCAACAGGGAAGACAGCCGAGCTGTGGAAGCGATTTTCTCTTGGAAATGAAAGAGAAAGACTGGGGAAACATATTTACAGCCTCAACTAGCGTCCTTGAACTAATTCTTTTCCATAGCATCCCCTGTTAATATCTGTGTGAGTGTGTGTGTGTGCATACACAAGATTGATTTCTAACACAAGAAGAGAAACTTCTGGAATTCCCAAGCAAAAGTCCCCCCCTCGACAACTTGATCAGCCTTCAACAGTGAATCTTCAGAATGTCCTTCCTAGTATTCTGTATAAATGAAAGACAAAGAGGGGAAGAGAGAAGGAGGACACATAGCAGAGAAGAAGGAAGAGTCTGATGCATCTAGGCAAATGTAATTATAACCAAATACTGATGACAACCTGACAGTTCTTGTGACTCTGTAACACTTACTATCAAAGCTGCAAAAGCCTCTTCCCTCACAAAGCAGAGCTAAATGTCACTTCGGGGCAGCCTGGCCTCAGGGCTTAGCTTTGGGTTCGAGGTAGGCAAACTGCTCTTTTGCCAGAATAGGTTAGATCAATCTGAATTTTCAACCTGACCTTCCTCTCACCCCTAATAACTTCCTGGCTCCTCACTCACAGGGTGATTTATGAGCAAGAACAAAGAATGATGTGTTTATCCTAGCAGGAAGGGAAACTAGAAAATATATTAAGTGGGTGAAAAAAAAATAAAGACAAAAGGAAAGAAATAGGAAGGAACCAAAGAGAAAATACTAGTTTCATGTTGAGGTACCTCAGTTTCTAGGCTGCTGTAATTACCTAGTCACTGAAGAAATAAAACGTGGGAATCCATTTTATAAAAAATCAATATTTTAAACAATGTGAGGAGCTCTCATAATTTTAAATCTCCCTACACTGTCTGTGTGCAGAACTCTGATCACCTTTAAAGAGGAGCTCCGATAATTATAAATTTTTCTTCACTGAGAAGGCACCAAACCTCTATCCTCTTCTAAACAGAAACCATCTTGAAACTCTGAAGCAACCAATAATTTTAAATACCCCCCTCGCCCATCCCTCACACTTTAGGCTTCTTCTTTGTTTTTTTCTTAATTTTTTTAGACAATGTTTTTAACTTTAAAATTTCTTAAATATACAATTGCAGATTAACCTATGATAAAAGCGGATTCTCTTGTGCCTTTTTCTTGAATAAGTAAACACAACCGTTTCTCAGATTAATGTTAACAAAAGTGAAGGATTTTATTTAGGAAACCCTCCCAAGAATGTTTTGATTCAGCGTTTGCAAAAAATAATGTAAAATTAATGAATAAGGATTTTATTATTCCTAATCTACAATCCTATAAAGAGCACAATTTTATATTGAATTCCAGTCTCATATACAAAGACCTTCTATAATTAAAATGCCTCAATCTTCTTCAAATTAGAAAAGCAAATTGTTACATATCCTAAGTAGGTGCTTTTCTGTTTAATGACAGTCACTCAGATGATTTATGACACACATTATTTTATATCAAAGTACAATGAAATAGGCATTACCAAAGGTAATCTCCGTAATGTCTGGAAAGGGATCAGAAACCTCAGTGCAACAATGAACGCAGTATTTAAAATGCAAAATCCAAAGACATTATTATGGTTTTGATTTCTTATGGCATAGCTTCGCCTGATCAGTTATATTACCAGCGCAGCACAAAGGGTGTTTGCGTATGAATGCTGTGAAGATAACAGACGGGAAAAATGAAATATAAAGTCAATTTTCATACAGAAATTGTTATCAAAGGAATGATAAACCAAAAATGTATAATCATAAGAAAAAACAATTGATGAAGAACAATCTAAAGTAGACTGAGTCTACTATGTCTCATTCTGGCTTTTAAACTCTTGTCCTATTAAAATACATAATAAAGTGCTGAGATAATGTATAAACAAAGGGAGATAGAGCACTATGTTGATTATTATTTAGACACTGCCTCCCAAGATCTCTCTTTGCAAATGGAATCAAGCAGCAGCTTAACTGTGCACATCATGAATTGGTATGAGCTTTCATCAAGCTCAGATTTCTAACTTCAATGAAAAAAATAATTGTGAGTTTTAAAACTCCTAGTTGCTTCAGTGTATCATGGAAACATGAGGCACCAAGGGAAGAGGACGCACATGCACACAGACACAAATTCTTTAACATGCACAAGGGAAAAGTCATAATATTGGAGAGAGTATGACTCCCTAAACTTAATCTTTCTGGAATAAGTTGTGAATAATAGCCAAGCAGACCCTGCATCAAAGAGTTACCCATTAGAATAAAGTCTTCTCTCCCACAAGAATGCTATTTACCATGCAGTTTGCGAGCAGAAAGGTGGCTCTTTGACATTCTTTTCAAGACATGTTGCTTGGGGCCTCAGAAATTAAACAGAGAACAGCAGGGAAGGGGTTTACTATTTAATGTTCTTGGTTGTAATTTTTTAATTAGCCATTAGGAAGATGAAGGCAGGTTCAGGCAGGGATGAAAAGAAAGACTTGGAAGAAATATGACTTTCTGCAAAGAGCCCATGGAGATTACAGGAAAGACCAGGCCTCCAGAGAGGTTCCCAAAGAAATAGCTTGCAGGCCACTTCCCCACGTCCCCTGGGCAAATCGAAACCTAGTTATTTGAAAGCGTGGGGTTTAACTGGATTTCCTAAAAGATGTCATGTCTCAGCCTCAGCTTCTTACAACTGAAAATAGGAAATGACTGGAAAAAAGACAAAAATGCCAGGAGCACTGATGTGGCTGATCTTGGGGTCTCAGAGCTTCTGGGTGTGTTTACATATATCTCCACACTTTCCGGAGGATTAAAGGGAATCGAGGACACTGTGCTTTGTGTACCAAAAATCCCCAAGCTGCTTCCTATGTTCTAAAGACGGGACCTGCAGGACAGCAGAGAAAGGCAGGAAAAACAGAAAAGGCCCCTGGACACAGGAAGGTGGAGGGTATGTGCTTTTGAAAATAGTTAATCAGATTAGGTTAATTCAACTGCAGCCTTGCTGGAAATCCCAATTAAAGACATGTTCCTGAAGAATGGAGCAGAGAAACTAGATTATTTGCATAGAACTCAAGTCTTTAAGTGATTTTAAGGAATAAGAGATGTGGCAAAAATACTGAAATGGTATTAACAGAAGACACTCGAATAGTTTTAATACTTGGAATACTCTGTATGAATCCTTAGGTTTCATTGTTCATATCTGCTCCTTCTCCACTGTCCATTTCAGTAACGACACCATTCAGTCTCTTAAAAGTCACCTTTGACTTCATTTTCTCCCTCTAATCAGAAACTAGGTCTTGTCTAGAAAACTACGAGATACGTTTCACACCCACCTTTCCTCCCCAGTGCCACTGCTGGGATTCAACCCTCCACTGCTTTGGCTTTTCAAATCAGGCCCCTGCTGCTGCCTGTTTCCCATGCCACCTCAGTCCAACATCTGTATCTGATCCTCTTACCCACAGATCCTAATTCAGTAGATTTTGGGTGAGACCGGGGAAATATGCATTTTATTTTTTCAATGACTTATGAAATTTCCTAACCACATTCGAAGGTGGAAGATACAAGAAATGTATTCCCTTATGCC
Organism: Oreotragus oreotragus; assembly: GCA_006410675.1. Lineage (NCBI taxonomy): Eukaryota > Metazoa > Chordata > Mammalia > Artiodactyla > Bovidae > Oreotragus > Oreotragus oreotragus. Next base: position 5,312 of record SJYX01014657.1, read on the forward strand.
TATCTCTGTCCCCCAACTTCAGCCACCACCATTTCCCAATCATGCATGCATGCAAAGTTGCTTCAGTCATGGCTAACTCTTTGTGATACTATGGACTATAGTCCTCTGTCCATGAAATTCTCACGCCAAGAATACTGGAGTAGGTTGCTGTGCCCTCCTCCAGAGGATCTTTCTGACTCAGGGATAGAACTTGGGTGTCCTGCATTGCAGGCAGATTCTTTACCATTCAAACCACCGTGAAAGCCCAGTTAAAAGGAAGGGGCATCATTAATAACTAGTCAGAATGTTAATATCTGGGATTGTCTCAGGCAGACACTATCTTATGTTCAGCCTATTCTTTTACATGTGTGTTTTCAAAGGATGAGTGGATTCTTTGTAATGGGGGAACCTCCTCTCTTAAGCTTGGCCATGTTCAACAAGAATCTGGACCAAACTCAACTGGTTCCATAGAGAATGGTCCCCGTGCTCATCTCTCCAGGACAGCCTGGGGCAGCAAGATATACTGCCAAGTCTACTTTACATTTACTGAAACCCAATACCAGATCTTCTCCCCAGATTAAACAAGGATTCAGCGTCCTGTGGATATACCCGATGTTAGCAGCATTCCATCCACTCTCCTCTGAAACAATCAGAAAGCAATGCTTAACTCCATTCTCTGGATAGAGATCTTACTCTTTCTCCCTACTGCATGTCCAGGGGTTGTGAGATGATAAATCCTCATCTCTGGGTTGACATCTAAGCAATAAAGACATCCATCTCTGGAGGTAGATCATCAGCCTCTAATCATGTTGCTCTTATGGTTGGCTCCCCCAGTTGCTTAGCCCCTGTCCTACCATGGTGCTCCAGGCACCCCTCCTACCTCCTCACCTCATCATGATATGAGCACAGGTCCAGGTCTGTGATGACTGGACTAAAGAAAGAAAATGAAGAAAAAGAGATGCAGGAGGATAAGCTGAACCCCATGACTTTCCCCTCCCTCCCTCATCTCCTCATCTTCTCTACATGGCCCCTCACCATTCAGCATCCATGAACACTGGTCTCTCTTATTTTTTCCTCCATTGATGAAATGCTCCAGATAGTCTAAATCCAGGTTTCCTTCTGAAATGTGTCTGAGCTGTTTTTAGGTCCTTTTGGTCATTCAAAAATCTATTAGGATTATCTCTGTCATACTCTATTGGATCAAAGTCAAAGAATTAGAAGGTAAGGGAAGCATTTAGTTCTCCCATAGAACACAGATAAGTTTTATAATGTTACTTCAAAATGGATTCCCATGTTCTCAGATTTGATTTGAAACGTGTTACCTGACATGACATCTAACGAAACTAAATAAAATTTTAAAATTTTTATATGTACATGTGTTATTTGATTTTTTTAATTATTTAAAAGACAGCATCTAAATTTTAAACAGCAATTTAAATGGTGAGAGAAAACATAAAAAAAGAAAGGCTGAAGAAACAGATGGATACTAAGCAGCTTATATCTCCTATACATATATATTAGCTTGAAAACAATGTATTGCGTTTCTTAGCATAATTTTGGCCTTCTGCTTGGAAAATATTTTACTGCTAAATAGAAAGGGAAGGGCATCTGAAGGCTTGCTCTAAACTGAAGAATCAGATCCTTTCATTTTTGACAAACAAGGTCACGACATGCCTCCCTCAGTGCTCTGGCCAGGCACATGCTATTGTGAGCATCAGTACCAGCTCTCTGGAGTGAGAAGAGAGGAAATGGAAAACATGCAAAGAAAAATATATGTCTGCCCCCTTTCAACATCATCTAGGAACGTTTGCAGTTGCATATATAAGTTCTTCAAGAAAGACTGGTTCCAAGCATGCTTACCAGGGAACCCTGGATTGATGTCCCATCATCTTCTAACACAGGGGTCAGCCATGAAATTAAAAGACACTTGTTTATTGGAGGGAAAGCTATGATAAACCTAGACAGTGTACTAAAAAGCAGAGATGTCACTTTGCCAACAGAAGTCCATATACTCAAAGCTGTGGTTTTTCTAGGGGTCATGTATGGATGTCAGAGTTGGACTATAAAGAAGGCTGAGCACTCAAGAATTGATGCTTTTGAATTGTGCTGGAGAAGACTTTTGAGAGTCCCTTGGACTGCAAGGAGACCCAACCAGTCTTTCCTAAAGGAAATCAACCCTTTATACTCACTGGAAGGACTGATGCTGAAACTGAAACTCCAATACTTTGGTCACCTGATGCAAAGAGCTGACTCATTGGAAAAGACCCTTATGCTGGGAAAGATTGAGGGCAAGAGGAGAAGAGGGCGACAGAGGATGAGATGGTTGAATGACTTTATCTACTCAGTGAACATGAGTTTGAGCAAACTCGGAGAGATAGTGAAAGACAGCAAAGCCTGGCCTACTGCAGTCCACGGGGTCACAAAGTGTCGAACACAACTTAGCCTCTGAACAACACAGAGATCAGCTGACTATGGCCTGAGGGTCACATGTAATTCTCCTTCTGTGTTTGTATGACCCCCCAAGCTAAGAGTGGTTTTGTATTTTGAAACAATTGAAAAGAAAATCAGAAGAATATTATCACGACACATGAACAGTATATGAAATTCACATTTCATTGTCTATAAATAAAAATTTCTCAAATGAGTCATTTACCTCTTGCTGAGGGTTGCTTTTGCACCACCATGGTGAACCATGTTAGCTGACATCATATATACTATTCATGAAGCTAAAAATACTTAGTTGCTGACCCCTTCTAAGAAAACATTTTCTGACTCTTGTTCTAATGCAAATGGGCCTTGAGCATTTCCCTGGCTGCCAGGGAAGGCAAGACTGGGGTTGCGCTCCATGGGAACAGTCCTTGGATTGTCCTCCCCCTCCCTTCCCCTTCCCTCCCCCCTCAATGGGGCTCACAAATGTTAAGCCCTTTAGTTCTTCCTCCTCTGCTGCACAGTTCTGAAAGTGTAAAGATCTGCATTCTTATTCTAACATAACATTAAAATGTCTTTGTATTAAGAACTGTATATTTTATGGAATTTGAATAGTATTAGTGTCATATACGTACCAGATTTCAATATAACAATATGAAAAGTGCACATGTAATTTTACTTTTGTATCACATTAATACTAAGCTACATGATGGCAATATTAAACTAATGTGACAAAATGATGCCAGTGTAAGATGTAAAATTGCTAATATCACAGCAAGTTATTAATGTCTTGCAATGGACTCTGAAGAACAGTGTGATTAAACTTCCTCAATCTTTTCCAGCCTCAGTTGGAACTCCAATGACAAAAGAGGATAAATTACCTTGGCAAATGTCCTTGCCAGGCTATAACAAGTTTGGCCTTCTCATTATGGCTCTAGGACTCTTCAGCGAAGTCAGAGTCTTTCCAGGAAAAGAAAATCCATGGCTAAATTAAGGGACCTGCCTTTGGCCTTGGTTTGGGCAACAATTAACTGCTTTATTTCTGAAATATAACTCTGTTATACTGATAACAAAGTCCTGTCCCATTTGCTATCACTCTTATCACTCTTTAACCACCCAAAGCTTCTAATCCAAACCTTTCTCTCTTCCTCCCAAGCTGACACCTCCCACCTGAATCGTTTCTGTCCCTTGGAAGCCTAAATCAGCCTATCTATCCTTTACCATCACTCTGGATTCCTTGTCTTCTTGATTTACCGTGAAATATGTCCAGCATCCTCCTGTATTTTGATTTCTCTTGTCCTATGTCAGGGACATGAACTACTGTTGGAGAAATCAGATCAAAGCATAGACTGGTGTCTCATACATCAGTGGTCTTCAAAGTCATCTGGGCTCTAAAATAGCTCTACAGTTCATTGAGTTCCTGTTCAGCCTCTCTCCTGATGCTTGTAATGGGTGGTATGTTCTAACCTTCCCTCTTCTCTTCAAACTCCTCGTATCACAGTTTTTCCCCTTGTTTTCCTCCCTCAATTACAAAGTTCCTTCAACTTGCTGAATTAAAAACGACAAACTTGGGTCTTCCCTGGTGGTCCAGTGGTTAAGACTCTGTGCTTTTGCTGCAGAGGGGATGAGTTCAATCCCTGGCTGGGGAACTAACATCCCAAACCTCTCGTGGTGTGATCACACACACACACACACACACACACACACACACACACACACACAAGCCCTATAAACTTAACTTCATTGGTCTCCAACTTTTCTTTCTTCCTTCCCTCCTGTTTCCATGGAAGCATTGCCCTTCACTCAGTCCAAGACTAATCCCTCCACTTGTGCCCTTGATCTTGAGGTCTCCTAGCTTTTCAGGAGACACCTTGTTCTATCAGGCTTCTTTTATCCTCTATCAGTAACTTCTTGTTTCTGACTCAGTTCATCAACATGTCAAGTCTATTCTGTACTAAACAAACAATCCTGATTTGATCCCACCTTCTTTTCACCTCTCTTTTACTGTTGGAGTATACTTGCTTTCCTCCTTTAGTTTCCCTCCCTTTCATCCCTCCACCCAGTGTCATCTTTAATTTTCTCTCACTCCCTCACTCCTTTAGCTTTGGTCTCAGATAACTTCCATGCTGTTACATTCAATGCATCATTTTGTGCCCTCAGCTTACAAGAACTTTTTTCTGCACTTGACATCAGCGATCACTTTCTTCACCTTGACATTTCCTCCCCTCTTGGTTCCTAAGTCTCCCTCTTCCACTTTCTCCTGGGCTTCTCCCATCTCTTCATCCATCCTTTCTTGGACCCTTGCACAGCCCTCTCTGCTCACTCACACCTTACATAGGCTGGTGTTCCCCAGCCTATGTATCTCTTCTCATCATTTACATTTACCTTGAAAGACAGGGCCAAACCACTAGTTTCAATAATCATTATTATCCTGTAGACTCCTAAATCTGTCATCCCAGATTCTTTACTGAGCTCCATAACTATTTATCCAAATGCAATGAAACATCTTCACTTGAATTTTCCACAGAGCCCTCAATCTCAACATAAGCAAAGGCATAGCTCTCAATTTCTACTCCCCCGACTATGTTTCCAAGTGTATCTATCCATATGCTCAAGTGAGAAATGTTTCCTGTACTCCAGGAGCTTCTCTGTGCCCCACAATAAGTCATCAGGTTCTTTATACCTTCCTTATCTGTATTTTCTTTCCACGTTTACCACTATTCCCTTAGCTCAGGTCCTGATCAGTTCTGACCTGGATTATAGCCACAGCCTTTTTTTTTTTTTTAATTAATTTATTTATTTTAATTGGAGGCTAATTACTTTACAGTGTTGTAGTGGTTTTTGCCATACATTGACATGAATTAGCCATGGGTGTACCTGTGTTCCCCATCCTGAGCGCCCCCGCCCCACCTCCCTCTGGATTATACCCAAAGCCTTTTAACTAGCCTCCCCTCTCTAGTCTTTTTTTGTCCCTTGAATTTACCTTGTGCACTGTTGAATGTATGACCTTACAGAGCTGATGACAAATCTGATCATATATAACTCACCCTCTTTAATCCTTCAAAAGCTTCTAGAGGCTTTCAAAAGATAGTTTAAACTCATTTTACTGGCCTTTCACTGGCCTCTATTTATATTCCAGTAATGGATGTCTTCTTGGAGGAACTATCTGTAAGCATTTGGTAGTATCTTCTGATTACAAGGACCTGAGATTCACTCCACTTACCTCTAAGAAACGAGGGTCTTATAAACATTGTTTACTAGTGGCATTGGATTAGACATGTAAAGTATGTGTGTGTGTGTGTGTGTGTGTGTGTATGTTTGGGCACATGTGTGTTTGTGCACATCCCCACCCTCCTCTCCAACCAATTGGCTTCCTCAAAACTTTGTAACTTCATTTTTCAGTCGGGATTATAACACTTGCACTGGCCCTGAGTTTTCTCACCCATCTTTTCTCTCAGCCTCTTGGCTAACTAGCCCAAGTCTGTGGTTGCCGACTTCATAATTCCTTGGTAGCCCTACTTGGATGGCCTAATTTATCTCTTCAAAAGCAAGTCACATGAGTAATAAAACATTGGCTTCTTGACTGATGCTTCACCTGGATCAACTGCCTACCACCCCTTATCTGGCCAGCTATGACAAGGAGGCAACAATCATATGGAAGAGTTTGTATGCTATTAATATTAATGATCATAACTAATATTTATAGAACTCTTAAGAACTAGATATTGTCTGTAAATGTTTTATATGCTTTACTATCCATTCAAAACAACCCTAAGAGGTAGGTTCTACTATTACCATCGGCACATTACTGTTGGAGAAAATAAATCAGATAGAGTAAAGTAACTTGCCTATGGTCTTACAGCTACTACAAGGCACAGTCAGGGTGAATCTCAGGCAGTTGGGTTCCAGACTCTCTGTGCCCTTTCCTGCCAGCTTATACAGCCAGGATGTAGTGGGGGGTGGGGGAAAAGGTGCCCCCAATGCATCATGCTGGTTCCCATCTTTATACTTTTACATATGGCCATTCTCTCTGCTTGAAATCCCTTTCTCTGTCTCCAGGTGAATCAGCATTTGGGGATGAATGAACAAATGCCTTAGGTGCGTAGCCTTGAGCTCATCACTTCCACTCTCTGGGTCTCAGGTTCCTCATCTGTAAAATGAAGTGGTTGAATTGGATCCTTCAAATTCTACAACTGTGTAACTTTAAAGAAAGAACAAAGGCAGCTCAGAAATCAAAGGTGACTACAGCATCATTTTGATATTCCTGTCATCTTACAGCCATCAGATTCTCTGTTGTTACACTTAAACGAGATATGAACATTTTAGTGAATCTGTAAATATTTAATGATACAGATTGCTCCTCAAGCACAATAACTGAGCAAGTGGCAACTAGTTTCTCAAATGATGGTACAGTGAGTGGGTGCTGATCCCCTTTTTATAGAAGATTTCAAGTTTATCTCTCAGCCTGAAGCATCTCCTTTTAACTCTGTAACTTCAGAATTCTGATGAGGCCAAATAGCAACACTATTGAATCAAGACATGTATTTTCTTTGTTGGATCAAATCACTCAAGGCTGCCAACAAGTATCGATTGTGGCATGTGGAAAGCCAGGCGAAAATGTATAGGGGCTAAGGCCTTAACTGGGAATTCTCTTTTGTGGCTTTTCTTTTAGTGTATTATTTGTCAGATTTTTATAAGAGCATTATTGCTTTAAGAAAAAAAACTAAACCCTGAGAAATTACTCTCAGTCTAACGAGTTCTTTTCACTGACTTCAGACATCATTAGGGGAGGCTATAGCCTAGGGCTGTGCATGAACTTTTTCTTCTAACTGTACACTTTATGTATAATTTAGCTTTCTTGCCTAAATTATTCAAGCAAATAGTGAGTGAAAATAATGGAGTTCACTGAAACCTTCCAGAGTATTAAAATAAAACAGTTTTTTACGCTGGTTTGAATTTTTAAGCTTTTTAATCATGGATTTCAAATAGCATACACATGTCTGGCTGTTCTTGAATTGTCTCCTACATCTTTTGCAGAAGGAGAGAAGAAAGGAAACTAAGTTTAGTAAATAATCCATTAATTAATCACTGGTGCTGATAGCAGCTCAAAGGTAGAGTAACAGTATTTGGAAACAGCCTGTCGAGTGGCCAAGGGTATGATTGGCACATATTTTAAAAAGTAGATACCTCTTTTCCCCATTTCTTATGATCAGAGCAGGGCTGAAATTGAGTGGTATGTTTGAAAAGAGGAGTTAATATGCTTAGTTTAAATAGGAAACTACAGTAGCAGGATTTGTACTCAAATCGCCCCCGATATATTTCTTTAAAGAACCAAACACATGTTCTAAATAATAATATTTCATCTTGGATGTGAGTGGTCTGGAAAATTTATTTTTATCCTAGATAACTCTGGAGTAAATTTGGAAATCATTGGAAGAATATGATTTTCTGGCATATATATATAGTTCCCCAAACTAGGAATGTAGCCCAAGGTTAAGAATTCAGTCAAGATATTTTAGAATTCTCAAATATCCTCTTTTGTCAGTCAGAGATCGGAAGCAGCATCTCCTTCCATAGACTAAAAGGAAGTAGTTATCATAGCACATAGTCTTTGAAAACAGCAAAGGCAATAACAGTGAATGGGGTTGTGGAAGGGAGGTCACCAGTGCTCAGCCAAGAGCTTCAGATGTTAGATTCTGAATAGGCGAACGGAAGCTTCTGAGTAATATATGGAAAGGGGCAATGGCTAAAGCTCTTTGTAGAGGAACAAGAATGACCTAGAATAATAGACCTGTAAGTTTAATTTATTGACCTGATTAATAAAGAATGATCACAAAATCAATTTTTCAACACAGAGACTAGGACAGAGTATTAGAGAGTAAGCACTCTGATATTATAAAAACTACTGAAGTCTTCTCCTCCTATACAGTGAACTGGTGGAAATTAGAAAATGAAGTCTATATTGATTTTAATAATATGTTCAATTCTCTCCAACATGACAATTTAAGCAAATATCTGGAAAAAATTGTATTTAAAATCCTATGATTTTAAGCACTGAGCAAAGAGTTATGCTAGGTTCAAATCCCAGCTCTTCCGTTGAGGAATATAGGCAAGTTACTTTACCTTCCCAGGAACTAGATTCCTGATCTGTAATGTGAAGGAGCTGGGCATCTTTAAGGCCTGAAATTATTTGACTATTCTTATGGAAATTTCCCTTAATACATGTGTTTGCATAAGGAACAAGTTACCTATCTCTCTAAGACTCATTTCCTTACCTAAAACGTGAGATAGATGATAACACTCTAAGGACTAAGGTTGTTAACAGTACTGAATTAAAAACCCCTATGAGATTGTCATACAGAGTGAAGTTAAGTTAGAAAGAGTAAAACAAATATCATATATTAACATGTGTATGTGGAATCTGAAAAAATTGGTATAGATGACCTTATTTACAAAGCAGAAATAGAGACGCAGATATAGAGAACAAATGAATAGATACCAAGGGAGAAAGGAGACTGTGTGGAATGAATTGGGAGATTGGGATTCACATATGTACACTATTGATTCAATACAGGTAATTAATCAGAACCTATTGTATAACACAAGAAATTACTCAGTACTCTGTGGTGACCCAAATAGGGAGGAAATCCAAAAAAGAGGGGATATATGTATAGCTGATTCACTTTGCTATATAGCAGAAAATAACATTGTAAAGCAACTATAATAAAAATGAAAAAAATTACAGAAAAAGAAAATCCTGTGAAGTCCAGTACCCAACACCAATACCAACGGGTCTTGAGTAGATATCAACTCCCACTGTCTAACCACAGGAGTCAGGACATGTGGGTTCCAATGTCAAGTCTGCCCCTGGCTAGATGACCTTAGATAAATCCTTTCACATCTCTAAGCCAACATCCTCATTCAGGCAAGAGAGTGGCTCATGTAGTCCTCGTGATAGTTGAGTATGACTCTCTCCCCTCCCCTGCCTCGTCTTCAGATTCCTAAACCTCTAGTCTTTTCCATGCCTTCTTTTGAAGAAGTTTCTCTAATCCATTCTTTTATTGTTCTTTTGGTCTCCATTCCACTCCCAAGTCCTTGGCTCACAGTTAGATTTGAAAAGTAGCCTTCCATCTTACAGTGAATAAAATACACTTCTCTTAACCAAGTCTCTTCTCCTGGTTTTCCATTCATAGCAAATGCAGCCTCTACGCACCCATTTGCTGAAGTCAAAAATCTAGGCATCATCTCTCTTTCTCTTTATTACAATTCTAGTCCATCAGTGGATCCTACTGAGTCTAAATCCAAAATATATCTTGAATCCCAGACCACCCTCTCTTCTAGCACCTTACTCCAAGTCCCCCACCTTCTCTCATTTGGTTGATGGTAATAGCTTCCTAACTAGTCTTCCTGATTCCACCTCTGAACATATCCACAAGGTAGCTTGAGTGATCCTCTTAAAAATAACACAAGTCGTGTCTCTCCTCTGCCAAAAAGCTTCCAACAGCTTCCCCTTGTACTTAGGGAAAAAATAAATCTCCTCGGCTTCTCAGGAATCAGTAGTGGTAAAGAATCTGCCTGCCAGTGCAGGAGATGTAAGAGACACAGGTTGGATCCCTGAGTCAGGAAGATCTCCTGGAGAAGGAAATGACAACCCACACCAATATTCTTGCCAGGAGAATCCTTTACAGAGAGGGATTTGGTGGGTTAACATGGGGTCACAAAGAGTCAGACATGACCGAGTGTCTGAGTACCAATCTCATACCATTTGTCATAGACAACAAGAGCTTACAGAACGTGGCCTATGATTACTACTCCTACTTAATCTTATATACCCTCCCTACCACTCATGGCAGGACTTACCCGGTAGCTCAGCAGTAGAGAATCCTCCTGCAAAGCAGGAGACAGGAAGATCCCCCTAGAGGAGGAAATGGCAACCCACTCCAGTATTCTTGCCTAGAGAATCCCATGGACAGAGGAGCCTGGCAACCTACAGCCCATAGGGTTGCAAAGAGGCAGGCACAACTGAAGTGACTTACCATATAACCATGCACATTACTCACGGCCCTTCTGCTCACCAGCACTGATGATAACAGTCAAAACTAATCTAATAGAGACCAAGGAGGACAAGTCAGATGGAACTAAGATCTCCTTGTCCTTTCAGATCTCTGGAAAACTAACTTAAGCCTGTATCCCGTGTTCTATAGGAAACAAATGCCCTAGCTAAGATTTCTGTGAAATTACAGAGTCTACAAATTCTCATGCTCACATATTCTGGGTGCCAACCTTCTGCTTCCCCTGAATTGTTTATCTTATTGGGTTTGTCGTCCCTTGAATGTTCTCCAAGTCATCCAGACTAGTCTCAGCCTTTTCCATTCCCCTAAAAACGTAATCACACAGTCTCTTGTGTATTTTATATTTATTAGACTTCACTGAAGGTTTGAGTCCACAGAAGAGCTTAACATTATAGAAATCACATCAACCAGAGTTGTGGGTTAGACACATTCATTTTTAAGAATTCCTTTTGCCTCCTTGTTCTGATTCATCCTGTTCCAAGGTCTTTCGTTGGGCCTCTTTCAGTGCACACCCAACCATAGATGCTTACTGATTTCTTAGAGAATGCCAAGCTATGTTCTTTGTCTCCTTCCAACCCATCATCAGGGCCTCACTTTTCTTTTCATGTGATTTATCCAGAATAATCACTTTTTCAAGTGTTTGTATTTTTACTTCTCCATTTTTCATGTCTTCTATTTTTGCCTTTAATCGTCATTTTTCTCTATAGCAATAGTGTTTGCCTCCAAGCTTCACCATTACCCTCTAATTTTCTGATTCTAAACTAACACTGGGAAAAATACTTACTAGGTAAATCAATTCAAATTTTTCTATGATGAATAAATAACCCACAGAGTGGCCTCAGGAATATCACTGCAACTACTTAGTAATGCCTTTAGAGCCCACTGATTTGCTGATATATGAGACTGTCACAGGATAATAATCACTTCTATATAACCTTAGAGATACTGAACAGCAGAGAAATGAGAGCATAGATTCTGGCATCAAGAGTGGCTGAGTTAGAGTCTCAACTCCTCCATTTGCAGGCTGTAGAATCTTAGGCAAGTTGCTTAACATATCTGTGTAATCTTATCTATGAAATAAGGCTGTTAATAGTATCTACCTTAGTAGAGTTACTGAGAGGATTAAATACATTAATATATGTAACTGTTAGAACAGTTTCTGAAAAACAAAAGAATAATGTCCAACATTGAGTAAATGGTTTGTAAATATAAGCTATGCTTTTAAAAATTAAGGTATAATTAACATTTAGCATTGTATTAGCTTCATATATGCAACATAGTCTGATTCAACATTTGTACACACTACAAAATGATCACCACTATAAGTCTAATTACCATATGTCACCATACAAAGTTACAAAATCTTTCTTCTCATTATGAGAATTTTTAAGATTTACTCTCTTAGCAGCTTTCAAAGAAGAAATACAAGATTGTTGACTATAGTCACCATGTGGAAACAACTTGTGTCCATCAATGGATGAATGGATAAAGAAAGTGGGATACACAAACACATGTGCACGCACATACACACACAGTGCAATTCTATTTAGACATAAGAAAGGAATAAAATCTTGCTGTTGACAACAACAAGGATGGCTCATGAGGGTATTATGCTAAGTGAAATAAGTTAGACAGAGAAAGATAAATACCATGTGGTACCACTTATATGTGAAATCTAAAAGCCAAAGCAGGACTCATGGATTAGAGACACCAGATTGGTGGTTGCCAAAGCAGAGGGCATTAGGGGGTTGGCAGGATGAGTAAAAGGGGTCAAGAGATAAACTATAAAGTTTATATCAGTTATTGCTGTGAAGCACAAGCCCAACTTCTTAGGGAAAAAAGCATTATGTTTGGTCATCCCATTCCATCCACAGTAGAGATGCTACAAGGCCTTATTCAATCAAACAAACACTCTGGTGGTAGACAAAGAGAAGTGAGAACTGATTTTAGTTCTTCTTATTTGACACTCTTTCTACTTTCAGTGGTCATGTATGGATGTGAAAGCTGGACTGTGAAGAAAGCTGAGCACCAAAGAATTGATGCATTTGAACTGTGGTGTTGGAGAAGACTCTTGAGAGTCCCTTGGACTGCAAGGAGATCCAACCAGTCCATTCTAAAGGAGATCAGTCCTGGGTGTTCTTTGAAACTCCAATACTTTGGCCACCTCATGTGAAGAGTTGAATCACTGGAAAAGACTCTGATGCTGGGAGGGATTGGGGGCAGGAGAAGAAGGGGACGAAAGAGGAAGAGATGGCTGGATAGCATCACCAATTCGACGGACATGAGTTTGGGTGAACTCCGGGAGTTGGTGACGGACAGGGAGGCCTGGCATGCTGCAGTTCATGGGGTCGCAAAGAGTCGGACACGACTGAGTGACTAAACTGAACTGAACTGAACTACTTTCAGACTTAGCTTCCAACTTCCTGTATCTTTTATGCTAGTTTCCCCAGTTCCTTCCCTTCATCTCTGCCCATCCTATCCCCACCCCACACAGTTATTCACCTCCATCTTTACTCTAGATCACCCTGGAATAAGGTCCTTCCTGGAATCCACATGACAGCTTTCCATCTTTACTTTTTCCTCTAAGGTTCTTTCCAACTTCTTCACCTTAANGTTTCCCCAGTTCCTTCCCTTCATCTCTGCCCATCCTATCCCCACCCCACACAGTTATTCACCTCCATCTTTACTCTAGATCACCCTGGAATAAGGTCCTTCCTGGAATCCACATGACAGCTTTCCATCTTTACTTTTTCCTCTAAGGTTCTTTCCAACTTCTTCACCTTAATCAGCCCCTGACTGTCCCTGGAAAAGCCTCTTTGGAGGGAAAAGCTGTTTCTCCTCTTTCTTCAGGCACCCAGAAATTACGATGCACTCAGCTCTCAGCCCATTGGACTCTCACTGTCCCTCAGCAAACCTCCCTCTTGAAAGTCTGTGTGATCGTTTTTTAATTTTTCCCCAATATTACATATCTTTTTTTACACTTGCAGTTCATTCATTCTTTCAACAGGTATTTATTAAATACCTACTCCACACCAGGGGCTTAGATTTCAACAGCAAGTGTACAGCCTTCTTTCCTAGTTCATCTGTTTTCATCCTCACGACTTCAGCATCCTAGTGCAATGTTCTAAAAAGCACCTTCCCCCTCTCCACTCTATCAGCTGTTTCTCTGTTTTGGAACTGGGCAGGCTATCATGACCGTCTCATCAACCCTCACAAATGTCCCAAAGGACTGAAGCAGCAACCTTCTGTCCTTTTTTCTCTTTCTCTCACAATTGCACCTGGACTTCTATCTCATCTTCACCCTTATGTCTTCTTTATCCCCTTTCTTATTCTCTTATCTGCCTTCTTACTCTGCTTGGACCCAGTGGTCAGTGCTTCTGTTACTGACCTACACATTCATTTTCATGTTTGCTATTGTACCCAGAGCAAGGTCTTCCATTTAATAGGTTCTTAGTGAATATTTGTTTAATTGAACTAAATTAAATGAAGTTGGGGAAAGAAATCCAATGAAAGGCACCATAAGCAGAATACTAAGTATAAAACAGAGCCCCTAACAGTTCTTCTTTATTGTGCTCTCTAGGCTATGCCTAGAGTACTTTCTTTATTTTGCACATTTTTCAGTTTAACACATTAAGTGAAGAGAAAGTTGCTCACTCGTGTCTGACTCTTTGCAACCCCATGGACTCTACAGTCCATGGAACTCTCTAGGCCAGAACACTGGAGTGGGTAGCCTTCCCCTTCTCCAGGTGATCTTCCCAACCCAGGGATCAAATCCAGGTCTTCTGCATTGCAGGTGGATCCTTTACCAGCTGAGCCACAAGGGAAGCCCAAGTATACTGGAGTGGGTAGCCTATCCCTCCTCCAGGGGATCTTCCCCACCCAGAAATCGAACCAGGGTCTCCTGCATTGCAGGTGGATTCTTTACCAACTGAGCTATCAGAGAAGCCCCTATTAACAGATGTATTAATCACCTCTGGTTAAAAGTGATTAAAAGTCTACTTTAAATACTTTGGATTGCTTTCACTTTCCTTTCCCTCTCTGTCTCATATCCCTGTATCTCTCTTACACGTAAGAATCAGAAACTTCTGCATGCTGCCTTCTTGTCACTTAATAGTTTTATATCACAAGCACTATACCAAGTCATTAAATATTCTTCAACAATTTGATTTTAAAGATCACATAGAGTTTCTACCTTAGGAACATACACAAAATTATGTTGCCAATTTTCATTTAAAAAATCATACATATTATTTTCAGTTTCTCAATGAACACACTTGGACAAAATGTGGTGTGAGGGGGTCTAACCATTTGATCATTTACATAGACTATTATATACAAATACTGTGTGAGAGGACATAATATTTGTATATTTATTGATACATGTGGAAAAATACTCTTCATGACTCCAAAAAGCAACCTGTAAGAACAACGATTTCACCACCTCTTTTCCAATGCTGGTTATTATCTATCTTTTTTTAATTGCTGATTTATTCACTCAAAGCAGTTTGTCACATGGGCTATTTCTAAAGTCACATCTTTGTTGAGATAAAGTTCATATACAAAATAAATACAGAGTTTGAGAACTATTACCATTGTCTAATTTCAGAACATTTTCATCACCCACCAGGAGTAAACCCTGTCCCCACTGAGTTACTCCCTATACCCTATTCTCTCTTTCCTCTGGCAACCATTAAACTACTTTCTATTTCTATAGATTTACCTATTGGGCATTTCATATAAGTGGAATCATACAATATTTATTCTTTTGCCTGGTTTCTTTCACTTAACATAATGTGTTCAAGGCTCATCCAGGCTGTTACATCTTTAAGTACTTCATTTCTTTTTATGATCAAATGATATTTTATTGTATGGACATACCACATTTTAAAAAATTTATTCATCATTGGATAGACTTTGGGTTGTTTGCATTTTGGGTTATTATGAATAATGCTACTATGAACACTTTTGCACAGGATTTTGTGTGGGCATATGTTTTCAATTATTTTGTATGTACACTCAGGAGAAGAATTCCTGGGTCACATAGTAACTATGTTTAAATTCCTGATGAGCTGCCAAATTTGTTTCCAAAGTGACTGCACCAGCAGTGTTTTAATTTATTCAAATCCTCATCAATACTTTTATTTTTTACTCTATGAACATCCATGGTGAGAAGTTGTATCTCATTGTGTTTTGATTTGCATTTCCCTAATGAATAATCATGAATATCTTTCATGTGTTTATTGGCCATTTGTATATATTCTTTGAGAAAGATTTATTCAAATCTTTTGCCCATTTCTAAATTGGGTTGTGTGTTTTTACTGTTGTATAAATCCTTTATACATTCTTGATGTAAGTCTCTGATCAGATATATGATTTGCAAACATTTTTTTCCCAGTCTGTGGATTATCTTCTCAATTTATAATTGTGTTTTTAAAGCATAAAAATTTAAAGTTTTTATTAAACCTGATTTATTTGTACTTTTCTTTTGCATTCTTTTGCTTCTGGTGACATATTTTAAAAACTATTGTCTAATCTAAGGTCATGAAGATATACACCTATGTTTTTCTTCTAAGACTTTTACAGCTTTATGTCATATTTATGTCTGTGAATTATTTTTTAGGAAAAGCATGTTTAAATTTTAATTAAAATATAATTTACATCCAGAAAATGCACACATGTATTCAAGTTGATAACTTTTCATAAATGGAACATTTCATTCCAATGTAACTAGCATCCAAATCAAGAAATATTGCATCATCAGTACCACAGAATTTCTTCTCACTTACAGTCACAATTCACACCACTTACACTTTCCAAGAATATTCTTACTTTTAAAAGTATAACTTGGTTTTCCATATTTTTGTACTGTGTATATACGTAAACATATTGTACATTCTCATTATCATCAATTTTCTGTGATTTTGGGCAGGAGGAGAAGGGGACGACAGAGGATGAGATGGCTGGATGGCATCACCAACTCGATGGACATGAGTTTGAGTGAACTTTGGGAGTTGGTGATGGACAAGGAGGCCTGGCGTGCTGCGATTCATGGGGTCGCAAAGAGTCAGACAGGACCGAGCGACTGAACTGAAATGTGTTTATGGGATTTATCTACATTATGGTACATGGTTATGAATTATATTCATTTTCATTGCAATGTAGTATATAATTTTATGGATTATACCATAAGTTAATTTATCCATCTTGCTGTAGATAAAGATTTTTATCTACATTTCCAATTTGGGGTTGTTTTGAATAATGACATTTTAGTTTATGTCTTTTGGTGGATATATGTTTGCATTTCTGCTGTATGTATATAGGAGCTGAACTGTTGGGTCAGATGCAGTATGAATTATTCAAATTTAGCAGATGCCTCTAAAATTTTCAAAAGAAATGGTGCACATGTGTGTGTGCAAGCACTCAGTCGTGTCTGACTCTTTGTGACCCCATGGACTGTAGCCAGCCAGGGTCCTCTAGCCACGAAATTTTCCAGGCAAGAATACTGGAGCAGGTTTCCATTTAGTTCTCCAGGGGATCTTCCCAACCCAGAGACTGAACCCGCATCTCTTGCATATCCTGCATTGGTAGACGGGTTCTTTACTAGCTGAGCCATTGGGGAAGACCCAGTTGATTTTATAAAGATCAGGATAAGAGATGGTGGCAGATAAATTAGAGTTGCAGCAGTGCAGATAGGGAGAAAAGACTCACTTTGGAGGCAGTCAACAGGATTTACTGATGTGGATGTGAGAAAAGAGATAAATAAAGGATTACTCTTAGATCTTTGACCTGAGAAACTAGGTGACTCGTGCTGCCATTTACTGAAATGGGGAAGAGGATCTGGTAGGATAAGAATTAATACATGCTGTTTTAGAAGAGTTACATATATATTGGTTATCAAGTGTGACTGCTTCAGAGTAACATGGGAGGATGAGGCTGGTCATATACTTTGAGAATCATCAAGATACAGACTGGTACTCAAAGCAATGAACTTGGATGAGCTTACTCAAAGAGTCTACAAAAGAAAAATAACAATATTACCTATTGGGAAGGGAAAAAAAAGAAATTGAAAAACATCACTCAATTTACTATAGTGGAAAAAAGCCAGATGAGGGGTAATTTCATGGGGATAAAGTAAATAATTTAGAAAAGTCCAATCTACAGTATAGAATGAACTTGATTAAATTTCTAACGAATCATTAGTTAACATGCTACAACTACAAATACACAATTATAGATATAGTTTATACCAGATTAACTGTTATTAACTCTCCTCTCCTAATCAGGTTATTAACAAAGCATAGCGATCAGAGGTCCTGGCCCTCTGAAGAGGTTAGGATTAGACTTCCTCTTCTCCCTCTTCTACTTTGCCCAATCCTTTTCAGTTCAAGGAGGTTTTTCAAGTCCAAGTGGGTTCACAGGAAAGGGATCACATCTAAGTATTAGAACCAATATAATACTGGTACAGAGTTCTCCATCCAAGAGCAATTGCTTCCTATTTGGTCTCTAAAAACAAAGAAGACACTTTTATCATTTAAAATGTCCCAGCTGTCTCTTTCTCTTGTGTTTCTGCATTGAAATTGAATATAAATCTTTTAGGGATAACTTGCCATTTGGATTATGCTATCTCAGTACACTTACACTAGTCAGGAGTTTACTTCTTGTCTAATGTTGCTGTAACTTCTGGTCAATTACTTTTTGAATACTTTTTGCTTTATGCTATGTTTATAGCAATGTTCATTGTCATTGCTATTTTTTTAGTGATTTCCATGAATGAATTCTATAAAGTTTGTATTCTTTGTTATGTGTATCCATTGAATCTCAGCTTGGTCAGCATAGGTCAGTTAATGTTTGGACAAGGATTCTTCAAATGCCTTAAAATAGTAAGTCCTCCAGCCATTGTCAAGGAGCTATGCTGGACACATTGAGGCACATCTTCAATATTTGGGCTGTTGACAACTCTGCCTTAGTCTTCATTTCCTGCTTGTTCAGGCTCAAGGTCAGCCAGAAGTGAAATATTAAGACATTTTCAGATCTTTCTTGGTTATGTGCACAGCCCTTCTCAAGCAGGTGACAATCTAGATTTCCAATAATACGCTGGAATTTTTCAAAATCCTCAACTGACATCTTATCCTCCAGTTTTCACATCCAAGTTTGTTTTGTCTTTAAGTTGCTTTTCTTTTTTTTATCTTTAAGTGTTTAAAATTCCCTGGTGGGTCAGATGGTAAAGTGTCTTCCTGCAATGAGGGAGACCTGGGTTTGATCCCTGGGTTGGGAAGATCCCATGGAGAAGGAAATGGCAACCCACTCCAGTACTCTTGCCTGGAAAATTCCATGAACTGAGGAGCCTGATTGGCTACAGTCCATGGGGTCACAAAGAGTCAGACACGACTGAGCGACTTCACTTCACTTCACTAGTGTTACTGCTGTCCCAGGAAACTGTGATATTAAACAATTGATTATTTTTGACAAAATTCACAGGAAAAAAGGCTGTTTTCAAAATTCACAGGATGAAACACTGAGCTGGTTCTGAGTTGGGTTTTTAAGGCTATTGTGGACTTAGGATGGCATTCAGAAAAAAAGTTAATTTTGACATTTTGTTTTTACATACAGAAGCCGTTAAATTTTACATACAGAAGCTGTTAAATTTTTACAGCCAACACAGTCTTTTCTAATATGATCTAACAGACAAAAGTTGTTTTCTCTCTCATATTCAGATATTTACCTTTCTCTAGGTATCATATGATATTATATTTATACTTAATTTTTAATCAAATTATCATTTATTTTGCAATATTTTTTCAAATAATCAACTCATTGAGAACTCTTTTGGGAAAAGAATTCCTTTCTCTACTGATTTGAAATGCTACCTTTTCTAAATATAATTTTTGGACCTTTTATTTCCTTCTAGACAACTGTTTGTCAGTTTTTACACTGGTATAAAATCACTTTATTATTATAAAAAGAAAGTACTTTAATATTGTACAACACAAATGTTCCCCTTCATTAATTTTTGTTTCTATTATTTTCTGTTTTTCAAAATTTCTGGGAGGATTTTTATCCACTGTCATTCCAGAAGAGCTTTAGATTCATTTTCTCAAAGTCTGTCTCCAAAGTAAAATGAGAACTACAACATGGACTCTTTTTTGTAATTACTTGAAACATATCTGTTAATTTGAGGAAATTAAACTTTTATAATATTGAATCAGTAAATACATGGATATACTAGTATCACTCTTTTTAGTCACAGTTTTTTTATGACAGTCAATGAAGTTAGGTAGATCTTTTTTCTCTTTTTTGAAATGCCAAATTATCCTGCAAATATATTCCTAGATAGCTTGTATCTTATTATTATTATTGCAAATATAATCTTTATGCTATATATTTTCTAAGTATTTTTCTATTATGCAATTTTGTTTAATGTATATTTGAACTTGCTTATTTGTTCTTGGCAGACCCTCCCTTGTTCCTGAACTAATAAGAATGCCTCATTTTACCCTTACTAATGGCATTGTCTTTTTATTTTAGTTAGATTTTCTGTATTAAATTAAGAAAAATTCCCTCTGTTCTTAGGAATCTATGATTCTGAATAATTATTAATGAATATTTAATTTTAGCTTTTCAAAATCTGTAAGGAATGTCATATTTTTCTTCCTTGACTTATTATACTAGTACATTGTCTGTGAAAGTGAAAGTTACTCAGTCGTGTCCAACTCTTTGCGACCCCATGGACTATACAGTCTATGGAATTCTCCAGGCGAGAATATTAGAGTGGGTAGCCTTTCCCTTCTCCAGGGAATCTTCCCAACCCAGGGATTGAATCCAGGTCTCCTGCATTGCAGGTGGATTCTTCACCAACCGAGCTACCAGGGAAGCCATTTAATAAGCTCTATTTGTTCATGATGATCATTCTTTCATACGTTACTAGATTCAATTTACCAGTGTTTTACTTAGAATTATTGCTTCTCATCAATCATGAGTGAGATTGATTTGTGGCTTTTTTTTTTTTTTAATGCCATTTTTGTCAGGTTTTGGTAGTAAGATATTAGCCTTGAAAAATCAACCCACTGGTTTTCTTTCTTTGCTTTAGATGGCGTATACATAATGGGAATTTTCATTAAAACTTTGAAAAATTCCCTTGGAATAATAATCTGAGCTAAAATCTCCCTGGGAAGCAATTCTTTGACAGCATTTTGAACTTATGCCTCGCTCTGTTCTGTTTTACTGTTCTTCTTGAGTCAGTTTTGGTTGGCTGTATTTTCCGAGGATCAGAAGAATCATAAGATGGTCTCACTCCAGGAATAATGACAACAATTTACCAATAAAATTCACCTTTATGATAGACTCCAGAACAACGCGAATCAATAGAGCTCATAAAATATAGATTTAATCAGTTTGAATTGGGTGTTGATTAGGATGACATATTGCTGTGAAGTTGTGCGGTTTCCACTGTTTCGGAGTCTGTGTTTCAGCGCTCTCCATGGTGGCTTGGTAAAGAGAGCTTACAAAAATGATGGTAGAGCACTTTGTAAATGCACTGAACTCATCAACTGCCTCATACCAAGTAACACAGGGGTAACAGAGTGCACAGGGCATTTTCTCAGAACAAAATGATTGACCTGAGAGACCAGCAAATATAAGTGTGAGGTAAAGAGAACAAAACATAGACAAAGAGCCTGGATTAGCTCATGGTATCTTTATCTCACCATTGGCTGGGTCTCAACCTTCCCAGAGAATCACTCAAATGAAATATTCAACGTTCCATTGAGTTTCCAACAAGTACAAATTCTCCATACCCAAGGATGGCTCCAGGCAAAAAGTAAACAAATAACGACAATAAACTGTGTTTTCCCAGACAGCCTGGATGGTTTGTTACAGCGGGGAAATCGCTCTCTGCTGCCCAGGTTTAGCAGAAAGGAACTTCAAGGCTCAAATACCTATTCACCTGGGTCGTTTGTTTTCCTCAAACCCTTGTCCTATCTCTCCACTTTTCAGCTTCAGTTTTCAGAAGATCCAAACCTTTTACTCTGTTTCTGTGAAGATGTCAGACTCTCTTGTCTCTCTCTGCTCCTTCTCAGTAAATGAAGAGGGTAGACATGGGGATCATAGACACATGGATGAACCTGGAGTTGAAAGACTGAGATTCCAGTCTTGAAAGTGAAAGTATTAGTTGCTCAGTCATGTCTGACTTGTGATCTCATGGACTGTAGCCCACTAGGCTCCTCTGTCCATGGGATTCTCCAAGCGAGAATACTGGAGTGGGTTGCCATTCCCTTCTCCAAGGGATCTTTCTGACCTGGGATTAGAACCCAGGTTTCCATTACTGTAAGCAGATTCTTTACCATCCAAGCTACGAGGGAAGCCTGGTAGCTCAGTCTCGGGTCCAAAGTAACCAGATAGGGGCAGTTTGCATATGAGGTTTAAACTCTTATGAGCCTCAGTTTCCACATTTGTAAAACTGAAGGGGTCACACTTTATAAGACAAACCTTAAAGTCCTTCCCAGGTTTATAATCTTTGATACAAGAAAGAAAGGGATTTCTTAGAGTTTCAGTCATAGCCAAATGTAGCATCTACCATGTGGAGTTCTGGTCTGAGCAACTGATGGAAGCCACCTTCAAATTGTGATTATTCACATCCTTGACTTATATCCCCGCCGCCTCCTTCTCTTTGGCTTAAATCTACAGTATAAGTATCCACCCATCGCACGAATGAGCACAAACTTGTAAATTTTGTAGTATTCACATAGACTGCCTGGAAGCATTTCTTCCTCTTTAAGAGGATTGTTGGCTCTGGAAAAGCTCAAGGGTTAACAGAAGGTGAGTGAATGTTTGACAGACACAGGTGAACTCCTGAGAGGGCAGGTGGAAGATCTCTCTGAGATGGATGGGAGAGAGAACAATGTAGCTTCTCACAGTCCACCCCCGATCCCCACCCCACCGTACCCCTCTGCCCCAGTGATCTGGGATAGAGTTCATTTTGGGGGCAGGGGAGCTTCTTCTGAATCTTCCTGTCTGCAGTCAATCTGGGAGAAAAAGAAAACCAGGTGAGCTCCCTCTAGCCTCCAGGGCAGAGAAAGGGCTGTTAGGAACAGCCTTCTCCCAGAACTCTCTCCAGAACTACACTAAGCCCATAACACTGAGTTTCTAATTTTCTTTTTTGTTTGTTTTCAGTATCTCCTTTAGAAAAAAGTAAAAAAGAAACAAACAAACAAACAGTGTCAGTCACTCAGACATGTCCAACTCTGCAATTCCATGGACTGTAGCTTGCCAGGCTCCTCTGTCCATGGAATTTCCCAGGCAAGAATACTGAAGTGGGTTGCAATTCTCTTCTTCATGGGATCTTCCTGACCCAGAGATCAAACCCTTGCAGGCAGATTCTTTAACATCTGAGCCACCAGGGAAACCCAGTCTCTTTTAAGGGGGACTCAACAGTTAAAAACTCTCACTTGAACTAGAAAAAAGACTGTTTTAATCAGACTTTCCAAAGGTGGGTAACATTCATGTTTTCATTCATTCAAACAAATCTTTATTGAAGACCCAGAATCTTCATTGGAAGGACTGATGCCGAAGCTGAAGCTCCAATACTTTGGCCCCCTGATGCAAAGAAACAACTCACTGGAAAAGACCCTGATGTTAGGAAAGATTGAAGGCAAAAGGAGAAAGGAGGGGCGGTAGAGGATGAGATATTTAAATAGCATCACCGACTCAGCGAACATCCAGGAGATAGTAGAAGACAAAGGGGCCTGGCATGCTGCAGTCCACAGGGTAGCAAAGAGTCAGACACAGCTTAGCGGCTGAACAACAACACTTGGTACCAGACACAGTTTTGGGTACTGGGAACGTAGAGGCAAGCAGGACAGAAAATACCCCTGTGATCATCGTACCTATCCTATGATAAGTAAATAAAAATGACTTCAGAGTCTCTAATATGCTACATAGGAAATAAAATCAGGTAATATGGTTAAGAGAAGAGTGAGATCAAGGTCAGGCAAATTAAAAGGCGTGGTTGCTCAGAGAAGGCCCCTTTTAATAACAACAGCTGCCATTTTTTGATCACTTAACATATGGTCACGTTGGTTATTTCATTTCATGTTTACACCAGCCTTCATTAAATAAGGACTGTGGTCTCCATTTACAGATCAAAAATTGAAGCTTGAGGTCCACAGCTAGTCAGCAGAAGAGACAGGATTCAAACCCAGGTGATTCCACTTCCAAAGCGCCGTGCCCCTGACCACCATGTTCATTTGTCCTACAGGAGGAAGATGCGCATGTCACCAGAGCAGCAGTCCTCCGCCTGTTCACACATGGGAACCATCTAGGGGTGGGAGTGGGGTTTAGAAAATACCATACCTGGACTAAAATCCCAACAACTCTTATTTAGTAATTGAACTGGAATACAGGCTGACCATTTTGATATTTAAAGGCTGTCCAGGGGCAAAACTGAGAACGTAGAGGAAATTCCTAAAGATCATGGATCATTGTATATGATGATCTACATTGTTCAGTTCAGTTCAGTCGCTCAGTCGTGTCCAACTCTTTGCGACCCCACGAACTGCAGCAGCCAGGCCTCCCTGTCCATCACCAACTCCCGGAGTTCACTAAAACTCACGTCCATGGAGTTGGTGATGCCGTCCAGCCATCTCATCCTCTGTTGTCCCCTCTTCCTCCTGCCCCCAGTCCCTCCCAGTATCAGAGTCTTTTCCAATGAGTCAATTTACTGAGGCCCCGCCAATTAATCATTTTACTCTGAGAAACTAATTCATCTTCTATTTCTGCCTTCCCTCAGGCCTGCCAGGTATGACCCTGAGGTCCCTGGGGTTCAGTTCAGTTCAGTTCAGTCGCTCAGTCGTGTCCGACTTTTTG
>SJYX01014657.1:32543-135155 GCA_006410675.1 Oreotragus oreotragus
CAGTTCTAACTGTTGCTTCCTGACCTGCATACAGATTTCTCAAGAGGCAGGTTAGGTGGTCTGGTATTCCCATCTCTTTCAGAATTTTCCACAGTTTATTGTGATCCACACAGTCAAAGGCTTTGGCATAGTCAATAAAGCAGAAATAGATGTTTTTCTGGAACTCTCTTGCTTTTTCCATGATCCAGCGGATGTTGGCAATTTGATCTCTGGTTCCTCTGCCTGTTCTAAAACCAGCTTGAACATCAGGGAGTTCACGGTTCACATATTGCTGAAGCCTGGCTTGGAGAATTTTGAGCATTACTTTACTAGCGTGTGAGATGAGTGCAATTGTGCGGTAGTTTGAGCATTCTTTGGCATTGCCTTTCTTTCCCTGGGGTTAGGTGGCCTTATTATCTGCTCATCAGGTGCTCAATACTTCCTGTTAATTAAGCACTGATATTCATCCCATTGTACAGATAAGAAAACCCTGGTTCAGATAAGCTAAGTAATTGTCCCAAGGTCAGACTGCTTCACCTGTGAGCAGCACAGGTGAGATATAAATTCCAGACCTATCTTCCCACCAGCTCTAAATCTCCACCCTCACCTCCCTCCCTTTAATTTGGTTCCCTGGTTTAAACTCAGAGGTTATAAAGATCCACAGAAACAACAAATTGGAATACACCCTGGGTGCCACACAGTAAGATCACCACAAAACAGCCCTCTTGGCACTTCTGTAAGCCCTTTGCTTACCTTTTTGAAGAATCTCAGCCTTCAACTTTGCTGTAAAGGCTATCCCTCCTCCACGGAATTTCTCTCTCTGCCTTCAGGTTTATAAGATGCAGTTTTCCTTAAACTTTGATCTTAAAAACCACTTCTTCCAAGCCCTCATTTGCATATAAAATAATAACCATTTCAAGCCTGTAATTTTCTACAACTTCCCTTCATTCAGATATCAAATAAACGTGGTACAAGTAAACAAAATGTTGAGTCCCCACGGCATGTGGCCTGACGTTTGACACTTTAAGAAGTGTTTTTCACCCACTGCTTCATCTGATGTCTCCAAAAAACTAGAAGTAAGCAGAGCTGATGTTCTTGATCCATGTTTTACAAAGAAGGAAATTGAGGTTCATAAGGCCAAGCAATTCAGAGAGTCAAAGTTCTAATCCAAGTTTCTATCCCAAGACCATCTCCCTTTCCCCTGTGTAAAGAACATGAGGGCTCTTTTACTAAGGGGTTTGCATTCTGCATTTCTAGTTAGCAGGAAAAAAAAAATCAACAATAACTTCAGCAGCACTTTATACTTCTCAAGATACTTCAGTTTACCCTCATGTTGGAAACCAGGCTGAAGGATGGTCTGCATTTTCTATTGAGGGCTTTAAAGTTTAGGGCAGTCGGCTCATTTGTCCACAGATCCACCCTCTCAGAAGTCACAGAGATAAGATTTGGTCTTCTGTCTCCAGTTTTTGGACTTCCCAGGCAGCACCTGTGGTGATGAACCCACCTGTCGATGCAGGAGGCAAAAGAGACATGGGTTTGATCCCTGGGTCATGAAGACACCCTGGAGGAGGGCCTGGCAACCCACTCCAGTATTCTTGCCCAGAGAATCCCATGGACAGAGGAGCCTGGCAGGCTTACAGTCCATAGAGTTGCAAAGAGTTGGGCATGGCTGAAGCGACTTAGCAAACACACACACCCGCTCCAACTTCTATGCTAATGCCACAAAAACTAAAGAGTCACAGTGGAGATTATTCATAGGAGTACATTACTTCTATGTTCACATGCAATTTAACTAAAACAATAGAAGTAGATAAGTTTGAACTCGTTGCCCTGCACACAAAGTAAATGGATGAATGTGGGAGTTAATATTATGGTTCAGCAAATAATCGCTCCCTCCCAACTCCTCCAGCCCCATTCCCCACTCTGACTTGCTCTGACTTCATGATGGGTGGAGTTCCACTCACTTAACTTTGGGCTTAGCAATATTGCTTCCTTGGCCAATGGAATGTTAATAGGTGTGGCTCTGAGCACAGACATGAAATCTGCTTGCACAGTCGGATGCTCTGTGTGTGCCTTGGGCAACCACTGGGCCAAGGTAGATCAGAAGTATATGTGGTACAGACCCAGAACTTGAGAGCTTAAAGCCAAGCTCATCATAAATGAGATCAATGTGAGTTCAGTCACAGACACAAACATGAGAATAAGTGCCAATCATTGGGTGTTTGTGACTGAAGTGCTCACCTTGACAGTGTAGTTCTGTTTATGGAGGACTACTTAATTACAGTGCCAGAAACACAATAAATATTAATTGATTTACAATAGCTTTCACTGTGATAGAGCTCATGAACCATTCTCGGTGTTTCTAGACTTCAGTCAGTGCAACTCCTGGAAGAAAGAATATTCTCCTTCTACAAGGAGTGATCTTATACAAGCCTTGGACCTTATCAAGCAGAGCATCAAAGCTTGATTATTTCTTTAGAGACACAAGAATTAGGGAAAACAAAGAAGAAAAAATAAACATTTCAAATTCACCCCATTCTGAAGGGGTGAACTAACTAACCTTGACTTTAAAGCAAACCAGATGAAATTTCCTAGTACAGGGAGGTTGTTCAGCATGTAACATGGTGTGTTGTGATTCTATGAGTCTTGGCCTACCTTTTTCCTATGTCATTTACTTTAACAATATGGGATAATCTTTCATTACTAGGCTGTCTTGAGTTGAAAAAAATTTTCTAAGATTCCAAATCCCACAGAGAAAGACCCCAGTGACATGGCCTTTGTCTGCATGGGGAGGAGAGGATCCCTGTGGCTTACAATGCAGTAAGTCTAGTGATTAAGCTTCACCAGGAGAATCACAAGAACTTGGCTTTATGCTTTTCTCCACAGGTAGGAACACAAAGAAAGGCATACGATCAGAAACACAGACTACTGTGCAGCCTCAAGTTTGAATTATCCAAGAAGGGAGTAGACCCAATAACACCTTGAGGGCTCTCCCCCTCCTGTTTCCCCAAACTCCTGAGAGGGGCAGGGAGCCAGTGCTCAACTCTGCAAGTCAAGCCTGAGGCAGTGACTTGGGGGAGGAGCTGCATACTCCACGCAAAAATAAAAGAGGGGGACAATTTAAAATGAGTCGGATTGTTAAATTACAGAAGTATAATTATACTAAATCCTATAATTAATTTCATTAAATTGCATAGAACAATGAAAATTTACTGAAGGCTAGAAGCATTTATGTCACTCTCCTGTCAGGTGGTGAAATGGAAACCCCAGTGTATTGGGAGACAACCTGGGAAGAAATGCCAGTGAGAGAGGGAGCGCTTTTGTCACGGTTTTGCCCCCAGATATCACCAGCATAGCCAGGGCTGGACAGCACTCGTGCCTCCCTTTCCTAGCGATAGTGACTACCACACACCAGCCCTCTGTGGTAGGCACTGAGCTAAATGCCCTGTGTTTATATGCCATTGATTCCTATGACAACATGGTGAGTTAGGTAATAATATTATCCCATTTTACAGAAGAGACCACTGACGTCTACACAGATTAAGTAATTTCTCTGGAGTCAGGCAGTAGCTCAGTCTGATTCCAGATTGTACCTTCCATGATTGGCTTTACCGCCGTACACAGGAAACCCTGCAGGTAGGAGGGAGGGGTGAGCAGGCTCCAGAAAGCCCAAAGCAGCAGGTGGCTTGTGGGAGCTGAGGACTGCCCTTTGGTGTCTTCCTGGACTGACTAAACTTCAACCTGGTCCCTGGAGAAAAAAGAGAAAATGACATTGTTGTGTATTTCTTATGGACCAAGTGTTTCCTTTTTAAAAAAATTAATTTATTTTTAATTGAAGGATATATGTTTTACAGTATTGGTTTCATTTCTACCATACATCAGCATGAATTAGCCACAGGTGTGCACATATCCTCTCTCTCTTGAACCTCCCTCCCACCTCCCATCCTTTCCCACTCATCCAGGTTCTTACAGAGCTGGGCCAGGCATTTTCTTATAGGCCATTCCGTTTTATTCTCATTTCAACTCTGCAAAGTACATATCATTAATGTCATTTTATAGACAAAGGGGTGAAGGCACAAAGATGTTAAATGTCCAGGCCCAGATCACACAGAGGGAAGGGGCAAGGCTGGGGCTTTACCCCTGTTCTCTCTGAGCCCTTGTTCCCGCTGCTGCCCACAGCAGTGTGACTCTAGTAAGTACCACACCCTGGGAAGGCTTGTATGCACTGCTGTATTTAAAATGGATAGTCAACAATGACCTACTCTATAGCACAGGAAATGCTGCTCGATATTCTGTAACAACCTAAATGGCAAAATAGTTTGGGAAAAAAATAGATACCTGTATATGTATAACTGAATCAATTTGCTGTACACCCAAAACAAACACAGCATTTTAATCAACTATGCTCCAATATGAAAGAAAAAACTTTTTTTAAAGAGAAATGCTAATGAAGGGGAAAAAAGTTCATTATTTCTAAGCTTTTTGCATTGGAAACTCTGCCGCATCCCTTACCTGGAAACATCTATCCACATAAGTCTCTCTGAAAACTGATGTGCATTCATCTGTGTGTGTGCAGAGAGGAGTGTGGAGGGCAGGGGGCCCTGCCTTGAAGGAGTCCCTCTCCTTGGGGGGATGGGAGTTGGGTGGAGGAGCAGAAGACCTGGGGCTCTGCAACGTGGGGACCCATAGGAGGCAGTGCCTCTGACCAAGAGGGATTTCCCCAGCAGGCAAGAGAGCTGGTTTTGGAGCTGGACGTGGAAGAATGACTAGTTTTAATCCAGAAGCTGGAAGAATGACCCCCAGGGCACAGCGCACCTTCCTGATGGTAGGAAAGGTATCAGGAAAGCATCCACAGGGAGAAAAAGAATGAGGAAAGAGGGGACCAATCATGAAAAGAGGTGTGAAACTGCCCATGGAAAACAGCAAACCATATCTTTAAACAAAGGAATAACATGACAGGATGCCCGGCTAGAAAGCTCCTCTGGCTACAGCAATGTATCCAACTACTGGAAGGAAGCCAGGGAGGCAGGAGCAAGCCCCAGTGGAGGGTGATGAGCTGCTCGCCTGACCCAGGCCAGGCTCTGTGGGAACAGAAAGAGCCAGTCTCTCCAGCTGTGTTTCTCCACCTGGTTGTGTGTCCAAATCCCTCAGAGCTTCATCAAAACACAGTTGCCTGGCCCCACCCTAGAGGCACTGAATCACAGTCTCCAGGGCAGGGCCCAGCAAGTTTGTTTTAGAAGCACCGAGGTGGTTCTGCTGTGTCTCATGATGGTTCAAAAAGAAAAAAAAGGAAGAGCCAATAGAAAATGGCAACCCACTCCAGTATTCCTGCCTGGAAAGCCCACGGCCAGGGCTGCCAGGCGGGCTCTACATCCATGCGGTTGCAAGAGCCAGACATGACTTAGCAACTAAAGTGAAAGTGAAAGTGAGGTCGCTCAGTCGTGCCCGACTCTTTGCGACCCCGTGGACTGTAGCCCACCAGGCTCCTCCGTCCATGGGATTCTCCAGGCAAGAATACTGGAGTGGGTTGCCATTTCCTTCTCCAGGGGCTCTTCCCGACCCAGGGATCGAACCCAGGTCTCCTGCATTGCAGGCAGATGCTTTAACCTCTGAGCCACCAGGGGACCACCAATAAGATACAGAGAACACAGGGGAGGCTGCAGCAGAGGAGGAGGAGGTGGGAAAGATGACACTGGGATTTCTATCTGGGGTTTCTAAGTGAAGGACTGGGATGCTGGGTGAGCTAGAACTCACTACAGGAAGAAAACAAGTTAGGCAGCGGGTGGGAAGTTCACCCCTTTCCAACATCCAGAGATGAGCGTGTTAAATCATCAGTGAGAAGTGAGGGTCAGAGCTAGAAACAGAAATAGGATTGAAACCAAGAACTGGGGATGTTGGAAAAGATTGTCCCAGAGGTTGTATAGCCCAGAGCCAGAAGGCAGGTAACAACAGAAGAAAGAAAGTGGGCAGGCAAGGTAGAGAAGGAACTAGGGAGGGGAGTGCAGCAGGAATCAGCCGGTGAGTAGGTTCCAGGAGGCTGTGCTCGAGAGAGTCTGGAATTTCAAAGAGGTCAAGGGTCAGGACCAAACAGGGACTTTGGAGTTGTCTCTTAAGAAGCATCCCCTATGGCGGTCGCACAGTTGGACATGACTGAAGCGACTTAGCAGCAGCAGCAGCTTAAGAAGCATCAGTGGAGCAGAAAGTGGAAATGTTAGTCGCTCAGAAGTGTCTGACTTTGAGACCTCATGGTCTGTTTGCAGAATTTTCCAGGCAAAAATACTGGAGTGGGTTGCCATTCCCTACTCCAGGAGATCTTCCTGACCCAGGGATCAAATCCAAGACTCCTGCACTGCAGGCAGATTCCTTACAGTCTGAGCCACCACCTGTGTGTCAAAAGCCAATCTGTACCAGAAAACACAGCATAAGTGATGAAGACAAAAGGGAGGTTTTACCCTCTTGTTTCGAGTCTCAGAGTTGATGTCACCTGTTTCAGGGCTCATGAAAAACTGGAAAGGGTGCATGTGAATTAAGAAATATTTACTCTTGCACCAAGGTGCTGGAAGGAGCCTTGTGAGCCAAGGGGATGCCTTTATGTAAGATAATGCCATCCTTCCAGAGCTGATTCAGCCAGAGGACTAAGAAGCAGGCATAAAATGTTTTGGGATTGCAAGAAAGGAAAGAGAAGAAAGGGGCAATATGAGAGGATCAGGACAAAAATCTCTGACGGGTTTAACTTTGTAAAATATCTGGTGTGCTAACTGTGAAGTCAATAAAGATGTTATCTCAAACCTACTGCTATCAGGAAATATTAAGGCTTACAGGGACTCCTCTGGTGGTCCAGTGGTGAGGAGTCAGCTTTCCAGTTCTGGGGACATGGGTTCGATTCTTGGTCGGGGAACTAAAATTCTGCATATCTCAAAGCATTTCCCGAGCCTGTGTGCTAGGGAGTCCAAGTGTCGCAACTGGAGAGAAGCTCGCATGCCCCAGTGAAGAGCTCACGTGACCCAGCTAAGACCAAATGCAGCCAAAAATAAAATATATACTAAAAAAAAAAAAAGATATGCAAGGCTAACTTCACAGTTCTGACAGGAATCCATCCTTGATGTCAACCTGGTATGTGTACCATCATTTTTAAATGCTTTCCCATTGTTTCCTAATAAATGTTAAAAGAAGCTTATATCTCTCAGGAAGATCAACTCCTCCTGTTGGGACTAATTGCAGAGCCTTGTGCGTGACAAAAAAGATGCTACTAGGGGATAAAGGGAGGGGCTTAATGAACCACAAATGTACGTCATTTATTGAATTGAAAGACTATGACATTTCAGAGTAAATTCCATGGAAAATGAATGCACTGTGTTTCTATGAATCAGCCACTGAGAATATTTCCTTAGAAACCAAGTCCATATTTTCATTAAAAAGGAAAGAGAGAGAGAGAATGCAGGGCGAGGGAGAGAGAGCCTGTGGGATTCAAGTGCACCAGTGAATTAACATCATGTGGTAAAAATGCTGCCTGAGAAATTAAAATGATATTTGAAACATAAATCCCGCGTGCTAACAACTCTCGTTATAAGCACCCGCCAGAGTCAACAGACAGAGTTTGTTTGCAAGAAGGTTGTTTCTGGAGGCCAATTCTTGAGTTTTCAAAAAACATCTGTGCAAATGCAGGGGGGAAAGCCACAGCAATCGAAGCCATCAGCAGTTAGGTGTGTTATAAATACATTATTACTTCATTGTAATGGCACACGGGCCTTGGCGAGACTGTGGAATGACCTCACCAGCTGTCAGCCCTTGAGTTACTCTCCTTGAATGAGCACTCAAGATACAGCAGTGACTCCGAGGCACAGTGTAAACACAGAGGTAATCATCAGAGAGGAACCAGGCACAAATTCATCAACATCTCATGAAGAAGCAGGGAGCCTTGGCCAAAATCAGAAAGACTGAGGGATTCTTCTGTCACACAACACCACCGTTCAAGCCAGCCCTGAAGAACCTTTTTCATGGAACCTCCGCGCCGGCTCTCCCCTGGGCTTTCTCACTCTGTCTCCCCTCTCAGAAAAGAGGCCTCATGGCCCAAAAGAAGCAAGTCTCCTTCCAAGGAATCTATTCCTGTAGCGGAAACTCGGAAATGCTGGCAGAGGCTGGGTGGCAAGGGTCCGAAAGCAGCTGGGCTGCTGGCAGGGGCTCTCGGCATACACAGCAAACCAAGAACGTTATTTAGGGGTAGACTTCCCTCTGCAAGGCGAAGGGAAGCACTTTGAAGATAAGAAGACTGCCCACAACTAAATGGATAATGATGGGTGGCCAAGAAGCGTCAGGAGCCATGGAAAAAACACACGAAGAGAAGGAGCATTTGCAGGTGGGCTGTCCTCACTTAACTCAAGTTACTGACTCAGCCTCAGGCATCCTGAGAAGTGACTAAAGCAGTTTAGATTTTACCCAGAGATGGTGCGTGATATGTGTACAGGCCTGGAAGCCAGGATGTCTGATGTGGGTTTGGGGTCCTTTCACTGGAATTTAAGTGTGGACCTCCCCCTCAGTGTCCTTGGCTGTTCCTTACTGGAAAAGGCAGGGGAGGGGAGATTTATTTCCAGTGAACTTGAACAAGCTATTGGACTGCTTCTATGGATGAGTGCTATTAGTAAACTTCTAAAATCAGGGAGTAGTGGGGATGGGGAAGGAAGAGCCAAACAAGGGATTTAATTTTCTTAATGTGAAAGACAACAGAAGCTCCATCTTCATCTTCTGACTGACAGATACTAAGAAATTTCATCATATCTTGTGCCCAAGATTCTAAAAGAAATGAACGACTAGATGGTAAGCCCAGTGGGGACAGGGAACATTAGTTAGGGGTTTTCATCACCACTATCTCTCCAGTATATACAGGAGATTTCAACACCTACTGTGCACTCAAATCAGATTTGTTGAATGGATGAATGAATGTATGAAAGATCAGAGCAGTCACGAGTGTTCCATGTTTTAGGCCAGCAGTCTTCAACATTTTTTGGCACCATTTTTTGGCACCAGGGATCAATTCTGTGGAAGACAATTCTTTGAAAGATAAGGGCAGAAATTAGATTGAGGATGATTCAAGCACATTACACTTATTGAACTGGGCATGGAACAACAGACTGGTTCTAAATAGGAAAAGGAGTAGATCAAGGCTGTATATTGTCACCCTGTATATTGTTACATGCAGAGTACGTCATGAGAAACACTGAGCTAGAAGAAGCACAAGCTGGAATCAAGATTGCCAGGAGAAATATCAATAACCTCAGATATGCAGATGACACCACCCTTATGGCAGAAAGTGAAGAACTAAAGAGCCTTTTGATGAAACTGAAAGAAGAGAGTGAAAAAGTTGGCTTAAAGCTCAACATTCAGAAAACTAAGATCATGGCATCCGGCCCCATCATTTCATGGCAAATAAATGGAGAAACAGTGGAAACGGTGGCTGACTTTATTTTGGGGGCTCCAAAACCACTGCAGATGGTGATTGCAGCCATGAAATTAAAAGACGCTTACTCCTTGGAAGAAAAGTTATGACCAACCTAGATAGCATATTCAAAAGCAGAGACATTACTTTGTCAACAAGGTCTGTCTAGTCAAGGCTATGTTTTTTCCAGTGGTCATGTATGGATGTGAGAGTTGGATTATAAAGAAAGCTGAGTGCTGAAGAATTGATGCTTTTGAACTGTGGTGTTGGAGAAGACTCTTGAGAGTCCCTTAGACTGCAAAGAGATCCAACCAGTCCATCCTAAAGGAAATCAGTCTTGAATGTTCTTTGGAAGGACTGATGCTGAAGCTGAAACTCCAATACTTTGGCCATCTGATGAGAAGAGCTGACTCATTTGAAAAGACACTGATGCTGGGAAAGATTGAAGGCGGGAGGAGAAAGGGATGACAGAGGATGAAATGGTTGGATGGCATCACCGACTCAATGGACATGAGTTTGAGTAAATTCCGGGAGTTGGTGATGGATAGGGAGGCCTGGTGTTTTGCCATGGGGTCTCAAAGAGTCAGACACAACTGAGCGACTGAACTGAACTGCACTGAACACTTATTGTGCACTTTATTTCTATTATTATTATGTTGTGATATATAATGAACGCATATAACTCACCATAATGCAGAATCAGTGGGAGCCCTGAGCTTGCTTTCCTGCAACTAGAAGATCTCATCTAGGGGGTTTGATATGAGTCTGCAAGCAACTGATTTATTATGGTCTCTGTGCAGTCAAACCTCTCTGCTAATGATAATCTGTATTTGCAGCCACTCTCTAGCACTAACATCACCACCTCAGCTCCACCTCAGATCATCAGGCATTAGATTCTCATAAGGAGTATGCAACCTAGATCCCTCATATGCACAATTTCACAGCAGGGTTTGTGTACCTGTGAGAATCGAATGCTGCTGCTGATCTGATGGGAGGCAGAGCTCAGGCAGTAATGCGAGCAATGCGAGGCAGCTATAAATATAGATGAAGCTTCGCTCACTTGCCTGCCATTCACCTCCTGCTGTGCACCCCAGTCCCAGTAGGCCACGGACTGCTATACCAGTCCATGGCCTGGGGCTTGGGGACCCCTGTCTTAGGCCACATACACACCTAGCTTAAGATGTCACACTCTTCCAACAGAGCTACCACTGGCAATTTCTGTTGATCTGCCTTTAGGTTTAAAGCCTTGTGGCAAACTAAGTCATGATTTTTCAAAGATGGTTGTATTATATTATAATCTCTTGTTGAGCAATAAAAAACCATTTCATTCAATGAAAACTTTGTACTATTGATTTGGGAAAGCAAATGGTAAGAAACAGTTCCATTTAAAAAGTATTTAAGTCATTTATTATCCATTCACTCATTCAGGAAATACTGACCAATCATAAAACAGTTAACAAAATGGCAGTAGTTAAGTCCATACCTATCAATAACTATTTTAAATGTAAATGAATTAAATTCTTCAATCAAAAGGCATATTGTGGTTGGACAGAGAAGCAAGACTTAACTATATGGGACTTGTAAGAGACTTGCTTCAGCTTTAAGAGAGCACATACACTGAAAGTGAGGAATGGGAAAAGACATTACATGCAAATGGAAACCAAAAGGAAGCAGAGGTACCTATACTTACATCAGACAAAATAGACTTTATTCCAAAGACTCTAACAAGAGACAAGGAAGATGTTATATGATGATAAGGGATGAATTCATCAAGAGGCTATAACATTAGTAAACACTTATGCAATCAACATAGAAATACAAAAATTTATAAAGCAAAGATTAACAAGGAAAGGAGGAATAGACCTCAATACAATCATATTAGGGGGCTTCAATATTCCATTTTCAATAATAAACAGACTATCCAGACAGAAAATCATTAAGGAAACATTGGACTTCAACTACTCATTAGATCAGATGGACCTAACAGATACCTGTGGAACCTCTATCCAATAGCAGCAGGATGCACATTCTTCCCAAACACACATGGAACATTCTCCAGGATATCATAAGATAGGCCACAAACCACGTTTTAGTAAATTTAAGAAGATTGAAATCATATCAAGCATCTTTTCTGACCATAGTGGTATGAAACTAGAAATCAGTTATAAGGAGAAAGCTAGAAAATACAAAAATGTGTAGGGATCAAACAACATGCTCCTGAATAACTAATGGAGCAAAGAAGAAATCAAAGGAGAAATTTTAAAATATCTTTAGACAAATGAAAATTGAAACACAACATACCAAAAAGTATGGGATGCAGCAAAACCAGTTCTAATAGGGAATTTTATAGAAATAAATGTCTATACCAACAATCTATCATGGTTCTTCTGAATCCTCAGACATTGTTAGCTCTCTGCCTCTGCTCATCCTGTATTCCCCATTCATAGGAACTGTTGGGAGAACACCAGCCTTTTTTATCTCTTTCAGATAATGTACCAAGAGCATCACTCCAGTATTCTTGCCTGGAGAATCCCCATGGACAGAGGATCCTGGTGGGCTGCAGTCCATAGGGCCACAAAAGAGTCAGACATGATGTAACTACTTAGCATGCACACAAACACACACCAAGAGCAAATCTCCTGTGTCTAGAGATTGATTATAGGGAGCCATGACATAGTTGGGTCTAGAAATGAAGTCAATCCTAAAGCAACCAGAGGATTAACGTCCCCAGCACCCTATCTCAGAAAAGTCACCTGACTGTGCTGTGCATATCATGCTTTGGAAATCACGAGAAACACTGGATGTTGACCTTCTGTGCAAGATAAGCTGAGTTCATCCCCATCACTGGCTGTGACCCACATCTCCAGCTAAGAAGTAAAACTAGTGATCTATAACCCAGAGGCCAGGAAATCCTTGCAGGGCTCCCCATCCCTCCGCCCCCGTGTTCTGCTGTTCAAAGAGGTCATTTTTAAAGCTTTTAATTTAAAGGGACTTTCAAGTGCAGTGCTTGGGCAAATACAATTACAAGGAGATATGATAAAGTGATTTTTTAAAAGTGGACAGCCTGAGGCAGAGCCAAAGGACAGCCACAAGTCTGTAAGGGCTGCTGGAACTACCAGTTTCAAGGGAATTATAGTTTGGTACAATCTTAAGTGGCAGAATCTCCTCTCCCACTAATTCCTACCCTAAACCATTGAGCAAAGCTCAGTGTCCGGGGAACGTTTTCCATCTTATTACTGGCACATTTTCTCTAATAGACATCTGTGGGTGGGCACATGACAAGTGACCAGGTGGAATAATGCATATGCAAGGGATTATATATGTGCAATTATGGTAAAATAGCTATCCATTTGCTCATCTGTACGTATGCTTAGAATAACCCACCTTCTTCCATGGTGATTTGATGTGCGTGAGCATGTTTCTCTTTCAGGTTAACAGCATTTTCTCCCAACTGACTATCGTGAGCATGTTTCTGCAACTCCAAGTCAGACACACCATCAGAACAATAATGCTTGTACCACTTCAGATCAGAATGAGCTCCTGGCTCTGCTGGTTTCAATGTGAACTTGGGGAAGTCACTTAATCTTTTACAGTATCCATTTTTCATCTATAAAAGTGGGGTTAATGACCCTTGCCTCGGAGGATTGTGGTGATGAATATCAGAGATAATATACTTGTACTTGGCAAGCAACTTTTCAATAAGTTAGTTTCATTTCATGCAATGGGGATGATGAGAATGGATACTCTCAACGTTCACAGGGATGGGACTTTTGAAAGTCTGAATATATGGGGGTTGTACAGCTGAAGGTTTAGCCTCCTAAAATGGGAACAGAGACCACAGCTATAGCTTTATTGGTCATTTGGGGATTGATGTTGCCATTTTCATTTTTGTAGTGCCTAAGGAATGAGATTAGAGAATGAGGTTTCCACCAGCATCAGCAGCAGAGGGTGCCAAGGTGGCTGTG
This sequence comes from Oreotragus oreotragus, assembly GCA_006410675.1. NCBI lineage: Eukaryota > Metazoa > Chordata > Mammalia > Artiodactyla > Bovidae > Oreotragus > Oreotragus oreotragus. The sequence goes on from SJYX01014657.1 coordinate 45,921, forward strand.
GTAAATGGGGGTACATAGAGGCAAAGAGGGTCCCAGAGGAGCCTGTGGGCTAAGGCAGAGACAGTCTTGGTAGGTGGATCCCCACAACTCAGGTCTCTGCAAGACCACTCAGGCTTGAGTCATTCTAGTAGATGGACTAGCATCATTGGTATGGAATTCAGTTTTTAGTAAGAGGTTTCAACACCTTTGGGCTTCCCCGGCAGCTTAGATGTTAAAGAGTCCAGGTATAATCCCTGGGTTTTGAAGATCCCCTGGAGAAGGGAATGGCAACCTACTCCAATATTCTTGCCTGGAGAATCCTATAGACAGAGGAGCCTGGTGGGCTCCAGTCCATGGGGTCGCAAAGAGTAGGAGACAACTAAGCAACTGACACTTTCAACATTCTCAATGTTATTTATAAATATATTTACTTCTTTTTCATCTTTACATGAGGTAAATGAGGTAAATAGTTCGTCAATCTTATTTTCTGGAGGAAGAGACTGATCTTATAGGTTAGTGTACTTTGCCGGAGGTCACAGTGAGAAAACTCTATCTGACTCCATAACCTACATATTGGCAGTTCTGCAGCAGTTAAGGCTCCAGTCCCATGAGAGCAGGAAGCAGGTCCAACCCAGCAGGCACAGAAATGCACACAAGCATGAATAAAGAAAGATCGCACAGTTTCAATGCAGCTTAAAGCACATTTTCTCCAGACAACCTTCCTGAACTACACCAGTACCGCCTCTTTGCCCCTCTCAACACCTGTGACACTTAGAATTGGATCCAAACAAAGTCCATCCTTGAACCATCTATTCTGATTGTCTCATTTCTTGTATTGGACCATTCTCCCGAGGCATTCTACCCATTTCTCAGAAAAGCTGAAATACCTATGTTTTCTCTAAATCCCCTCAGACTTAGAGAAACATAAACCTCGGCCCCAAAGATGCCTATTACTATATTTTTTAAATCCTCTGGCATTTGAATAGCAGACTTGTTTCCTCAAGCCACACTATTTGCCATTCTTTGTGATGATGGCTGCTGTGAGCTCTTTTCATGAAGAGAGGCCCTGTAGCTAGAATAATGGCGAGAGCCGGGTAGTTCAATGGAGGAGAAAAGCAGAAATGTTGCCAACTCACCTCAATGTCATTTCAGACCCATTAGCCCCTGTCACACTGAATCGGAGCAAGGCATTGGTTTATAGGGGTCCTGCAGGAAGCAGATGGGTGGATAGTGACCACCACTGTGGGCTTTTCAGGTGGCTCAGTGGTGAAGAATCTGCTTGCAGTGCATGAGACTCGGGTTCAAACTCTGGGTGGGGAAGACCCCCTGGAGAAGGAAAATGGCAACCTACTCCAGTGTTCTTGCCTGGGAAATCCTGCAGACAGAGGAGCCTGGCAGGCTCCAGTCCACAGGATCACAAGAGTCAGACATGACTGAACAACTGAGCACGCACACATGCCCACCACTGCCAGCCTACACACACTCTAGGTATTGTGTAGGTACCCCTTCCTAAAATATATATATATATATATATATATATCCTTCTCTAAATGATCTCAGTGTCTGAACATCCACTGTTCTTTTTCGGTCCCTTTGGTTTTGTATTTTTTCTGTTAAATGGAGAGTTTGTTCGTTAAACTATTATCAAGTTGGATTAGTGAGTCCTCTTGAAAGGCAATGAAGGAAGCAAAAGGAGAGAATTTCCATAAAGGAATGGGACAAAAGGTGCAGATTTGATGAGGGGGCGGGGACAGATGAGAGCTAGTTTTGTTATTAATGCATAGGAGGCTGCTTGGTGACAGAAGAATATTTAGGGAGAATAGAGGAAGGACTAAGCCATATCCCTGCTTTAGAGTCTCATTGGCATCTCCAAACCTCCTGGAGGTTATCCTAGCCAGGGGCCCTGCCTCGTTGTGTGATGCTCCATCCCATGCACCTGGCCTCCTTCCATACTGCCTCTCATACGCTGCCACCCCGGGGCCTTTGCTTGTGCTATTTCATCACCCTACAGCACCATTTTTACCTTATCTGCCTATATATCTCATTTATTTCTCAGGGTTAAACTCAAGTGCCATTTCTAAGAAAAAGCTTTCTTGGGTCCTTTCAAGTTCCAAAGTATTCCTCTTCCCACTCTGTCTATCATTTACAGTTCTCCAACTTAGGCTATGAGTCCCTGGTGTCTCAGACGGTAAAGAATCTGCCTGCATTGCAGGATACCCTTGTTCAGTCCCTGGGTCAGGAAGATGCCCTGGAGAAGCAAATGGCTAGCCACTTCAGTATTCTTGCCTGGAGAATTCGAAGGACAGAGGAACCTGGCAGGCTACAGTCCAGGGGGGTCGCAGAGTCGGACATGACTGAGCAACTAACATGTTCACTTTTCTCAAGGACAGAGGCTGTCATAGCCCTAAAACCTGGGGCAGTGCCTGCTAGTGTAGAGACTCCAAACCTTCCCAAGGAAGAAGTAGCAGAGGGGAGAGAAGGGTCTGGAAGAATGGGCTTGGAACGGTGCTACCTGGGCTTTCCTTTCTAGGACCAACCCCTGTGACAGAATCATTTGCCTTCAGATCAAGAAAAATAAAATCCACTGGGAAAGAAGTAAAATTTATTTGACTCTGTCAGGTGAATTATAAAGAGCCTAGACCCTCTGGCACTCCCACACTGCAAAATGAGGAGGTCAAGATTTACCACCTGCCACCTGCTTGAGGTTCTTATGACCTTCACATGTGGAAAATTCATCAGATCTTTGAGAAGTGAGAAGAAAATCCTTGTCCATCATTCTTAGTGAACATCCAAGATTTTCATTGCTTATTAAAAGTTCCCCAGAATCTTAGACTGGGAAGAAGGCATTCAATGCATCGCCTCCCTTTTTAGATTGGCATGATGTCTCGTAACAGAGCCGACACAATAAATAATTGTGGAATGAATAACAAAAGGAATTGTTGAAGCCTGAGGCTGCACAGTTTATTAGAGTCAGACCGCATTCAGAAGCCAGGTCTCCTGTCCCCCAGTCAGATTTACTAAGAGATCACCCACCTCTCATGGCAACTTCTGTCTCACTGCAACTACTAAGTATCACACCCACTTTCTTTTCTGTTTAAAATGCCAATGTGTTCTACTTCCATTTCAAAAGTAAGGCACATGAATCATCGAATCATTGAACTGCAATGAATCACTGAACAACAAAAAATGTATTCCGTGTGGTAGATTTCCAAGCTGATTTTCCATCAGGTGGATAAACATGATATATCGAATAGAAATACAGTCCCAGGTACAGTTTTACCTACTTTTTAAACATCAGAATTGTGTGGTAGACTACAGCTGCTGGGGTTTCCAAGACAAGGAGGTGGGTAAAGATTAGGGAGTATGCCTGTGTGGGCTGATTCCAGAGAACTGGGGGCCGAAATCTTCAGGCTTCCTCTCTTATTTTTGTTTTAAATATTTCACTGAAGTGATAAAGGGCATCTCATGAATCTGAAGGCAGAAAAAAAGGATATTGAAAGCATGTAAAATAATACTGTTCTAGAAATGCTGACAAGTCTTTAAGAAAGGGTCTCTGTCTCTCTCTATCTCTGTCTCCCTCTCTGTGCGACTGTCTCTTGGTCTCTCTGCTTCTCTCTCTCTGTCTCCCTCTCTGTGCGTCTCTCTCTCTCTTAGTCTCTGTCTCTCTCTCTCTCTGTCTCTCCATTTGTCTCTCTCTGTGTCTCCCTGTCTCTGTCTCTCTCATACTCCATTTCTGACTGCAGTCCATGCAGTGGGTAGAAGATGAAGAAGGACTTGAGAGAAAGGTCTGTGCAGGGTAGAGGATGAAGCTGAGGCATACCTCCAGGCCAAAGGAGCCAGGAGTAATGCTGCAAGTGAGCAGCATCACACTGGAAGGGGAGTGGCTCAGGGCTCTGCCGCTGGACTGGATGGGTGGGAAGGATTTCCAGGAACACCACACAGGAAGTCGTCAGGTTGTCCACAGGGCACTTGCAAAAACTGTTGGCATTGGTTACCGTGCTGCCAGTGATGCTATTCTCTCAGATAAGACAGAGGCTGGGAAGGCTCCTACAATGAGTTAGAACTTCATCTTGACCCACTAACTTTGTCCTTCTGATGCTGAAGCCTGTGAGCCTTTCCCCACTCAGTGCACTCAAAGCCACAAGCTACTGGCCTTTTATTGCCATGCATATGAAAAAAGTTTGCTTCCAGGTTTCCCAGCTCCCATGATTCCTCCTTCAATCCCTTCTTCCCCCACCCCTCGCCTTCCAAGTGACCCCATTCCCTGGAGCCTGGGACATTTATATAGTCTCCATCCTTCTCCCTTACCCCAGCTATTTCTAAAGAAAAGGGTCTTCAGGAAATTCCAAGTTTTAGGAACTCTGTGCCAGGAACTGAGCTAAAAGAAAAAAAAGATAATTATATATATATAAATATATACATATATTTATACTACAGGGTATAAAAGTGTTATGACAAGGGAGAGAACTCCAGAGCATGGAGTACTGCCCTTAGTCCAAGGAGAAGGGGTAGAGAAAGAGTGCCACAGTACAGGCTCCTGGAGAGCTTGAGGACTATAGAATCCTTCCAGTCAGTACTAGAAAGGCTAAGGGGATGACCGATAGGTGAATGCAAAAGGGCATTCTATCAAAGGTTGCCTAGAATGGAAAAGTTAGGATTCTAATCCCTTCTTGAATAATAATAGCCATGTGTTCTACAATATATCAGAACTGAGCAGAGGACTTCCCTGGTGGTCCAGTGGTTAAGAATCACCTGCCAGTGCAGGGGACACAGGTTTGATCCCTGGTCCGGGCAGATTCTACATGCCATGGGACAAGTAAGCCCAAAGGCCATGACGACTGAACCTATACTCTATAGCCTGCAAGCTACAAGCTGCAACTACTGAGCCTATGCGTCACAACTACTGAAGCCTGTGTACCCTAGAGCCCATTCTCTGCAATGAGAAGCTACCACAATGAGAATCCCCTGCACCACAATTAGAAATTAGCCCCCACTCACTGCAACTAGAGAAGATCTATGTGCAACAACAGTCAGTGCAGTCAAAAATAAATTAATTAAAAAAAAAAAAGACAACCGAGCAGGACAGAACTGAGGATTCCATGAATGTAAAATGCCTCAGGTTTTTTAGAAAATAAAATATTCAAAACTTGTATGCATTTCCTCAGAAGTAAGAAGCTTATTTTGGGTAGTATACTTTGAGGTGTAAATAAGGAATATAATATAAGCATTTATTTAAAAACTGTACCAGAGATGAATGGATGTCATAAGTCAAAAATGTGAGGAGTATGTATTTGAAATGACAGAGAGAATAGATTATCTGAAACTTCCCTTATAGCTCACTAGGTCAAGAATCTGCCTGCAATGCAGGAGAGCCGGGTTCGATTCCTGGGTCAGGAAGATCCCCTGGAGAAGGAAATGGCAATCCACTCCAGTATTCTTGCCNGATAACCTGACTTTACATTTCAAAAATTAGAAAAAAAGAAAAACTAAGCCCCCTGATAGCTCAGCTGGTAAAGAATCCACCTGCAATACAGGAGACCTCGGTTTGATTCCTGGGTCAGGAAGATCAGCTGGAGAAAGGATAGGCTACCCATTCTGGTATTCTTGGGCTTCCTTTGTGACTCAGCTGGTAAAGAATCCTCCAGCAATGTGGGAGACCTGGGTTCAATTCCTGGGTTGGGAAGATTCCCTGGAGAAGGGAAAGGCTACCCACTCCAGTATTCTGGCCTGGAGAATTCCATGGACTGTATGGTCCATGGTGTTGCAAAGAGTCAGACACTACTGAGCAACTTTCACTTTTCAAAGTTAGTCAAAGGAAGGAATTAACAAAGATCAGAGTGGAAATAAATAAAAAAGAGCCTAAAAAGACAATATAAAAGATCACTGAAACTAAAACTTAAGATAAAAAATATATACAAAATTTTAGCTAAACTTACGAGGAGAAAAAGAGAGAAAATTTAAGTAAATAAAATTAGAAATGAAAGAGATGTTACAACTGATCCCACACAAATGCAAAGAACCCTAAGAGGTTACTGTGATCAATTATTTGTCAACAATTTGCACACCCCAGAAGAAATGGATAGACCCCTAAAACATACACTCTACCAATACTGAATCATAAAGAAATGTAAAATTTGAACAAGCCAATTACTAGTTAGGAGATTGACTCTGTAATCAAAAAGCTCCCAATAAAGAGAAACCTGGGACCACATGGCATCAAGGGTGAATTCTACCAAACACTTAAAGAAGAATTAACATCGATCATTCCAAAAAACAGAATATAGAACACTTTCAGAGTCATTTTATGAGGCCACCATTACCCTGATACCAAAGTTAGACAAAGACACTAGAAGAAAAGAAATCACACACCAATATCCCTGATGAACAGAGATGCAAGAATTCTCAACAAAATATTAGCAAACTGAATTCAACAATATACAAAAGATTCCTACACCATGATCAGGTGGAATTTATTCCCAGGATGCAAATATGCTTCAATATCCATAAATCAATCAATGTGACACACATTAACAAAATAGAGGATAAAATTGTATGATCATCTCTATAGATGCAGGAAAGCATTAAACAAAATTCAATATACTTTTATGATAAAAACTTTCAACAAACTGGATATAGAAGGAACATAATTCAATATATTAATAATAAAGGCCCACAGCTTTATATATGAAAAGCCCACAGCTGACATCATACTCAACAGTGAAAAGCTAAAAGCTTTCCTTTTAAGATCAGGAACAAGACACAGAATGCCTACTCTTGTCACTGGTATTCATAGTACTGGAAGTCTTAGCCAGACAATTACGCAAGGAAAAGAAATAAAAGGCATTCAGAGTGGAAAGGAAGAAGTAAAACTCTCTGTCTGCAGATGACATAATACTGTATGTAGATAATCCTAAAGACTCCATCCAATAGCTATTAAAACTAATAAATGAGTTCAGTGAAGTTGCAGGACACAAAATCAATACTCAAGAATCAGTTGTGTTTCTTACACTAGCAATATACTATCAGAAAGAGAAATTAAGGAAGCAGTCTCATTTAAACAGCATTTGAAAAAGATAAAATACTTAGGAGTAAATATAACCAATCCGAAAATTGTTCTAAAATTTAAGGCACTGTGTAGAAACATTGCCCTCATGATTACGATTTTGAATTTAAATGTTAGTATCTAGAGATATAAAGATGGTAGTCATTGTTACCAGTAGTATTAGCCTTGGGAAATATTAAATGCTAAATATCATAACTATAGGGCTTCCTTGGTGGCTCAAAGCAGTCCCCTGCAATGCAGGAGGCAGGTTCAATCCCTGGGTTGGGACGATCCCTGGAGAAGAGAGTGGCTACCCACTTCAGTATTCTTGCCTGGAAAATCTCATGGACAGAGGATCTTGGTAGACTACAGTCCGTGGATTTGCAAAGAGTTGGACACAACTGAGTGTGTAAGCATGCATGCATGCATTGTAACTATGATGTTAAAGGTCGATGGCCTTTGATACAGTGCCTTATGGGCTAGAGCTGCTGGCATTTCCTACTCTTGTCACTGGTATTCATAGTACTGGAAGTCTTAGCCAGACAATTACGCAAGGAAAAGAAATAAAAGGCATTCAGAGTGGAAAGGAAGAAGTAAAACTCTCTGTCTGCAGATGACATAATACTGTATGTAGATAATCCTAAAGACTCCATCCAATAGCTATTAAAACTAATAAATGAGTTCAGTGAAGTTGCAGGACACAAAATCAATACTCAAGAATCAGTTGTGTTTCTTACACTAGCAATATACTATCAGAAAGAGAAATTAAGGAAGCAGTCTCATTTAAACAGCATTTGAAAAAGATAAAATACTTAGGAGTAAATATAACCAATCCGAAAATTGTTCTAAAATTTAAGGCACTGTGTAGAAACATTGCCCTCATGATTACGATTTTGAATTTAAATGTTAGTATCTAGAGATATAAAGATGGTAGTCATTGTTACCAGTAGTATTAGCCTTGGGAAATATTAAATGCTAAATATCATAACTATAGGGCTTCCTTGGTGGCTCAAAGCAGTCCCCTGCAATGCAGGAGGCAGGTTCAATCCCTGGGTTGGGACGATCCCTGGAGAAGAGAGTGGCTACCCACTTCAGTATTCTTGCCTGGAAAATCTCATGGACAGAGGATCTTGGTAGACTACAGTCCGTGGATTTGCAAAGAGTTGGACACAACTGAGTGTGTAAGCATGCATGCATGCATTGTAACTATGATGTTAAAGGTCGATGGCCTTTGATACAGTGCCTTATGGGCTAGAGCTGCTGGCATTTCCATTGGCCAACGTACTTTAACATGGAGAATCCAAAGCCAAACAGTTCCCTAGTCCTGACACAACCACACAGCAGGGGAGCTGTGAGGTGAGGGACAGTGGCCTGTGAGACAGCCATGCTGAAAGGGCGGCAGGGCTCTAAATGTTCAGATCATCTCACCAATGAAGAACAATGGTAAAGACATACCTGAGAAGCCTGGCATCTCTTGTACAATGTGCTGCCAGGTTTCAGTGGAAAACCAGAATGCTTATTTCTATGGGGATCAGCCATTGAAAGAATGGCCATATACAAAAGAATGTGACCTTACTAGTTCAGTTCAGTCGTGCCTGACTCTGCGACCCCATGAACTGCAGCACACCAGGCCTCCCTGTTCCATGATCAACTCCTGGAGTCTACCCAAGCTCATGTTCATCGAGTCGGTGATGCCATCCAATCATCTCATCCTCTGTCGTCCCCTTCTTCTCCTTCCCCCACTCTTTCCCAGCATCAGGGTCTTTTCAAAGGAATCAGCTCTTCCCATCGGGTGGCTAAAGTATTGGAGTTTCAATTTCAGTCCTGATGTTTCAGTTTCAGTTTCAGCATCAGTCCTTCCAATGAACACCGAGGACTAATTTCCTTTAGGATGGACTAGTTGGATCTCCTTGCAGTCCAAGGGACTCTCAAGAGTTTTCTCCAACACCACAGTTCAAAACCATCAATTCTACAGTGCTCAGCTTTCTTTATAGTCCAACTCTCACATCCATACACGGCTACTGGAAAAACCATAGCCTTGACTAGACAGACCTTTGTTGCCAAAGTAATATCTCTGCTTTTTAATATGCTGTCTAGATTGGTCATAACTTTCCTTCCAAGGAGCAAGCGTCTTTTAATTTCATGGCTGCAATCACCATCTGCAGTGATTTTGGAACCCCCAAAATAAAGTCAGCCACTGTTTCCACTGTTTCTCCATCTATTTGCGAGGAAGTGACGGGACCAGATGCCATGATCTTCGTTTTCTGAATGTTGAGCTTTAAGCCAACTTTTTCACTCTCCTCTTTCACTTTCATCAAGAGGCTCTTTAGTTCTTCTTCACTTTCCTCCGTAAAGGTGGTGTATTTACATATCTGAGGTTCTTGATATTTCTCTCGGCAATCTTGATTCCAGCTTGTGCTTTATCCAGCCCAGCGTTTCTCATGATGTACTCTGCACAGAAGTTAAATAAGCAGGGTGACAATATACAGCCTTGACAGACTCCTTCTCCTATTTGGAACCAGTCTGTTGTTCCATGTCCAGTTCTAACTGTTGCTTCCTGACCTGCATACAGGTTTCTCAAGAGGCAGGTCAGGTGGTCTGGTATTCCCATCTCCTTCGGACTTTATCATGGTGACTTTAAAAATCTTGGGTATTTTAAAAATCCTCCCCAGACCTTTACTGGTGATGAGGGGGCCTTTAGTCTTTCAAATCCTATCTGACTTTAAACCTATCCTGTGAAAGGAATAACAAGACAGAGAATTAAGAAACAGAACGATTTTCCTTGCTTTTTAGAACTTTCAACCACTGTTGATAAATTTTTAGGTATTTGCTTAGTCTGGTGTTTGTTTTTGCTGTTGCTCAGTCACCAGTCATGGCCAACTCTCAGCCACTCCATGGGCTGCAGCCCACCAGGCCTCTCTGTCCCTCACTGTCTCCCGAAGTTTGCCCAAGTTCATGTCAATTGCATTGGTGGTGCCGTCCAGCCATCTCATCGTTTGACACCCTCTTCTCCTTCTGCCCTCAATCTTTCCCAGCATCAGGGACTCATCCAATGAGCCAGCTGTTCATATCAGATGATCAAAGTGTTTGTAGACTGAATCTAGAATCTATAGTATCTAGTGTTTATTTCTATTTCTTAAAAAAAATCTTTTATTTGTCTTGTGGTGGTGGTTTAGTCATTAAGTTGTGTCTGACTCTTTGTGACCCCATGGGTTGTAGGCCACCAGACTCCTCTGTCCATTCACAGGCAAGAATACTAGAGTGGGCTGCCATTTCCTCTTCCATGGGATTTTCCCCACCCAAGGATTGGACCTGGGTCTCCTGCATTGCAGGCAGATTCTTTACCAACTGATCCATCAGAGAAGCCTTAGAAAACTTAGAAGAGGTGATAAGGCAGATGTTATCCTCTCCATTTTACAGATGAAGTTTCTAAGCAGGAGGAGGTTTGACAGTCAACCTAGGACCAGGAACAGAGTATTTGACTCTTCAGTCAGTGTATTAGACATTACCCCTTGGTCCTTGGGCATAGAGTGCTTAGACAGACTCAAAATCCCCACCCTCCAAAAGCCTTTTTGGATGCTGCACATCCAAAATGGAAGCTATCGGCCACCTGTGGCTACGAAGCTCTGGAAATGTGACTGGTCCAAATTGAGATGTGTCGTAAGTGTAAAATATACAACAGGCTTTGAGACTTAGTATCAAAAAATGTAAAATATCTCATTAATACTTTAATGATTATACATTGAAATGATGATATCTTGGATACATTGAATTAAATAAAATATTTTGTTGGAATTAATTTCACTTGTTTTTTATTGAGTGGCTACTAAATAATTCTGTCACCAATATGGCTCACGTTCTATTTCTAATGGACTTTGCAAGTACCCCATCTCTTCTTTGGAGGGATGAGATATAAACATTCACCTACTGCAGTGAACCTTTCTCTCCAGGACTCTGTTTATTCTGATGCAGCTGTAAACAATAATATGATGGCACATTTTCACATGTGCCTGTGACTTTGTCTTTGAAAGAAAGAATAGGCAGGGAGTTACAGCAACATTTTAAGAAAATAGATGAAATTTTGGGGGAAAAAAAAGCAGCTCCATTTACTTCTTCCTTTTGTGCCTTTATTTTAAGCAATGCAGGGGTTCTCATTTCAGTACATTACTAGAATATCTTTTAGAATGTTCTCCATTTATTTTTCCCCCTAAGCAATAGTATGAATCCCTACTGCTTGCTGCTTGGCCATCCTTGACCTTCCCAAGGCAACATCTTGGAAGCCATCCATCACATAGACACATGGAGCTGAGGACAAGCAGGACCACTGGATTTCAGATGTATGTTAGGATCTTACAGATGGATTCCAAGCTCTGGCTTGGAATGGGCAGTGGTCTAACAGGGTATTTACAGCTCAAAGAAAGAAAAAAAAAGAATGAAAGCAGATTGCTTCCAGAAGCTGTGCATCTGCTGCCTGGTAAGACTGTTGGTTTGACACGCTCAGCAAAGTGCATGAAGAACTCTCAAATGTCACAGTGATTTGGTTAATTGGGTAAAGATAAGGGTTTCTGAATAGCAGAGTCACTTTGCCATTTTGGCCTGGCACCCGGGGACATGTGATTTAAAAAAAAAAAAAAAAAAACCAGCTCGGCTGTCTGGATGCATCTGAACGCTCAGTTATTTCATAAAGCCTGCACTGTGTGTATGGAATGCACATTTGCTCTTATGAATAACAGTAATTGTTTGGCTTGGCCTGCCTTTGTGTGACCGCCAGCTGGCAATGACTGGAACCATGACACATGACACTCCAGCTGTGTCCACATGTTTCTGCCTCACACTATCCACTTATATAATTTGCGTTTTTGATCAATAGTTGAGCCATTTAAGGGAACTCATCATATTACACATGCCAGCTACTTCTCTGCAAATACTTCTACTGCAATTTCAAAAAAAGATTTTCATTATTCCTTGCTTATTATAATGATGTTGCGACTTCATTAAACATAGTGCAGTAAAAGATACGGTCCTAATTGAACTTGAGGATTTTTCCCTTGAATACACATAATTACAAGACAATAGCTTAGCATTTAATCAAATGAACCATTAAAATAGTAACTAATGATGGTCTTACTATGACTGACAGATCTGACCCACTATCTTTAACTTTCCCCCCATTTTATTAAGCTTGCTATATTCATCATTGTACATAATTAGGTTTGTATTGGGGAACTGATAACTACCTGGGTTGTGGGGAAGAATCTTACCTGCTTGCGTGTCAAAGTTTCTATTGTGCTACAATCTATTTTCTTCAGAGAGATTTGGAAGAACCAAGCAGAAATTGAACCTGACCCAAAATATACTTGTATTTTTATTACCTTTTCCTGTGAAACTGAAAACATTCACTTAATCCCTCCTTCCTGATACCGAAGAGTAGGGAACACACACAGTTCTTTCAGCTCTTGGGAAAACTCTAAATTATGCAACCTTGGTAGCTTATGGCCCAGCCAGTGAAACTAAGTCATTGTTGCCTAAAATTCCTCTTTGACCTCTCTTCATCAGATTTGCATCTTCGACATCTCTTCTTAGAGTTTGGGCTTCATCAGTTTGCTGGTTAAATGTGACGAAACATCAGAAAAGCTGAAGAAGCACATGTTTGTTGGTAGTCCTTGCTGCTCAGAGAGGTGGGTGCCATGCAGAAGTGAGTCATGCTGGCCGCTGGCGACCTTCTGCTTAAAGAAGGGGAGAATTAATTCCATCCATTCTTTGAGTACTCAAACTCTCCTGATTCACAGAAGAAGGTGGAATATTAGCAATACTGGAGGAATTCAGTAGAGTGGTGCAAAAAATAAATAAATAAAGCTCAGTGAGGAGGGGAGAGGGGCATGGAAAAGTCAAAGATTTATTAAATTAGGTGTCAGGAGACCTGAATTCTAGTTCCGGAACTGCCACTAACTAGTTGTGCTGCTTTGGGCAAATTCATCATAGCCTGATTCTTAAGAGGGAGAAGGGAGGTAGGGGAAAGGAGAGGAAAGAGAGGCGTGGAGGGGAAGGGAAAGAAGATTAAAAGATAAAGAGGAGTTGGAAAACCTTGTCCTTCTTAATAAATAGGGCCATTTGAAGATCCAATGGGATAATAATCATGAAAGGATCGGGAAAGTATAAGTAGTCTGTCAATTCAAGACTTTAATGTATAAAGTATATGGACAAGGAAGTCAAAATTAAGGGATACAGGAATAGACGTCATCCAAAGCTGGAGAAAGGTGAGAAGTGTTAGTTGATTGGATATTGTTTTCTGATGGGCATTTGAAGCTAAAAAAGCAAGTTGAGAGTTGCTTGAAAGAGCTATTCTCTGCCAACTTCATGTCAACAAACTTGGGAGCTGCAAGGTATCAGAAACCCTATGGCCAACTCTCTTCATTTTACCATCTGAGAAATTGAGTCACTGCAAAGGGAACTGAATTGCCCAAGGCCACGCAGCCAGATAGCAGCAGAGCAAGAAAACAGATCTCCTGACACACGCTGACTCCAGCTTTTATTATTGGACCTTGTTAGAAAGCATTCTGTCAGAAGACATGCAACAGGAATTGAGTGGTCCTTTGGAAGACAGATCTATATGTTGCTGTGGGAAAATGGGAAGAGGTAAATGGATCAAGTGCCAGACATTAGAGTATGAGATCACAAGACAATAAAAACCAGGATTAACAACCAGGAAAACAAGCTCGTCACATCTCTGGAGGGCTTTGATGAGAGGCATGCTGGGACTTAGCAACCGGCTGTTGGAACTGAGGAAGATGTGGTGAAAGACAGGACTGCTGTTGGAAGTCTTACCCGATCTGAAAAGTTGGTTTCATAGGGGAGTGGCCACTAGCACAAAGCAGTGTAGTAAACTGTCTCCTACCAGCCACTTGCTAACATTTGGGGGAATTTGGAGCTAGAAGACATGGCACAGAGGCAGCAGCATCCAGACAGCAGTGATGCCTGGAGTCAGGAAGCCGACAATGTCATGGTTTTGGGTGGCCCATCTGCTTGGAATAAGACCTCAGCCAACAGCTGGAGTTTCCAGAAGCAGGTTCCAGCACTTAAGAGAAGAAGCCTGCAAGAACTAGAACTGTCTTTGGCATATGCTGGGTACCATAATGAAGAATCATCCCTCTGGGAGTCAAGTGAAATGGGGTTCAGGGCAGATTCTAGTCTCAACAGAATCGCTGGAGTACAGACCATGGGAAATGGGCAAGCCCATCGCAGAGGAAGAAGAGACAGGAGGGCTAAAATTGTCCCCAGGTCCTCTTCGGACTCCAGATTTAGGACTGAAAACTAGTCCCACTACTGTGGTTTGAGTCCTCTGAAACACTTCTGCCTTTGGTCAGACTGGTTGGCTGAAAAAACTGCAGCTTGAACGTCTATAGTGATTGCTACTGACACTTGAGGAATTCAGGGCCTAATGTAACTATAGGCATTTTTCTCATTGATGCAAGGACCTAATATTGGAATATTCTCTTATGCTGCAAGTACAATGAAGGCAGAGGCCATATCGATGTGTTTGCCATTATATGTCAGGCTCTCTTCATAAGACCAGCCACATAATAACCATTGAATAAATATTTGTGAAAAAATGATTATGTATCCAGATTGTTCCCTTCCTCTCTTGGCCGTTCCTACATTGTTTCTTTGATGTCTAGACCTAACCTAACACTGCTAATGGGCATCCTGCCCATTTTCTAGAGCAGGCCTCGCCAGGTCTGTAGCCACAGCAGACTCTAAACTGTGGTTACCACAGAGAATCCTTTTTAAGGTTTCTCTTTAAAGATTCTTTTTATGTGGACCATTTTTAAAGTCTTTATTGAATTTTACCACAAACTGCCTGTGTTCCATATTTTGTTGTTTGGCCCTGAGGCATGCGGGGTCCCAGCTCCCTGAGCAGGGATTGAACCCATACCTCCTACACTGGAAGGTGAACTCCCAACCACTGAATTCCACGGAAGTCCCACAGAGAATTTTAAGTGAAGTGACAATGTAGTTGGGAGAAGAGGCTGTAAGTCTTTTCCTTCACCATCTCTTTGTCCTTTTTCTTACTCGGAGAGTTTGCAGAGTTTAAAGGGAACTTCAGCAAAGAGTATAAATTTATAAAAAGAACAGCAAAACACCAAATGTTTAAACAAATGCATAGTCTCTCTATAGTGTGATCAAGAGGGTCTTATCAGGAGAAGGAAACAGTTTATATTCAAACAGCACCCAAAATATCAGTCCCTTATTTAATGTGGCTGAATATTTCAGGAAACAAAAATCATTCATGTATTTACTCATTTATTGAGTCTCTATGATCCATTTCTCCATTGTAAAATCAGGACAAAAGTAATAACTATCTCCTAGAGTGGTTGTGATGATTAAAAAAACTTGTAGATACAAAAGATTAAGAAAAGTTCTTGGCACAAAGTACTCAATAAAGGTTAGCGATCATCGTCATCATCCTTGTCATCCTCCTAATTATCATTTCCATCATCAGCACCACCACTATCACAGAAAAATCACTTGTTCAGGAAAGAACTTTACTCAAGACTGTGCACTCCCTGAGGGCAGGTATGGCACAGTTACCATTGTATGTCTGTCAGTTAGAATAGAGTTCAGACAACGTAGTGCCCAGCGAGAGTTTGTTGATTGGCAAAGACTGTATGCATGAAGTCCATCTGAGCCTTGACAGATAAAAAAGGAAAAGAAAGGCAGTGCTGATATGGAAAGTCACTGAATAAATGGTAATCAGAGTTAGAAAAAATGAAGGGTGGAGATGTTTAAGGAGGGCATCCTGTATGTTCCTGAATATTTCTGCAGCAAACTTGGATAATATAAAACATAGTTAGTGTCTGGTTAAGGGGAGTTTTGAAAGCCAGGCTAAGATGGCTGGACTTTATTTTAATCAGTGCTCTGATTAATTCCTTCCCACACCAGAGAAACAGTATTTATAGTTAACACTTAACACAAGTGACACTTACAGTTAACAAATGACAGTCAATCTATATCTAAGGAATTTTACTATATTTTCAGTTAGAGTGAATTTCAGTCACTAATTTCAGCATGGAGCAAACATTTACTTTTAAAATGTTGGTTTTGCTCTAAAATTCATTACTATTATTCATTAGAAGAATAGTATGCAAATAATTCTATTAAATTCCATTTGAATGCAGAGTTCCAAAGAATAGCAAGGAGAGATAAGAAAGCCTTCCTCAGCGATCAATGCAAAAAAATAGAGGAAAAGAACAGAATGGGAAAGACTAGAGATCTCTTCAAGAAAATTAGAGATACCAAGGGAGCATTTCATGCAAAGATGGGCACAATAAAGGCAGAAATGGCATGGACCTAACAGAAGCAGAAGATATTAAGAAAAGGTGGTAAGAATACACAGAAGAACTATACAAAAATGATCTTCACAACCCAGATAACCACAATGGTGTGATCACTCACCTAGAGCCAAACATCCTGGAATAGGAAGTCAAGTGGGCCTTAGGAAGTATCACTATGAACAAAGTTAGTGGAGGTGATGGAATTCCAGTTGAGCTATTTCAAATCCTAGAATATGACGCTGTGAAAGTGCCTCAGTTAATACGGCAAAAAATTTGGAAAACTCAGCCATGGCCACAGGACTGGAAAAGGTCAGTTTTCATTCCAATCCCAGAGAAAGGTAATGACAAAGAACGCTCAAACTACCACACAATTGTACTCATCTCACAAAGCTAGTAAAGTAATGCCCCAAATTCTCCAAGCCAGGCTTCCACAATACATGAAGCGTGAACTTCCAGATGTACAAGCTGGTTTTAGAAAAGACAGAGGAACCAGAGACCAAATTGCCAACATCCACTGGATCATCAAAAAAGCAAGAGAGTTCCAGAAAAACATCTATTTCTGCTTTATTGACTATGCCAAAGCCTTTGACTGNAGACTTTATATTTGTTGAAATTACTGCTGACTGATGTGAATATACTTAAAACTACTAACCTGTACACTTAAAAAATTAAGGTGATAAATTTTATGATATGTATTTTTAAACCATAATTAAAAATAAAACAATAAAAACAAAAGCACTGCTGATTTCTTACAGCAAAAGTAGTAACAATATGTGTGTGTGCATGCATGCTCAGTCATATCCGACTCTTTGCCACTCCATGGACTGTAGCACGCCAAGCTCCTCTGTTCATGGAATTTTCCAGGCAAGATTACTGGAGTGGGTTGCCATTTCCTTTTCCAAGGGATCTTCCTGACCCAGGGATCGAATCCAAGTCTCTTGCATTGGTAGGTGGAATCTTTACCACTCCACTACCTGGGAAGCCCCAGTAACAATATATTATAGTGTTATAGTATATATAGAATAAACATACAACAACAACTGTATAAGGGGCAGGAGAGTGGGTTAAAGGAATTAAACTGTTGTAATATCTTACATTGCTCATGAGATATTATGGATATATTATATAATTTCTAGAAAAATCACACATGTGTAAACATACATACAAAAGAAGTCAATAGAGGAGATAAAGGTCCATGAAGGAGANATACAACAACAACTGTATAAGGGGCAGGAGAGTGGGTTAAAGGAATTAAACTGTTGTAATATCTTACATTGCTCATGAGATATTATGGATATATTATATAATTTCTAGAAAAATCACACATGTGTAAACATACATACAAAAGAAGTCAATAGAGGAGATAAAGGTCCATGAAGGAGATAAAAAAGAACTATAAAAATATGTATTTAATACTAGATGGAGAAACGAATATTATTTCATTCACCAACAAGAAGCAGAAAGAAAGGCACAAATGAACACCAAACAGATGGGACAAATAGAAAATATATACCAAGATGGCATATTAAGACTCAACTGTACATTATGAGTAACTACATTAAGTGTAAATTGACTAAACAATTTAGTTAAAAGGCAGAAATTGTTAGGTTGGATTGAAAAGCAAGACCTATTACATGATATTTGAAAAAAAAAAGTTACTTTAAATATAAAAACATAGGTTGAAAACAAAAGGGTAGAAGATTTATCTTGTATATTATTTATCTATTGCTACATAATAAATTACCCCAAAACTTAGCAATCTAAAATGACAAACATTTATCTCACAGTTTCTACAGGTCAGATATCTGGGTACAGATTAGCTGAGTGTCTCTGGGGGAAAGTCCCTCATGAGACTGCAGTGCTGGCCACTCTCGTCTGAAGGCCCACCTGGGGGTAAATTTGGTTCCAAGCTGACTCCTCAGGACAAGCAAGTGAGTACAAGAGAGAGCGCCTAATAGTCTGTTTGTAACTAATCTCAGAACTAATGTCCCGTCACTATGCTGCACTATATTTGTTAGACTCCAGTCACTAAATCTAGTGGACACTCAAGGGGAGTTCAGTTCAGTTCAGTTGCTCAGTCGTGTCCGACTCTTTGCAACCCCATGAATCACAGCACACCAGGCCTCCCTGTCCATCACCAACTCCCAGAGTTCACTCAGACTCACGTCCATCGAGTCCGTGATACCATCCAGCCATCTCATCCTCGGTCGTCCCCTTCTCCTCCTGCCCCCAATCCCTCCCAGCATGAGTCTTTTCTAATGAGTCAACTCTTCGCATGAGGTGGCCAAAGTGCTGGAGTTTCAGCTTTAGCATCATTCCTTCCAAAGAAATCACAGGGCTGATCTCCTTCAGAATTGACTGGTTGGATCTCCTTGCAGTCCAAGGGACTCTGAAGAGTCTTCTCCAACACCACAGTTCAAAAGCATCAATTCTTTGGCACTCAGCCTTCTTCACAGTCCAGCTCTCACATCCATACATGACCACAGGAAAAACCATAGCCTTGACTAGACGGAGAGAACTAAGCAACAGTATGAGTACTTGGAATGAGGATTAGTGGGGACCATTAGTAAGGTCCCTACCACCTTATGCCAACTTCAAGAATAAGAAGGCTGGTCTGGCCATATTAATATCAAAGTAGACGTCAAGACAAAGTGTATTAGTGGAGGTAAAGGGAGATATTTCTCAATGATACAATGGTCAATTCATCAAAAAGACATAACAATCCTANAGAACTAAGCAACAGTATGAGTACTTGGAATGAGGATTAGTGGGGACCATTAGTAAGGTCCCTACCACCTTATGCCAACTTCAAGAATAAGAAGGCTGGTCTGGCCATATTAATATCAAAGTAGACGTCAAGACAAAGTGTATTAGTGGAGGTAAAGGGAAATATTTCTCAATGATACAATGGTCAATTCATCAAAAAGACATAACAATCCTAAAAATGTATGCCACTAGTAACAAAGCATCAAAATGCGTGAAGCAAATGTTGACAGAACTATAAGGTGCAAGAGATGGATCCACAATCATAGTTTGAGATTTTCACACCTCTCTCTCCCAGTAATTATAGAACAAGTAAACAAAAACTCATGTATAATGTTTGAACAGTTTTATCAATTTACCTGATTGAATTAACATCTATGGAAACTACACCAACAACTGGACAATATGCAGTCTATTCAATGTAGAAAGCACACAGAATGTTCACCAAATAGACCATATGCTGGACCATAAAATAAATCTCTGATTACAATGAAATTTAATTAGAAATCATAACAAAATCTAGGAAAAATCCCAACAATCTTGGAAATTAACAAAAAAATTACAAGTAATTTATAGTCAAAGAAGAAATCACAAAGAAAATTATAAAATATACTAAGTTGGATAATAAAAATATGACATCAAATATCATGGGATGAAGCTAAAACAATGTTGAAGAGTGAAGTTAAATGATCTAAGCTTCCACCTTAAGAAGCTGAAAAGAGAAGAGAATATTAACACTAAGTGAGGATGTCCCTCATGGTCCAGTGGCTAAGACTCCACCTTCCAATGAGGTGGCTGAGGGTTTGAGCCCTGATTGAGGAACTAAGATCCCACATTTGCCAAAATAACCTTGAAAAAGAACAAAGTTGGAATACCCATACTATCTGATTTCTGTACTATCTGATATCTATCTGATTTCAGACTTAGAATCAAGTGAAGAGGAACTAAAAAGCCTCTTGATGAAAGTGAAAGAGGAGAGTGAAAAAGTTGGCTTAAAGCTCAACATTCAGAAAACNTTGTCACCCTGCTTATTTAACTTATATGCAGAGTACATTATAAGAAACACTGGGCTGGAAGAAGCACAAGCTGGAATCAAGATTGCCAGGAGAAATATCAATAACCTCAGATATGCAAATGACACCACCCTTATGGCAGAAAGTGAAGAAGAACTAAAGAGCATCTTGATGAAACTGGAAGAGGAGAGTGAAAAAGTTGGCTTAAAACTTCAACATTCAGGAAACTGAGATCATGGCATCCGGTCCCATCACTTCATGGCAAATAGATGGGGAAACAGTGGAAAGAGTGGCTGACTTTATTTTGGGGGTTCCAAAATCACTGCAGATGGTGATTGCAGCCATGAAATTAAAAGACGCTTGCTCCTTGGAAGGAAAGTTATGACCAACCTAGACAGCATATTAAAAAGCAGAGACATTACTTTGCCAAAAAGGTCTGTCTAGTCAAGGCTATGGTTTTTCCAGTAGTCATGTGTGGAGATGAGAGTTGGACTATAAAGAAAGCTGAGCACCATAGAATTGATGGTTTTGAACTGTGGTGTTGGAGAAGACTCTTGAGAGTCCCTTGGACTGCAAGGAGATCCAACTAGTTCATCCTAAAGGAAATCAGTCTTGGGTGTTCATTGGAGGGACTGATGCTGAAGCTGAAACTCCAATATTTTGGGCACCTGATGGGAAGAGCTGATTCAT
The DNA here is from genome assembly GCA_006410675.1 of Oreotragus oreotragus. Classification (NCBI taxonomy): domain Eukaryota; kingdom Metazoa; phylum Chordata; class Mammalia; order Artiodactyla; family Bovidae; genus Oreotragus; species Oreotragus oreotragus. The sequence goes on from SJYX01014657.1 coordinate 66,740, forward strand.
TTGAAAAGACCCTGATGTTGGGAAGAACTGAAGGTAGAAGGAGAAGGGGATGACAGAGGATGAGATGGTTGGATGGCATTATCAACTCAATGGATATGAGTTTGGGTAAACTCTGGGAGTTGGTGATGGACAGGGAGGCCTGGCATGCTGTGGTTCATGGGGTCACAAAGAGTCTGATATTGAGTCTGAAACTGATATTGATTCTATCAAAAGTTCATAAACTAAGGTTCCAGCTATTGCTTAGGACATAAGAAACAGGAAAGGTCGTTGCTCCTACTACAATAACAAGGAAGATGAATAATTTACAAAATCCTAACCTTTTTGAGTCTATGAGAGAGCTGACGTTGCAGGACATAGAACTGATGACAGACAGAGGCTTCCAAAGAGAAAGGACGGGACAGGCACTGGCTAACCTATGCTGAGCACAGCAGGAAAACAGGACAGTCACACAGTGGGTAAACAAGTTGAGCTAGTACAGTATTTTTAATGAATTGATAAAGGCTGTGTTGGGGCTACTGTGAGAACATAGAATCACCTTGAAAATTACAAGGGTAATTCACACTCCATCGTGGGCTCCTCTCCATCAGTTTTGCATAGGACCTTACCTAGGTGCTCAGGAGAGTATATGAAGTATACTCATTGAGTATATGCCCTGTGAAGTACATTACATTCTTCTCACTTATTTTATACATAGTAGCTTGTTATTGTTCAGTCACCCAGTCATATCCAACTCTTTGTGACTCCAAGGACTGCAGCATGTCAGGTTTCCTTGTCCTTCACCATCTCCTGGAACGTTCTCAAGCTCACGTCCATTGAGCCTATGATGCCATCCAACCATCTTGTCCTTTGTCATCCTCTTCTTCTCCTGCCTTAATCTTTCCCAACATCAGGGTCTTCTCTAATGAGTTTGCTCTTTGCATCAGGTGGCCAAAGTACTGGAGCTTCAGCTTCAGCATCAGTCCTTCCAATGAATATTCAACGTTGATTTCCTTTAGGTTTGACCGGTTTGATCTCCCCACAGTCCAATGGACTCTCAAGAGTCTTCTCCAACACCACAGTTAGAAAACATCAATTCTTCAGCACTTAACTTTCTTTATAGTAGTTTGTACCTCTTAATGTCTTTCACCTATATTGCCCCTCCTCCCATACCCTCCCCTTTGGCAAACATTAGTTTGTTCTTTGTATCTTTGAGTCTGTTTCAATTCTCTCCAACTTTCTGTTAGCCATCTTGTTGAACTTATGCTGCTGCTGCTGCTGCTCCTAAGTCACTTCAGTCGTGTCCGACTCTGTGTAACCCCATAGACGGCAGCCAACCATCCCTGGGATTCTCCAGGCAAGAGTGCTGGAGTGGGTTGCCATTTCCTTCTCCAATGCATGAAAGTGAAGAGTGAAAGTGAAGTTGCTCATTTGTGTCCGACTCTTAGCGACTCCATGAACTTATTATAATAAGCCTATAATGCAGACCCAGATCTTTCACTCCTCTGCTTCCCTGCATAGTCTTTAGACCTGAAACTTGAGTACATCTCCAAACACACCATCTTTAGCATATTATTATTAAAACAAACAATCACAGCTCTAGACCCAGGGGATTAATATCAGTGTTATTTCTGGTTACAATGGTCTATTTGCACACCTCAGTGGGCTTCCCAGGTGGTAGAGCAGTAAAGAATCTGCCTGCCAATTCAGGAGACAAAAAAGACGTGGGTTCAATCCCTGGGTCAGGAAGATCCCCTAGTGGAGAGCATGGCAACTCACTCCATTGTCTTGCCTGGAGAATTCCATGGACAGAGGAGCACTGTGGGCTGCTGTTGATAGGGTTGCAAACAGTCAGACACAACTGAAGTGACTTAGCACACACATATTTTAATTGTTTGGGAAGATTGTTTTTTGAATGGACCACTCTGAGGACAAATGAGTGGAAGAACCATTTTCCCATAATCAAAGAGACTTTCATGAGTTGGGCTTCCATGATAGCTCAGGTGGTAAAGAATCCACTTGCAATGCAGAAGACTCCGGACCCCAGTTCAATTTCTGGGTCGGGAAGAACTGCTGGAGAAGGGATAGGCTACCCACTCCAGTGTTCTTGGGCTTCTCTTGTGGCTCAGCTGGTAAACAATCTGCCTGAAATGCAGATGGTTCAATTCCTGGGTCAGGAAGATCCACTAGAGAAGGGATAGGATACCCACTCCAGTATTCTTTTGCTTCCCTGGTGGCTGAGTTGGTAAAGAATCTGCCTGCAAAGAGGGAGACCTGGGATCGATCCCTGAGTTGGGAAGATCCTCTGGAGAGGGCATGGCAACCTACTCCAGTATTCTTGCCTGGAGAATCCCCATGGACAGAGGAGCCTGACAAGATACAGTCCACAGGGTCACAAAGATTCGGATGTGACTGAGCTACTAAGCACATGTTCACAATGAATGTCTGAAATACAAATTTTTAAAAGTATAAGCTTGCAAAAAGCAGGAAAATGTAACCATAATTAAAAGAAAATATAGTCAATAAAAGTAAAACCAGAGATGGCAAAATTATTGAAATTAGTAGACAAGAACTTTTAAAACACATATCTTAAAAATTAAGAAATTTAAGAAAAAATGTAGATATAATGAGTAAATAGATGAAGTACTTCAGGAAAGCAATAGAAAATGTAAAAAAGAAACAAGTGTAAATGTTTTGGCTGAAATATACAATTTCTAGAATAAAGTGTCTGTTGGATAAGCTCATAGCAGAGTGGACCTTGTATAATATAGGTAAAGGAAGTGTAAAAGCAGGTCTTTAGAGATTATTCAAACTAAAAGAGAGCAGGATAAGGTATTAAGAAAAGAAATTAAGGACAGACATCAATAACTTTTGAGATGATATTAAAAAGTCTAACATATAATATTAGAAGACCCAGAAAAAGAAGGGAGAAAGAATGAGGAAGAAAAATATTTTTGAAGAAACAATTGTTAAAATTTTTCCAAGTTTAATAAGGAGAAAACAGCTTCCAGATTCAAGAATTCCAATGAACCCCAAGCAGGATGAATAAAAACAAGTAAAAATCATATCTAGGCACATCATTTCAAATTGCTGAAAACCAAAGATAAAGAGAAAAGTTGCAAAGTCAGCCAGAGGGAAAAAATATGCATTACATACTGAAAAACAATGGTAAGAAAAATGGCTGACTTTTTATCAGAAATAATGCAAATCAAAAGGCATCTTCAAAGTACTAAAAACAAAAACAAATGAAACTGGAATTATACATCCAGTGAAAATATTCTTCAAAAACAGAAGTACAATAAAGTCATTATCATTTAAAAAAAAAACAACCTGAGAGACTTTGTCACCAGAAAACCCACTAGTCAGCCAGAGGGAAAAAATATGCATTACATACTGAAAAACAATGGTAAGAAAAATGGCTGACTTTTTATCAGAAATAATGCAAATCAAAAGGCATCTTCAAAGTACTAAAAACAAAAACAAATGAAACTGGAATTATACATCCAGTGAAAATATTCTTCAAAAACAGAAGTACAATAAAGTCATTATCATTTAAAAAAAAAACAACCTGAGAGACTTTGTCACCAGAAAACCCATACTACCAAAAACAAGTGTTAAAGAAAATTCCTGGACTGAATGAATTACTTAGTGAAGAAACAAGTCTATAGGACAGGACGAAGAACAGAGATAGCAAAATTGTGGGTAAGTAAAAACATATTGTCTCTTCTGAAATTCTTTGAAAGATGATTGTTAAAGCATAAATAATAAGAATAGTAATATTTTACAGGACTTATAATGTATGTGAAAACAAAATTTAATAAAACATTAGCCTAAAAATTGGGAGGGGGTTAAATAGATGTATACTGATGTCAAGTTATTATATTATACCTGAAGTAGTATAATATTAATCCAAGGTAGATGATAACTTAGGAATGCACATTTAATATTTTTTAAATGAAAAAAATATATATATATATAGCCAAAAGAAGATAGAAAAGGAGAGACAAAGGAATAAGGAACAGAGAGAAGTAATAGGTAAAAACAGCAAGACTCAGCCATATGAACAATTATAATACATGTAGATAAAATATATATCACTATTAATAAGTACAGTTGACCCTTGAGAAACATGGGTTTGAGCTGAGTAGGTAGATTTATATGTTGATTTTTTTCAATAAATATATTGAAAAATATTTTGGAGATTTGTGACAGTTTGAAAAAAGCTTGAAAACTGAATAGCCTAGAAATACCTAAAAAAGAAAAAGAAAAAGCTAAGTATGTCATAAATGTTTAAAATATACATAGATAGTATTGCAATTTATCGTTTAATACCACCAAATATACATAAATCTACTATAAAAAGTTAAGATTTATCAAAATTTATGCACAACATAGACCATGCTGTTGTTGTTCAGTTGCTAAGTTGTGTCTGACTTTTGAGACCCAGTGAGCTGTAGCATGCCAGGCTTCTCTGTCCGTCAATATCTCCTAGAGTTTCCTCAAACTCACGTCCATTAAGTGAGTGATACCATCCAACCATCTCAACCTCTGTTGCCTCCTTGTCCTCTTGCCCTCAAATTTTCCTAGCATCAGGGTCTTTTCCAATGAGTCAGCTCTTTGAATCAAGTAGCCAAAGTATTGGAACTTCAGCATCAGTCCTTCCAAAGAATATTCAGGGTTGATTTCCTTTAGGATTGACTGGTTTAATCTTGCTATCCAAGGGACTCTCAAAAGTCTTTTCCAGCACCGTAGTTTGAAAGCATCAAATCTCTAGCATTCAGCCTTCTTTATGGTCCAGCTCTCACATCCATACATGACTATTGGAAAAACCATATCTTTGACTAGATGGACCTTTGTTGGAAAAAATGATGGCTCTGCTTCTTAAAACACTGTCTAGGTTTGTCATAGCTTTACCTCCAAGGAGCAAGCATCTTTTAATTTTGAGGCTACAGGTATGTCATATTGACTTTGGAGTCCAAGAAAATGAAATCTGACAGTTTCAACATTTTCCCCATCTATTTGCCATGAAGTTATAGGACTGAATGCCATGATCTTAGTTTTTTGAATGTTGAGTTTTAAGCCAGCTTTTTCAGTCTCCTCTTTCACCTTTATCAAGAGACTCTTTAGTTCCTCTTCACTTTCTGCCATTAAAGTAGTATCATCTTCATATCTGGGATTGTTGATATTTCTCCAGGCAATCCTGATTTCAGCTTGTGATTCACCTATCCTTGCATTTCTCATGATGTGCTCTGCATATAAGTTAAATAAGCAGGGTGACAACATACAGCCTTGATATACTTTGAACCAGTCCATTGTTCCATGTTCAAGGAGAAATAAGAAAGCCTTCTTAAGTGACCAATGCAAAGAAATAGAGGAAAACAATAGAATGGGAAAGACTAGAGATCTCTTCAAGAAAACTAGAGTTAGTTACCAAGGGATTGTTTCATGCAAAGATAGGCACAGCAAAGGACAAAAGTGGCAAGGACCTAACAGAAGCAGAACAGACCAAACAAAGAGCCATTCATTACTGAGAAAAATGTAAACAAACATGAAGATGTGGCATTAAATAGTAACTGCATAAAATTAACTGTGGTACATATGGTACTACTGCGTTAATTCTATACACATCTCCTGTTGCTGTTGTGGTGACCTCAAGTATTTTGAGAATCTTAATACTTAAAACATATGTGATTCCAATCATCTCTCCAAGAGGATTTTGTCTCCTGGTAAATTGCCTATCACAGTAAAAGATGATTTCTCACAGTCTTCATGTATTTTTTTATCATGTTTAGTGCAATACCATAAACTTTGAATAACACCATAGAACACATACTAAGTGCTGCTAGTGATGTTGGAATTTCCCCCAAGAAGCAGAGAAAAGTCATGACATTACAAGAAAAAGTTGCACTGCTTGATATACACCATGATAGACTGAAGTCCATGGCTGCAGTTTCCTGCTATTTTATGATAAATGAATCCAGCCTAAGGACCACTGTGAAAAATGAAAACTAAATTCATGAAGCTGTCACTGCAGCTATGCTAGCAGGTTCAAAAATCTTAAACTTTTTGCAAAATACCTTTTTATCTAGTAGTGAAAATGCAACTTTTATGTGGGTACAGGATTGCCATGAACAAGGTATACCTATAGACTCTAATATGATTCAAGAAAAAGTGAAGTCATATGACAACTTAAAGCAAAAGGGAGTGAAGGATTGAAAACTGGAGAATTTCATGCTGGCCAAGGATGGTTTGATAATTTTAGAAAGAAGTTTGACTTAAAAAGTGTCAAGATAACAGGGAAAGTAGCTTCTGCCCACCAAGAAAACAGCAGACAAGATCCCAGATGCCAGTAAGAGAATCGCTGAGGAGAAGGGATAACCTGAACAGGTTTTTAATGCAGATAAAATGGCAACCCACTCCAATACTCTTGCCTGGAAAATCCCATGGACTGAGAAGCCGGGTAGGCTACAGTCCATGGGGTCGCAAAGAGTCGGACACGACTGAGCGACTTTCCACTATTCCACTAAAAGTGCCCTACTCTGGGGGGAAAAAAAAAGCCACAGAAGACATTTGTTGCTGCTGCTGCTGCTAAGTCACTTCAGTCGTGTCCGACTCTATGCGATACCATAGATGGCAGCCCATGAGGCTCCCCCGTCCCTGGGGTTCTTCAGGCAAGAACACTGGGGTGGGTTGCCATTTCTTTCTCCAATGCATGAAAGTGAAAAGTGAAAGTGAAGTTGCTCAGTCGTGTCGAAGACATTTGTTAGTAAGGAAGAAAAATGAGCATCAACATTTAAGGAAGGAAGAGACAAACTAAATCTGTGGTTTTGTGCAAATGCAGTCAAGCCTGCGCTCAGGGTGCTTCCCAGGTGGCTCAGTGGTAAGAATCCGCTTACCAGTGCAGGCGATGTGTGTTTGATCCCTGGGTCAGAAAGATGCCCTGGAGGAGATAGCAACCCATTCCAATATTCTTGCCTGATTCTTACCAATCATCCCAATATTCAGCCCATTCCAAAATCCCATGGACAGAGGAGCCTGGCAGGCTGCAGTCCATGGGATCGCCAAGAGTTGGACATAACTGAGCATGCACACACAACTGTGATCAGGACTGCCCTTATCTATAAAGCTGCTAACTCCCTAGCGTTGAAGGGAAAAGAAAGCACCATCCGCCAGTTTTTTGGTCATACAACAAGAAGGCTTGGACAGTTAGAACCCTCTTTCTGAACTGATTTCATTGATGCTTTGTCCCTGAAGTCAGGAAGTACCTTGCCAGTAAGTGATTGCCTTTTGAATTTCTTTTGATATTGAACAGTAACCCTGACCATCCAGAACCCTATGAGTTTAACACCAAAGGCATCAAAGCGGTCTACTTGCTTTCCCCAAATAGTTTCTAGTTCAGCCTCTAGATCACAGGGTCATAATATGGACCTTTAAGGCTCATTACACACAGTACTCTATGGAAAGGATTGTCAGTGCTATGGAAGAGAACCCAGAGAGAACATCATGAAAGTCTGGACAGATTATACTATTGATGATATTATCATTGGCTGTTGTATAAAAAGCCATGTAAGCCATCAAGGCTGAAGCTATAAGTTATTGTTAGAAAAAATCATGTCCAGATGTTGTACATGACATCACAGGACTTCCGACAGAACCAATCAAAGAAACCATCAAAGATACTGTGGATATGGCAAAAAAAAAAAAAAAAAGTGGGGAGGTGGTGTTGAAGGGTTTCAAGATATGGGTCTTGGAGAAATCCAAGAGCTAACAGATACCACACCAGAGGAATTAATAGAACCTGACTTGATGGAGATGAATGCTTTGAAACCAGGGCCAGACACTGAGGTACAAGATGTAGGAGACACAGTATGTGAAAACAAATCGATATTAGATGATTTGACAGAACAAGTCTTATTTAAGAAAAACACCAATACAGTATACTAACACATATATATGGAATTTAGAAAGATGGTAATGAGGACCCTGTATGCAAGACAGCAAAAGAGACACAGATGTGCAGAGCAGACTTTTGGACTCTGAGGGAGAGGGAGAGGGAGAGGGAGAGGGTGGGATAATTTGGGAGAATAGCATTGAAATATGTATACTATCATGTAAGAAATGAATTGCCAGTCTCTGTTCAATGCAGGATGCAGGATGCTTGAGGCTGATGTATGGGGATGATCCGGAGGGATGATGTGAGGTGGGAGATGGGAGGGGGGTTCATGTTTGGGAGTCCGTGTACACCCGTGGCAGATTCATGTCAATGTATGCCAAAACCAATAGAGTACTGTAAAGTAAAATAAAGTAAAATGGAAGCTCTAAAATAGATAAATAAATAAAAGACTGCTCTGACTTCTTTTAAAACATGGGCCCTTCTATGATTCGGGCACCGAAACTAAAGCAAATGGTGGCAGACATATTGGTACTATATAGAGACATTTTTACAGAACTGAAAAAGTGGGAGATTCAGACAGAAACTACAGTGTATTTCTATAAATTAATATCGAGTGTGCCTGCCTCTTTTGCCCCCTATTTCCACCTTCTCCATTTATTCCACCTCTCCAGGACCCCAAGATCGCAAGACCAGTCCCTCCTCTTACTCCTCTTCCCCAGCTTACTCAATGTGAAGACGATAAGAAGAAAGATCTTTATGATGATCCCCTGCCACTTAATGAATTTTAACTAATCACCCTGCCATAGGGTTAATAAACTCATCTGTTGTGTACGTGTGTGTCTTAGTGTGAAAATCTAATATGTTGTTGTTCAGTTGCTCAGTTGTGTCCCATGAAATATAGCCCACCAGGCTCCTCCGTCTATGGGGTTTTCCAGGCAAGAATACTGGAGTGGGTTGCCATTTCCTTCTCCAGGGGATCTTCCCAGACCAGGGATTGAACCCATGTCTCTTACACTGGCAGGTGGATTCTTTACAACTGAGCCACCAGGAAGCCCAAAACTCGAATAATTATGTGGCAAAGACTGCATGAGGTGCCTTTCTGTTACTGTCATCAACATCATCAAGCAGATCATCATTGTGTAGAACACTGTGTGCAAGACTTGTATTGAAATGGATAACCTACCCCTACATAAGCATAAGGTGAGTTATATTTAATATAAAATTGATAATGTGTTAGTTTTCTTACTGATTTATAACTCTTCTCCCAAAGAATTACTCTAGGCAGTAGACCTCTCTCTCATAATTGGAGAAACTGCATATTAGCCTATCATCACAGGCAAATGGTTTTAAAAAATGTAACAATATTTCTCATGCTGTTTTATGAATAATACTGTAATACTATATGCTATAAAAATTTTATAACCATTCATTAGTGTTAGGCTAGGCTACCATGAGGCAATCATATTGATTACACTGGCTACCATAAAGCAATCATATTGTTGCTTCTTTATTATCAATGCATGAATCATTATACCTATTAAAAAAATGAATTCGTTTTCACATTTTCTTTTTATTTTTGATGTCTAGTGTTAATAATATGTATAACATCCATAGTGGTTTTTTTCATATAAGACAATATTGATGTAGGTACTGAAAATGATTCATCTTATAAACAGATGATGCAAATTTACAGTGTTGATAAATACAGTATAGTATTATAAATGTGTTTTCTCTTCCTTATGATTTCTTAATAACATTTTTTCTCTAGCATAAGTGCAAGATTACAGTATATAAAACTCATACAAAACATGTGCTAAGAGACTGTTTAAATTATCAGTAAGACTAATCTGGTCAACGGTAGGCTGAGTTTTGGGAAGTGAAAAGCAATACAGATTTTTGACTGGGTGGGGGAGTTTGGCACCCTTAATGCCAGAGTTGTTCAAGGGTCAACTGTATACATTTTTAGGCTGGATAAAAATGCAAATCTTGACCTTATGCCATCTGAAAGAAATGTACTTTAAATACAACAATACAAAAAATTTTAAGTAGAAGAAGAAATATCTGTAATGCAAATACTCATCATAAAAAAGCTGGAATGACTGTATCATATCAGACAAAGTAGATGTCACAAAAATAAATACTATAAAATATAAAGAAGTATATTTAATAATGATAAATGGGTTAATTCATCAGGAAGTCTTAGACATGTATGCTCCTTTTATGGAACTTCAAATTGTGAAAATCAAAAATTAACAGATATTGACAAATAGATAAACCCACAATTGTAGTTGGGGATTTTAACACTCTTCTCTCAATACTTGATAGAAAAGGTAGAAAAATAATCTTTAAGGATATAGAAGACATGTACAACTCAATTTGACCTGATTGACATTGATGGGACACTACAAGCAATAATTGTAGAATTCATGTTCTTTTCAAGTGTGAATGGTGCCATCAGCAATACATGTCATACGCTGAGCTAAAAATGTCTTTAATATATTTCAAAAAATTAATGTGTAAGAAATGCATTCTGTGATGACAATGTAATTAAATTTGATGTAGATAAAAATAAGATCTAAAATCTTACCACATATATTAAAATTAATAACCTTACTTCTAGATAAACCACAGACCAAAGAAGAAACCACAAAAATTAAAACATATTTCAACCTGAATAATAATGAAATAGAACATATTAATGTCTGGGGAAATACTAAGGGAAATGCATAATTTTAAATGCTTATACTAGAAAAGAAAAATAAATTTCATATCAATAAGCTTCCCATGTAGGAAGAGCACATTAAACCAAAAAGTATTCAAAAGATATAATTCAAAATGGATAAGGAGAGAAATTAATGACATCGGAAACAGACAAATAATGGCAAAAATCAAAGTCAAAATTTAGCTTCTTAAAGCATCAACAAAGTTGATAGTCATAAGTAGAATAAAATAAAAAGGAAAAATTAACAATTTCAAGTCTGAAAAAAGGAACATTGCCACAGATCTTACAGACATTAAAGAAATAATTAAGAAATATTATGAAAAATGTTTGCCAATGAATAGAGCCAACTCAGATGACACGGCTAAATTCCTTAAAATACAGTTTATGAAAACTGGCTCAAAAATAGCCTTGATTTGTCCCATTTCCATTGAACAAATTTCATTTGAAATTAAAGACCTTTCTACAAAGAAAACAATAGGGACAGATGGTTTAATTACTTTATCAAACATGTAAATAAGACATTTTAAAAAAGAAATAATATCAAGCTCCTTAAACTTTTCCCCAAAAATGGAGTAGAAAACAATTTCCAAATTTATTTTATAAACCCAGAATAAACCTGATACCAAAGGACTATAGGAACACCACGAGAAAAAGCATTTCAGGGAAATACTTCCCCTTACTGCAAAATTCAGACTTAAATTGAAGAAAGTAGGGAAAACCACTAGACCATTCTCATATGACCTAAATCAAATCCCTTACAATTAAACAGTTTTCCAGATGTTCAAGCTGGATTTAGAAAAGGCAGAGGAACCAGAGATCAAATTACCAATATCTATTCCAGAAAATTTTCTGCTTCATTGACTATGCTTAGGCCTTTGGATCATAGCAATCTGTGGAAAATTCTTCAAGAGTTGGGAATACCAGACCACCTGATCTGTATTCAGGCAAGAAACAACAGTTAGAATTGGGCATGAAACAGCAGACTGGTTCCAGTTTGGGAAAGGAATAAAGCAAGGCTCTATATTGTCACCCTGCTTATTTAACTTATATGTAGAGTACACCATGCAAAATGCTAGGCTGGATAATGCATAAGTTGGAATCAAGATTGCCAGGAGAAATATCAATAACCTCAGATATACAGATGATAATATCCTTATGGAAGAAAGTAAAAAGGAACTAAAGAGACTCTTGATGAAAGTGAAAGAAGAGAGTGAAAAAGCTGGCTTAAACCCCAACATTCAAAAGACTAAGATCATGGCATATATACACATATTTGCATCAGAATTCATGATAAAACATTAAATTTGTTTTCCATAAAAGAAACAAGAAAGTCTGTTCTCACCCCTGCAAATAAAGAAATAAATGTTTAACATAATAAATAAAAAGACTAAAATTAAGAAAAAATAAAACTATCTTTTTCATAGATTAGATTTTTTATGAAGAAAGTAAAAAGAAATTTCAAAAACCTTCTAGAACTACGAAAAGAATTCGGTAATGCTACAGGATACAAGCTCAGTATGTGAAAATCAATTGTATTTGTTTCATTGACAGCAGATATTTAGAAAATGAAATTTAAAGTACAATGCTATAGCCATTTGAATTTTGCCAAACATATGGAATTATTTAGGGATAAATTTAACAAAGGGTATATGTAAACTATTTACTCTGAAAGCTATAAGCATTGCTGAAAACAATCAAAGTAGACCTCAGTAAGTGTCTTGAAATGAAAAAAAAAAAAAAAAACCAGCAAAGATGTTATGGTATACTAATATAATGGAATATTAAACATTTGTGAAAAAGAATACTTTTCTTCCACATGTCATAGCAATAGATTGAACCCAGGTCTCCTGTATTGCAAGCAAATTCTTAACTGTCTGAGCCACCAGGGAAGGCCCTAAGCTAAAGAACCCAGACACTAACGCATTCATGCACCTAAATCTATTTTATATAAAGTTTAAAAAAGGCAAAATTAAATTATGGGGTTAGACATCCTTCGAGTGACTAGCTTTGAGGATTATGACTGAAATGAATGCACAAAGAGAGCTTCTGTGTTTGCTGGTAATGTTCTGTATCTTGATCTTGAACTCAGTTACATCACTAGTTATGTCTAGTTACATCACTGTGTTCACTTTGTAAAACCTCATGCGTTTATGTGTACACTTGAGATTTGCTCACTGAAAGTGTGCTTGTTATACCAAAACTGGAGAGTTCAAAAGAAAATGCCCTCTCTACAGCAGTGAGCCCACCCAAGAACCTGCAGTGGCAAGGCCACAGCCCAGATGAGGTCATAACTGACAGTGTTGACCACTAGATGTACGAATGGGAATGTCCAGATGATTCCAGATTTCAGCCTTGTTCAAATTCTTCCTGCTGTGTTTTGCCCAAATCTGTGACTCACAGAAACCCAGAGAGATGATAAAATAATTGTCATGGGGTGATTGTTTTGAAACAAAAGAAAACTGTAGGAACATCAACTAGCAATGTGTGAAAATGACGGTTTCACTGGACCAACACCTGCAGCCAAGTTCACCATCTTCAAAATCCTTTGCTTGAATTCACAATTTGTGTGGATTTTTTTTACATGGCAAAGATTTTAAAAGTCTTGCAAAAAATAGAACTACCAAAGTAAATTGGTGCAGCCACTCTGGGAAACTGTGGAGGTTCCTCAAAAAACTAAAAAACAAAACTATCACCTGACCCAGCAATCCTATTCCTGGGCAAATGTCCAAAAATGCCAAAGACACTAATTCGAAAAGATACATGCACCCAAATGTTCATAGCAGCATTATTTACAATTGCTGGGACATGAACGCAATCTAAGTGTCCATCAACAGATGAATGGTTAAAGAAGATATACAATGGAATAATATGCAGTCATAAAACCATGGAATTTTGCTACTTGCAACCAGCATGGAAGGACTGGAGGGCATTACACTAAGTAAAGTAAGCTAGAGAGATAAATACTATATGATATCACTTGTGTGTGGAATCTAAAAAATATGTTAATGAATATAACTAGTTTGAAGCAGAATCACAGATACAGAGAACAAAGTAGTGGTTACCAGTAGGGAGGGGAGGACAATATAGGGATGGGGGAGCAGGAGGCACAAACTACTGGGTGTAAGATAGCTCCAGGGATGCATCGTACAACACGGAATATAGCCAATATTTTCAAAATAACTGCAAATGGAGTATAACCTTTAAAACTGCATAAAAATAAACTACTAAAAAATGAAAAACAAAAAAAGACATTGCTTTTTTCAGACCAGAAAAAGTTAACGAATCAGACATGAATTCTGAATCAGACTCAGAATGCTTAACATTTGGTCAGTGGCTGTAGAGTAGCTTGTTTTCTTCTTCACTGAGTTGCTGGATGGTTTTCCGCTCTTAGGGTAGCCTTGGTTTCCTACAGAAGAGGTGCTCCCAAGAGGATATTAAGCTAATGGTGATGATAGGAGACTTTGTGATCCATAGGCTTGAGAATAAGAAGCTTTGCAAGGTATTTGGTGAACTCAGTAAATACCTTTAACATAAGGAAAACTTCTCTGCTGAGATTTGGGCTTAATATTAAAATATTATTCAGCATTTTCCATAAATTACCATTTAGGGCAGAGGAAAGCAAACATATGGTAGAATCTAGAACAGAGCTATTTCTATGAAATCTTGGCTTTCATCTTTAGGATTCATGCCACATTTGTAGTCTACTTCCTTATGTTTGTACTTATAAGAAAGAAATATTTTGACCCAAAACTTGAGAAAATGAGAAACAAAAGGGTGACGTGCCATTCTTCTAATAGGCTTTTGATAGTCAAAGCACACTGCCATATTCACCTGGAGACACTTGAACCCCAGTTGGAGAAGCATGGGATGCTTACGCCATATATCATAAAAGCACTGTCATAGAAATACATCTGTTTTTCATCCAGGTATGTCACTGCAGTTATTAATACTAATTTCATATATAGGAACAGCACAATTGGACCCTCTTGTTTTTTGCTCACATATTTATTCATTTATTAGTTAATTGCTTTACTCAACAGGTAGCTATTAATTGTCTCCTCTGGACCTGTTCTGTTCTCTGAGGCTCTCAGTAAGGCTCTGTTCTCATTGCCAAGATAATGCTATACACATGAATTAATCAGATGAACATCCTGGTCCTTGTGGAGTTTACATTCTAGTGGAGAAAGGCAGACAACAAGCAGTAGGCATCATAGAGAAGCAAGCGCTAGACATGTTGGAAGCAACAGAGAATAGAGTTGAGTGAGAAGACCAGGCATGCAGGATGTGTGTGCACTCACTGGGGAGTGGTCGGCTTCAGTAACAAGATGACAGTTGAGGGATACTTGAAGGGGCTGAGAGAGTTAGTTAGGAGGTAAGCATGCCTGGAGGAGAATGAATGAGAAAAAGAGGAAGCCAGTAAAATCTGGGGCCAGATCACATAAATCAATGGGAAGACTCTGCTTTTTACTAGTTTTAAGCAGAAAGTGACATGACCTGATTTAACGTTTAAAGAAGACCATGCTTGCGCTGCATTAAGAGTAGACCAGGGAGACTCATGTAGGAACAGGAAAATTGGCTGATGTGTATTGAAAGATTGCAAATGAGAAATGATGGTGACATAGAGCAAAACAGTGGGGAGGGATCAGATTCTGGATACAAATCCTATCAGATTCTAGACAGCATCTGTTCCCACATTTCATGTTGGCTTGGAGAAAATTCAGTGGTGACTTGAAGATTTTGTGACCTGAGAAACTGAGAGATCAATGGAGATGGGAAAGGCTACAAGTGGTGTATGTTTTAAGGGAAGATCAGGAGTTTAGCTTTGAACAGAGACGTCTGTTGGACATCCTAGCGGAAACATTAAATAGGAAGCTGGGTACGTGTGCCTGGAGTTTGAGAGAGAGGTCCAGACTGAAGTTATAATTATAGGGGAGTCATCCACACATCGGAGAAGGCAATGGCACCCCAACTCCAGTACTCTTGCTTGGAAAATCCCATGGATGGAGGAGCCTGGTGGGCTGCAGTCCATGGGGTCACTGAGAGTTGGACACGACTCAGTGACTTCACTTTCACTTTTCACTTTCATGCACTGGAGAAGGAAATGGCAACCCACTCCAGTGTTCTTGCCTGGAGAATCCCAGGGACAGTGGTGCCTGGTGGGCTGTCGTCTATGGGGTAGCACAGAGTCGGACACGACTGAAGTGACTTAGCAGCAGCAGCAGCAGCATCCACACATACATAGTGTTTAAAACTATGAAATTAGAAGAAATCTCTAAGGGAATGAGTTTAAAGGAAATGATCAAGGAATAAACCCTGGGCCACCCAAACAGTAAAAGGTGGGGATAACAGAACAAACAACAGAAAATGAGAAATGTAGAGAGAATATCAAGAGTTGTATTGGAAACCAATCAAAGAAAGTTTCAAGGATGAGGGAGTGACATCAGCATCAGCTGACTTCCTGAGTGAGTTCTAACAGCATTGCTGAATCTATTTAATATGGTCTCCATCTCCTTGCTGTCCTCCTTTCCTCTTCTCCATCCAGATTAGAAGCACAGATATGAGCAAAACCATCTCAGCATGGTCTCTTTTAAAGGCGAGACACCTGCCAACCCAAGAAAGTCTAGCCATTAGAGGAAGCAGCCCATTGTGTAGAATTTATGGCAAAAAACTGGGTTCATTTAATGGAAAGCAGAAAACAAATAATCTATGTGGACTGGTCATGCTACTTCTTTTTAAGGATCAGTTCTGTTCAGTCGCTCAGTTGTGTCTGACTCTTTGTGACCCCATGGATTGCAGCATTCCAGGCCTCCTTGTCCATCACCAGCTCCCAGAGTTTACTCAAACTCATGTCCATTGAGTCAGTGATGCCATCCAACCATCTCATCCTCTGTCATCCCCTTCTCCTCCAGACTTCAATCTTTCCCAGCATCAGGGTCTTTTCAAATGAGTCAGCTCTTTGCATCAGATAGCCAAAGTATTGGAGTTTCAACTTCAACATCAGTCCTTCCAGTGAATATTCAGGATTGATTTCCTTTAGGATTTTTTTTAAGTTACTGTGTGAAAAAGAAACAGAGAGGCAACAAGGTCTTTCTTGGGGGAACCAGGGTAGCAAGATTAAATGAAATAAACTCCCATACCTAGTGCATGTTCTTGCTGGGCAGAGATTCCATAGGGGCTTGCTTACTCTAGGCATCTGTCTCCTGCAGTCTCAGGGAATAGCATAAAGCAAAACAAAATTCTACTGTGTTCAAAGAAATTGTCTACATGGCTTTGGATGTGACTTGAGAAGTATCTTTTCGCCCCAGGGGTGAACTTCATCTCATGAGACAAAAAAGCCCTGGAGCTGGAATCAGAAGGCATGAAACCAGGAATTACTGGTGACCTCACTCATGTCACTGAGATTTGGTGAGCAGAATGTGCAGAACAGAGCAGGAGTGCTGCTGATTTGGAATTCTTTGTCATCCAGTGAGCTTTACTGGTATCCCAGAGCAGCGTGCTTAGTCCTGGGCAACACGTAAAATGAGGAACATTGACAGACAAAGGCAGTTTCAGAGTACCGTAACTGTGAGAGCAATGAGTGAGCAGAAACTCACACTGCTGGAGAATGACTGGAGGAATAGTCACGCATTTTTAAGTTGGAATACAGGAACCTGAAGTAACTACCACACAATTGCACTCATCTCACATGCTAGTAAAGTAATGCTCAAAATTCTCCAAGCCAGACTTTTAAAATTGCAGAAACATTGTCATAGACTCAGTCTGCTCTGTTTTCCTCATGCCTTTTCTCCAGCATCTCTGATTTTTTTTAACCTTTAAATTAATTTTTATTGGAATATAATTGATTTACAATGTTCCGTTTCTGCTGTACAGTAACATGAATGAGTTATGCATATATGACCATTGGTAGATGAATGGATAAAGAGGATATAGTACATATATACTGTGGAATATTAGTCATAAAAAAGAATGAAATAATGGCATTTGCAGCAATATGATGGACCTAGTGATTGTCATACTGAGTGAACTAAGTCAGACAGAGAAAGGCAATATTATATGGTATCACTTATATGTGGAATCTAAAAAAAGTGGTACAAGTGAAATTATTTACAAAACAGAGTCACAGATGGTGAGAACAAACTTATGGTTACCAAGCCTGGATGCTGAGAAGAGTTAAATTGGAATTGACATATATGCACTACCATATATAAAATAGCATTTCTGTTCTTAGCATATCATTTTCATGTGGCATCTAGACACTGACTTTTTAGGGATGCCTTCTTAGCTATGAGTATCTCCACCCCTTATTTTGGAAGGCTTCTGTGATATTTCAGTTTCCGAATCCAGAATTTCTTTTCAGATAAGTGTACATGTGTCCATGTATTTACAAATTAGAGAAAAAGGAATTTTTTTTANTTTAGGGATGCCTTCTTAGCTATGAGTATCTCCACCCCTTATTTTGGAAGGCTTCTGTGATATTTCAGTTTCCGAATCCAGAATTTCTTTTCAGATAAGTGTACATGTGTCCATGTATTTACAAATTAGAGAAAAAGGAATTTTTTTTAAGTTTTCTAGTAAATAAGCTTTCACAGAAGGTAGTCTTTAATCATATAAATGTTTTTCTAAAATGTATTTTTTATTTGTCTTTGCTTAATTTTCTGACTTTTAAGTCAAAGTCTAGCATAACTTGGAAACTGTAAAAGAAGCATTTTGTATATTCAAGAATGTTCAGAAAAACATTTTTCAAAATGGTTCCATTTTTTTCTTCACCAAACAATAAAAATCTTCTCTTAAAATGTTTGTGCTCATGCAGAGATGCAATTAAAAAACCAAGCATTCTCCTCCTTATCCCATATCTATGGCTATTAGATCTATGAAATAATACATGAGTATTTAAACATTTTTTCTTTTCCACTTGGAGATACAATAATTAATGGTGATAAAACTGTTTCACAATTTTAGACAAGAAAAATTGTAAAGAGTTCTTTTTGAGGAACAATGATGGAAACTACTGAGTATCAGATACAATATGGAAGAAGAAAGTCAAGCACATAAACAAGCTTCAAACTTCAGTACAGTTATACAGATTTATACTATTCCAGAATTCTGTACTTCGGATATGATCAAAATAGGAATATAATCCTGATCTAAAGAGGCCACTATCATGAGCATTGGGATCTATTCCTTTAATTAATTTCATTGTAGAAAACATGGCATAGAACTTAAAGAAGATATCTCTGACAATTTTATATTATGCATTGAGAAAAAAAAAGTCCTCTGAAAACTGGTTTTTTTTTAATGAAAGCAATTTGAAGCTTCCAGTATTGTTGTTGTACACTGAAACTTTCATAAAAGAAACAGAAATGTTCTTCTGGTGACAGTGTTCTTACTACCTTTATTTTTTTATATTGATTGTGTACCTAAATGTTTTTTCAAGTACCTTTCATTTTTTTCTGGTCAAAATACTGTAATTCTATTCCATCAAGCTGAGATTTAAAGATTATTTTTCATCTACTTTCTAGCATTTGTGCTTTCAAATATTATCAAAATAAAGGTTTATTTTATTTGATTGCTTTCAGGAAAAGGCCACACTGTTTCTAAAATCTTAAATAAACATTTAGAAACATATGGTAACTGAAAAGTCATAATCTGGCACTGTAGTAACAGCCTGTTTATATAAGAGGATTTTGTGATTTGAATATTACTTATCATCTGATCTGGCAAGATGTTTTATCAAATATGTGCTTTATTTAGAAAAGACACAGCCTGTGGTTATGTAAAATTATTCAAACCATATTGAACTATAGACCAAGTTCTAGTTGAAATAAATATTTTGTGATATAGCATCTACCTTGCTTATCAAAGTTGCCATATCTTATAAACCCTTTTAGAAAAAAAAATCATAATATATTATCCAATTATCACTGCACCTATGGATTGATATTTAATGAGGTTTACAATTCAGTCTTCATGTCAATAAGTTGTATTACTCTTTAGGCAAGTGTATAAATCATCATTTATAAATCAATTTATATTTTAATATGACAGAGGATGGCTATTGGAAAGAATATTGTGACAAAGAGATATGTAAATTAAATGATCATTACCTAATTTATCCTTTTAGATCCAGATAGAAAGATATTTATTAATCTTTCTAAGTTCAAAGCACATTCTAGATCTAGAATTTTTGGAGACTCACTAGAAAAAATTAACAGGCTTAAAATGAGTTGAAACAAGTTAACAGTGATTATAAAACAATCACTGTTAAAAGCAAAAAGGGTTGCATGGTGAATATAAAAGTAGAAACAAGTGCTTCCCTGGTGGTCCAGTGGCTAAGACTCTATGCTCCCAATTTAGGGGTCCTGGGTTCTATCCCTTGTCAGGGGATTTTGCATGCTGTGACTAAAGAGCCCAAATGTGACAACTCTGTCTCTTATACACATCTAGATGTGTATAAGAGACAGGAGAAGAGACGTGCTTCCAGGCAGACTGTGCCCTGTCTCAGGAGGGACACTCTGGCCCTTCTCTCTCTCAGGAGCCACCCTCTCAGGTGAGTTTCTGGAGGCTGGAGTCACAGGGGCCTTCTTTTCTTGGCCGTGTCTGCGGCTCCCCGCGCGGGCTCCTCGGCTTATTTGGCTGTGCTGGGTTTTCGTTGCTGTGCAGGCTTTTCTCTCAGGGCTAGGCTTTAAGTCTCATAGTTTACCAGAACTGACTGCTTTAAGCACCAGGCTATTGCCAGTTTCCTTCAAATTTGTAGGAAAGCAACTCATTTTCTAGAAGGCAGCCCACAGAAAATTTATCTTTATCTTTCACTCCCTTGCTTTCCCAGCCTTTCACGCAGCAAGGGTGCAGACGTGTCCTTCAGCCTCTGCCAGTCAGATGTACACANGGTGCTGGAGAAGACTCTTGAGAGTCCCTTGGACTGCAAGGAGATCCAACCAGTCCATTCTGAAGGAGATCAACCCTGGGATTTCTTTGGAAGGAATGATGCTAAAGCTGAAACTCCAGTACTTTGGCCACCTCATGAGAAGAGTTGACTCATTGGAAAAGACTCTAATGCTGAGAGGGATTGGGGGCAGGAGGAGAAGGGAACGACCAAGGATGAGATGGCTGGATGGCATCACGGACTCGATGGACGTGAGTCTGAGTGAACTCCAGGAGATGGTGATGAACAGGGAGGCCTGGCGTCCTACGATTCATGAGGTCGAAAAGACTGAGTGACTGAACTGAACTGAACTGAACTGAAGTAAGATGTGCATTTTATAGCTTGATGCATTTTCCTGGTTCCCCACCCAGAAAAGGACCCCAAATAAAAGGATACTCTATCCAACATGAGACAGAAATGTTGATAGGATTTCCTAGATCAACTTTAGATATTGGAAAGCAACACTGTACAAAAGATTAGACTTCCCTCGGGCAATGTGTTCTGGTAGAACAAGAGAGATCTGGGTTCAAATGCTAGCTTTGCCACTAATTATGCATCTTTTCATACTTAATTTAATCTCTCTGGTCATCTGTTTCTTAGCCAATACATGGAAGCAAACTAAATGTCCATCAACAGATGAATGGATAAACATATAATACATGTGTATGATGGAATACTACTCAGTCATGAAGAGAATGAAATCATGCCATTTGCAGCAACATGGATGGACCTAGAGATTATCACACGAAGGAAAGCAAATCAGAAAGAAAAAGACAAATATCATACCATTTACATATGGACTCTTAAATATGATACAAATGATCTTATTCACACAAAAGAAACAGACTCACAGACATCGAAAACAAATGGTTACCGAATAGGAAAGGGGATAAGGGATGGATTGATAGGAAGTTTGGGATTAACAGATAAAAACTGCTGCTTATTCGCTTCAGTCATGTCTGAGTCTGTGAAACCCTATGTATGGACTGCAGCCTGCAAGGCTCCTCTGTCCATGGAATTCTCTAGGCAAGAGTACTAGACTGGATTGCCACGCCCTTCTCCAGCGTGTTTTCCCGACCCAGGGATCAACTCAGGTCTCTTGCATTGCAAGCAGGTTCTTTACCACTGAGCCACCAGGGAAGCCCAGATACAAACTACTATGTATAGAACAGATAAACAACAAGGATCTCCTGTACAGCACAGGAAATTATATTCAATATTCTGTAATAAACCATACTGGTAAAAGTGAATATATATATATATGAAAAGTAAGTGTGTGTACGTGTGTGTGTGTGTGTGTATATGTGTGTAGGGAGAGAGAGAGAGAACACTTCGATGTACATCAGAAACTAACACAATATTGTAAATCAAATATACTTCAATAAATGGCTTCCCCCATAGCTCAGCAGTAAAGAATCCACCAGCAAAGCAGGAGACGCAGACGACGCAGGTTTGACCCCTGGGTTGGGAAGATCCCCTGGAGAAGGAAATGGCAACCCACTCCAGCATTCTTGCTGAGAAAACTCCCATAGACAGAGGAGCCTGGAGGGCTACAGTCCATAAGATCACAAAGAGTCAGACATGACTGAGCACATGCTTAAATAAAAAAGGGGAAAATAGAAGATAATACTCATCTTGAAAGGGTTCATAGTGATTGAAGTATTATATAGATACGTGATCCTTTCTACATAGCACTTAGTATTACCTAGCTAGTATTACTAGCCAGTATCACTGTGTGACACCCGATACACTAGTCAGCACCAGTGAGTAAAAACCACAAAAAGACAGAGTTGATCTCTTTTTTTTCCAATCTAACAGCCTGACCTACTTTTTTGAATGGAATGAACTGCTCTGTTGCATTCTTAACAAGACACTCAGCTCTGAGACACTCGTGCATTGACTCGTATCCACAGTTCTCAGGGATGTTGTTAAACAATTACTGCTGCTGATGGGCTTGGGGGTCATTTACCTAAACAATATCTGAGGTCGTTTTTCCAAAAGTGGAAATCTTGTAATTCTAGGCTTCAGTCTCTGCTGAGTGCCTCTGGTATCTCTGTCCAATGTTTCTGGCACGTCTATGCGCGACCAAAGACCCCCTGAAACATCCTCGGGCTGTTCTGAGGGCTGACGAGACCACGTGAAAGTGTTTTCTAAACTGGAAAGCATCATCTCCATACAAGGGACTGTTTTCTGAATTTAAACTCAGTAGTCCATATAATCCCTTACAGAAGGCCTTCGTTTCCTCCTGCAGATCCGTATCCTTTTTTTTTTTTTTTTTCCTTTCAGTTAGAGAGAAATTTGGGAGCCTTCCAAATAGCAGATTATCTCAATAGGGCTTGCTTTGCATATTTAAAGGGCTCAACTCCATAAACTGAAGAGGTGGAAACCATGGCCACCTGCTGTGTCGAATTCATCCAGAGGCTTTTTTTTTTTTTTTACTTTCAACATCATTTAAATGGAAAATCTTTATAGTCCAGTTGTATCAGGTGAGTGCCATGTTATTCTTCGATGCCTCTCTTTTTTTTTTTTTTTTTTCCTTTCAGTTAGAGAGAAATTTGGGAGCCTTCCAAATAGCAGATTATCTCAATAGGGCTTGCTTTGCATATTTAAAGGGCTCAACTCCATAAACTGAAGAGGTGGAAACCATGGCCACCTGCTGTGTCGAATTCATCCAGAGGCTTTTTTTTTTTTTTTACTTTCAACATCATTTAAATGGAAAATCTTTATAGTCCAGTTGTATCAGGTGAGTGCCATGTTATTCTTCGATGCCTCAGATCCCTGTTCTACTCGTGAACTGGGACTGCATGTATAATTTAGATTCTATCCTAGAAAGAAACAGATAGCCCGGATGAGACTAACCAGAAAAGAATTAGATTTGGAGCGTATTAGAGATGCAAACCTGGGTGAATAGCTACTGACTCTTGCTGGATAATTTAGCAGACCAGTCACTTAGGAAAACACTATGATTCTAACTATTTGTGTAACTGACCTGTAAGCCAATACCAGGCCCACAGCTGAGTGGTGTCCATAGTCTTGGCAGCCCAGGCCTGGAGTCACTCAGCTCTAACAGGGCCAAGCAAATGTGTGATCTAGGCTTTGTTCCTCCAAACTCTGTGCTCCTCAATGTCTTTAGCTTTAAAATGAAAATCAGAAGAGATGAATTAAAGACACTTCAAATCTTCAGCATATTTTGCCTCCCAATAATAATACACATAATTATTTCTACTCAAATTTATGGACTTGACCTGAGCTATTAAAACTTGTTCATCTAGCTTCAATGATAAACAGTCATGGAATATGGGCAGTTGCCTCAGGTTCCAAGCACTGGGGACCCCATACAAGGCAGTGGCTCAGAAAGATAGTCATTAACAAAAAGGAGAGCTAGCTATATGCTGACTTGAGAAACTCCTGCACTTTCAGCCTGAAATCACTGATCTCCACTTACTCTGGTCCCCAAGGAAAGTAGATGGACCAGCTCCACTCTTGTAATCTTGTGTGTTCATCCTATGTAATCTCTATATGCTGCCATTTTGGTCTCAAGTCTCTCTTTGATTTACAAAAACCCCTGCTGAGTGGTAGGTGTGGAAACAGGGGAACACATCATACAATTCACCCTGAGCTCTACATGCCCCAGTTCCTCTTTAGTCACCAGTTGTGTCCGACTCTCTTGTGACCCCCATGAACTACAGCATGGCAGGCTCCTCTGTCCATGGGATTCTCCAGGCAAGAAAACTAGAATCGGTTGCCATGTCCTTCTCCAGGAGACCTTCCCAACCCAGGGACTGAACCCATGTCTCTTACATTTACAGGCAGATTCTTTACCACTGAGCCCCACATGCCCCAGAGACATGCCCCGGAGGTGGAGCCAAACACCCATCTCTCAGGAGCAGTCCATCTCCAAAACAGTTCCCTCTGTATTTCACCTGCTGCTTCTTGACATTACAGTATACATCTGTTTGTTTCTTTACATCTCACTAAGATGTTAACCTAAACTCTTTAAAGGTATGGATTTAATCTCTCTTATTCCCCAATATCTATCTCCCCAAGGCCTAGAAATTATATATGAAATTGTTGCAGATTATAGGATTATGGCATCCAGAGGTCTCTCCTCCCTTCCTTTCCTCCAGCCTCCAACGACTCCATGATACACTTAAACTGTTCATAGGTAGTATCTCTTCCTCTCATAGAAGAGAAAGCTGAAAGCCAGAAGTGTTCAGTGTTGGTTTAAGGCCACAAAGCCAGTTAGAGGCAAGGATGTGGTGACTCTGTTCCTAACATGCTCTCCAGCCTGCCAAACCACCAGGAAGCCTCAATAGGCAGATAACCCATTCCTCAGGGACTCTTCCTATTTGCTGAGGCATCAAACAGGAAATTTGCTTCTTTTCAATATTTTTGTCCATCATTCCCAGTCTCCTATAAAGATCTGCGGGCAGATGCCTTTCCTGGTCTCCGCCCAGGACTATTTATTCCATGCATGAGCTGGAGACCAACTGTTCCACTCCTGCTTCCAGCCTGAGACAGAAAGTCTGCCCTCCCTAGTTGCTGCTGGCTCTCTTTGGGCCACCGGGGGACAGCAAGGTTGGCGGGGGGGTGACAAGGCAGAACCTGTGGCATTCTGACTGATGAGGAAATCTCCCAGATCTCAGGTCCAGCTGTTAACTCGAATGACAGTCAACAATGAGGAATCATAGAAACAGATTCCTCTAGCTTCCAGTTACAGTGAATATGATGGGGTTTGGTGCCAGGGCCCATGGGTCACCTATACTTGGGTGAGGAAGCCTGAAGCCTGAAGATTTAATGGAGATTGACAAGAGTGGAGATCTTCCCCCAAAGACCCCAGAGTAAGGTTGGCATTCAACTGGGAGGAAGGGACAAGGATGAGAGGAAGACAATGGCTGAGTCCTCACCAGGCAAGCTGGTTCCTATTTAAAATATGAAAGATGAGAAACAAGGACATGACAACAAGGACTGTTTTAATTAGAGAAGAATCAATACTATGTGCTATGGATGAAAAACAGTTTGGCTGTGTTTACTCCCACCATCTGTTGCTTGTAAACATGGATGTCCAGCTTTGTAACGTCATCGTGTTCAGCCTACATGTCATTTATCCACAGGCCAATCAGAGCCGGGGAGTAAGGGTGGGAAGAAATTTATAAAGTGCCCTGGAGTACGGCATTGAGGGAGGGGGAAGTATGATGTCTTTCCTGCCACCCACCGGGAACCCTCCTTTCAGCTTCCCAGTTAAAGAGGTGCCATAAAGAGAACAACTGGGAGTGAAGGATAGGAAAGGCAGACCGAAAAGGAAAAATTGAGAATGGCAAAGAAGAAACAAAATAGCACAGACTCCCAGACATGATCATGAGACTGCTGCACACAGATCTTACCTACGGCTTAGACATTCTGGAACTCAGTGCAAGCACATCTTGGCCAAAAGAGATTATTTGGGTTATATATGAGTGATTGATTCATATTATAGCTGATTTTTATTTCCATTTTTATACTTTTTCTCCATTTTCCAACTTTTCTACAATGAGCTTGTATTACTCATTAGTCCCTCAAAATGGTTTATCACTTATCAGCTGTGCTTTCTTGATCAGCTGCCCTCACCTCTGTACCTTACTTGCCTCATCTGTAGAATGGGAATTAGTATATTGTCACAGTTTTTACAGTAATTGTAAGGAAGCAAATGCAATTTTAAGCACATAGTAAGTACTTAGCCAATAGCCATTGATATTTATGATAAAAATGTCATTTCATTTTTCAAAAAGCTAGGAAGAAAAAAAAAAACAAATTCACCAAAAGCCCTCAGGAAGGCCTTCCCCATCACTTTGGTCTCCCCTCCAACATTGCCACTTTATCAAACTTCATCTACTAGGTGGGGTTTTTGAAAAGAATCAAAAGAAGAACCAGCCACCCAGTCCTCACTTAGCATCACCGAGTTTGGAAATTAGATTTGAATTCTCCAGTGTACTGGCCATTTGCTCTCAGCAGGCAGTCTCCTTTTCATTGCACACAACGTTTGCCAGGCCAGCCTCTGCTAAGATTTAAATCAGCCATTTCACTGCAGGGGTTTGAATTCTTGGGTGCTTCCTCTGAACTGACATCTTTCTCTTTCATCTATCTCTAATCAAAAATGTTGTCTCTTCACCACGTAACACAGTTGTGCAGGGCTCATTTTCTGAGCCTCATTTCCTCAGGTGAAACCAGGGATTGGATGATGTAATGTTGCTTCTGCTTAGAATATTCCATATAGTGGTCATAGTTGTTCTGTTTTTCCCTGAAAGCAACAGGCAACTTCTCTCAGGTGGTATTTAAAGCTTTGATTTCAAAGCTGAGTTTTCACTATGGAAGAGGCTTTACCCTGTATGAGTAATTTCATCCATCATCAACATATGAGAGATTTAAATTTTACCCTCAGTACCTTTCTAGGTGGTGAAGTATGTAAATTCTGGAGATACAAATGACTTGACAGAAATAAAGCCAGGACCCCCTTCTGTCCATGCAAAGTCAAGTAGAGACCCAGAACACAGAAGCATATGCACATCACATATTTATAGAACTTGGAGTCATATTTATAGCCAGGAACCTTTCACTAAGCTCAGTAGAGAAACTGGGATAAACTCAAATTGTCTGATAGAAGGATGAGCAGAAGGTAGCATTGCAGGAAAAACATGACCACATAGTTCATTCTCTAAGCAGACATCGGTATTTTTGCAGTTTCCTACTGACCAACACCAGTTACATGTCTTTGAATACACTCAGGAAAGTAATTCAATCATAGTGTTAGAAAAAACTTGGGGCATAAATTTTTCAAATAACAGAAATCCAACTGCTCTTGAAGTTACTTCTTGTCAACTATCACTTTAGAATGATAACGCGAAAAGAATGTCTAATGAAGAAGTACTGGTTGGCTGTAAAATTAAAGAGTCAGATTTTTTTTTTAACGATATGTTAAAGATAGTGTGTTTGGAGATATATTCGATTTTTTGGTCTGAAGACTTTTCAGGGAAGCAGCTGCTGCTGCTAAGTCACTTCAGTCGTGTCTGACTCTGTGTGACCCCATATAAAAAAAAAAAAAAAAAAAACCCACCCCAAAGCAGCAATAATATTATTCATAAGAGGTATGCCAAAATGTCCTCTTTTTTCCATGCAGCTTTGGCAGAATCTGTGGACATCTTCTTTCAACAACCTGTCTAGAGCTATCAGCATTTTCAGTTAATGTAACACTCCCACTCAGGGCCCTGGTAGTGTCAGCAGACTGATTTCTTTTCCTCAGAGCTGCATTTCCAAATGATTCTATCCATTCACTGGGTTCCCCATTTGGCTTCTGACTTCTCAGGTTTTGGAAATAGGCCTCCCATGAGATAAAGCTACCATTACTGGCTGCAAGGTTCCATTTTAACAGTGAATTCTTAAGACTCTAAAGTATTCTTCACCATTTGGCCTAACAGTCTACAGAAGACTATTTGGTTTTCTAATCAGCAGAACAATTGTTTCAGTGCAAGAAGGAGCCGTGATCTGAGGTTGGGCACGAAGTTTATTTTTCATTTGCTACTGAGAGAAGAGTGAATACCTGAATGGGAATGAAAAGTTAAATCCTGCAGTTTTTCTATTGAATTCCCAGGCAGTGATATTTTCTAGTGAAAGGTATTATAAATTAGGAACGTGTTCTTAATTTTCTATGGTTTATTTTCTTCTCTCATACCTGTCAAGACAGAACTTTAGAACTTACAATTTGTATGGACATTATTAAAGGTGATACAAGTGGCAGCAATTCCAGATTAATCCCTCTTCTTAGAAATCAGACAGAAGGACAGGAATCTGCAGCAAGTCAACCTCAGTTTCTAGGTGAAATTAGTTTCATCTGAAGTCTCATTCCAAATGGCTGCAATTAGCCATACAAGACATGCCTGTGGTACCCACAGTTATGTCCTTTTAGAATCACTGAGGCAATTTATATTCACAAAAAGGCACTCAAGGACACCACATGGGGTCCTGTTTTTAACAGGGCCAAGATGAACAATGTCAAGATGAAAGGTCATGCAAAAGTAACACTGGACGTTGAAACAGTGAAATTGAAAGTGATAGTCGCTCAGTCTTTGAGACCCGCAGACTGTAGCCCGCCAGGCTCCTCTGTCCATGGAATTCTCCAGACGACAATACTGGAGTGGGTAGCCATTCCCTTCTCCAGGGGATCTTCCTGACCCCGGAACGGAACCCGAGTCTCCTGCTCTGCACGCAGTCTTTCCCTTCTGAGTTACCAGAGAAGCCCTGCATGTTGAAAAGCTACACACAGACTAAGAGCTCTGGTCTGAGGGAGGTTGATGGCCCAGGAAGTCCATTTAGCAGCTCAATTTTATGTTGTGGTTTGTCTTTAAATTTAGCATAAAGCTCCATATGAGCAGAATAATCTTTCAACAAATAACGCCCAGTAATTTTCCTGATTCTCATTATTTCCTCTTTTGTCACTTGTCCACCCTTTTGGCTTTATACAGCAGGTCTATCTCTGGGTTCAAGTGAAGATTATGAAATGACAGGATTTCCCCTGTAAAAATTCCCCAAGAAAATCTGAGAAAATGTTTAGAAGAGTAATGAGTCATATTCTGAAAACTGGTTAGTTATAACTGAGAAAGAAATTCATTTAGAGAGATAATGCTATGATGGTTGGTTGTCAGTAGCTAGTGCAGTACACAAAAGCCTGTCTTTTGTATTTCCAAATTACTTTAGTAGTTCATTCTATCAATAACTAGTTATTGAGTACTTGTAGTGGTCAGGCACTGTCCTAAGCACTGAGTATACACTAAAATGAGTAAAAAAAAACCTGTCATTGTACTCAAAGAGTTTATCATTTTCTGGGGACACAACAAGCAGCAGAGAACTGAGGGACAGTAAGATAAAACTGTTTCAGAGGCAGACTCTAACCCTTCTCTCCCACTTTATAGCATGGTCAATCAAATGAGTCTTCATCACCTGGTCAAAGCTCACTGATTTTTAGATAAAATGGAAAACAAACTTGTGAGACTGTTAATTTTGGCACTGACCGAGGATTATGGAGAATTGGAATATTATGAAATGACTCAAGACAGGGAACTATCTTCAGGTTATCAGAAAGACTAAGGTGTCATTTCTATAAAATATTAACTAGTAAAGGGATGTCAATCTCAAAGTAGATTTTAGAAAGCATTGTTGAAGAAATAGTTGGTGAAAGTAGAGATTACTAGGGATTCACCAAAAAGTGATGAATTCCTATTGTAATAAGATTATTTAATAGAACAGAGAAAAACTATTGATAGAAATCTAAATTCTACTAAGATATTTGACAAAAGCTAACTTTATAACATTTTATATAAACAAAATATGGAATAATATGGTACTGTTTAAGGTACAAGTAACCCATTAAATCAATTTTTTTTTAAGTCAAATTATTTTAAGCTTACAGCAGGGTTCTGTCTTAGCCAAAATTTATCATGACTTTCAGAAGATATATGAACTTCAAGATATGCCTTGAAGATGGTATGCTCATCCAGTTTTAGGATGAAGAAAATCAAATCTTGAGGGGTAGAGAGTATGGAATGACAAACTCAGGAGTTTCAAAGATTTTCACCGGAAGGAAAATACAAGGAAACAGATCAAAGCTATTAGAAAAGAGATGGCAGAAATGAATGACATATTAAAATTTTCTAACTAAGGATAATGTTGTACTTGATGTAGACGCTTTAATAAATGTAAAAAGAAATATATGTAGAGCTAAGTTTTATAGCTCATTTTTTGAAATGGGGAGCTAAACTTTACACTGTGTGCCAGGAATATCTGAAGCAGAAAGTAGGACATTACAATACATTGTAATTGGTGGAATGTCAAGGTTAATTTCAAGAGGAAGTTAGATATCAAAACATTTTAGTTATTAAATTTCAAAAAAAGTAAATCATCTTCAACTGGGAAGAATCAGGCTAGTTCAGTTTTCTCTCTAGTGATGCTCAGTTCTCAAACACAAAAGATACTTCTTCCAAATTTGAGAAAAAGACAGTGACCCAAGAATCTTAATTTCAGCCAGCTTGTTGAGAAAGAATAAAGGTAGAGAACTTTCATTCTCAGACATGAATGATATCAAGAAAACTTACATTTATGAGTTCTTCTCGAAAATAAAATGTAACCAACTAAAGAATAATTTAAAACATTGTATCTGGGAATGTATGAGGAAAGGACTGAGTATGAGGATTGAACTCCTTTAAGCTTAAAATCTATGAATAATACTTTGGTGGTTGAAGAGTAGAATATAAATGTTATAAACTCTTTAGATTTAATAAACTGTAAACATTGGAATTAAGGAAAAGATACATAATTGTAAGTTGAAGGATACGTAATCTATTCTATTTTTTTTTTAGTTTTTTGATCTATTTTTGTTACTTTCTGTTTTTTATTAATAGCCTTTAAAAAAGTAGTATTAGATTTACAGAAAAATTGAGCAGAAAGTACAGAGTGTTTTCATGTATCTCTCCCCCTAAACACATAGTTTCCCCTATTTTTAATATCTTGTATTAGTGTGGTCCATTTGTGACAATTGATGAGTCAATATTAATAGATTATTATTAACTAAAGTTCATAATTTACATAAGGGTTCACTCTTTGTCTACATTCTGTGGGTTTTGACAAACCTGTAATAACATGTATCTACCACTACAAAATCATAAAGAATAGTTTCATTGACCTTAAATTCTCCTGTACTCCACCTATTCTTCCCCCCTTCCCCCTCCCTCCCCTTGGCTCCTTGACAAATACTATATCTTTACTGTTCCATGGTTTTGCCTTTTCACATATTTTAAATCAGTAATTTAATCGATATTGTCTAAAATGGAAACATAGTAAAAAACTCATATGACTCCATCCATATTAGTTTTCATTTATCTTTCTTAATTTTAGAAAAAATTGTCTTATATAAATAAATACTTAGAGTTTACAATTAACTTCAGTTTTAATTATTTTCATTTTTAAAATTCAAAAATATATTATTTTTTAAAATAGTATGCATCATATAATTATATTTTTATTAATTTTTTCTGATATATCTAGTTGTCTATTTATCTAACTTCACATATACAGGGCTATATTTGGAATCATGTTTAACAAACATCATAAAGTTTTCCTGGTGTATTAAAATTCTGGGGCCCCTTCCTCTTCTGGAGAGTCTCCGAGACCAACAGGTCTGTTTCGCAGCACTGGAGACCTTCGCCTCGCCCTGCCAGCTCCTCACCCTCTGGGAGGAACATGGGGCCTTGCTCACCACGACCAGAGAAAAGCCTGCACAGCAACTAGAGAGTCGGCCCTGCTCACCACGACCAGAGAAAAGCCTGCACAGCAACGAAAACCCAGCACAGCCAAATAAGCCGAGGAGCCCGTGTGGGGAGCCGCAGACACAGCCAAGAAAAGAAGGCCCCTGTGACTCCAGCCTCCAGAAACTCACCTGAGAGGTGGCTCCTGAGAGAAAGAAGGGCCAGAGTGTCCCTCCTGAGACAGGGGACAGTCTGCCTGGAAACACGTCTCTTCTCTGCCCTCAATCCCGGTGGGAGCGACTCTGTCATTAATCAACTGGGCGGATAGGCCTGATGTGGTGACACTCAGGTCCAGCCTGCGCAGCGGCTCTCTACTGTGGGCCTGCCTCCTAGGGGGTGGGTCCCCCCTCTGCCGGAATGGCCGAGCTGCTCAAGTTCAGAGGGCTCTTCCAGCAGTGAGGACACAGGAGCAAGCGGAGGTCTTTGGATGCTTCCTGGGCCTGCCAGGTGATTCTGATACACACCGTGGGCTAGATGTGTATAAGAGACAGGATTCCCAGCGTTCCAGTCACATCCCAAGAGGAGGGACTCTCCACAGGAGACGCGAGAGGAAGCCGAGGATCGTGTCACCAATCCAAAATACCCCCAAGTGTCTCAATCAACTCCAGATGAACCTGAATTCCCTGCACTGCCTTGACTGTCACCCCAAGGATCAGCTCTCACCACAGTGGCACATGTGACAGCCCTGTGGCACCTCGAAGGAAAGCCACAGATCCCTGTGTCAACTTGATTGGAAGCCTGACTTTGCTGCTACAGCTCGGGAGGAAAGCAGTTCTGCACATCTCCACTCGAGACGAGGCCTGACTTCCCTGTGGAGACTCCAGAGGAACCCCAAGATCCATGTCAGCACTGGAGAGGAAACCTCAGGTTCCGGCCTCAGCTCCAGACGAGGACTTAGGACCCGGCACTAACTGGGGAGGTATCCCGAGAGGCCCCTCGCAACTCACATGGAGCCTGTCATTTCCTGAGGCCACAGGGGTGAGTCCCTGAGGTCCCTGTCATAACACGAGAGGACTCTCCGCAACTCGAGAAAAACTAGGAGATTCTCCCCTCTAGGAGAAATGAGGCCCTAGTCCACTGCGGCATCTCGGAGGAAATCTCCCCTTCTGTCTTGAACCGCGAAAGGGCCCTTCACACCCTTGCTGAGACTCAAGAAGTTCCCCGACATACCTGTCTCCACTCGAGAGGAACAGCGAGGGTCCCACCACAACTCAGGAATAGCCCCGTTTCCCCCTGCTCTGCTACAAATGAGGGTCCCTTTCCCTGCTCTGTCGGAAATGGATTGCCGGCGTTCCTGTCACATCCATAAAGGAGGTGCTCTCTACAGCAGTGTCAAGAGGAACTCCAGAGGTCAGCCACCATTCCAGAAGACTCCCAAATATCTCATTCCACTCCAGATGAACCTGATATCCCGGCACTTCCTCAAATGTCAACCCAAGGATGGGCTCACACCACTGTAGCACGTGAGACAGCCCTGTGGAACCTCAAGGCAAAGCCACAGATCCCTGTGTCAACATGACGGGAAGCCTGACATTGCTGCTACAACTCGGGAGGAAAGCAGACGTGCATGTCTCCACTCGAGACGAGGCCTGACTCCCTTGTGGAGACTCCAGAGGAACCCCAAGATCCCTGGCAGCACTGGAGAGGAAACATCAGGTTCCAGCCTCAGCTCCAGATGAGGACTTAGGACCCAGCACCGACTGGGGAGGAATCCCGAGAGGCCCCTCATAACTCAAATGGAGTCTGGCCTTTCCTGAGGCCACAGGGGCGTGTCCCTGATATCCCCATCATAACTCGAGAGGTACCTGCTGCAACTCAAGAAAAACCAGGAGATTCTCCCCTCCAGGCCCCGTGAGAACTTTTTCCTCTGCGGAGTCTTGGGAGAAAACACATCTTCCCTCTAAAACCTCGAAAGGGCCTTTCACACCCTTGCTGCGACTCAAGAAGTTCCCTGACATACCTGTCTCCATTTGAGAGGAACACTGAGGGTCCCGTCACAATGCAAGGGGAGCCCCGTTTTCCCCTGCTCAGTTTCAGATGAAGGACCCTTTCCCTGCTCCGTCGGGAAAGGATTCCCAGCATTCCCGCTGAATCCCAAGAGAAGACACTCTCCACAGGAGTGTCGAGAGGAACTCCAGGCATCGTGCCACCCATCTAAAAGACCCCCAAATGTCTCAGTCCACTCCAGATGAACCTTATTTCCCTGCACTGCCTCAATTGTCACCCCGAGGATCGGCTGTCATGATGGTGGCACATGTGACAGCCCTGTGGACCTGGAAGAAAAGAAACAGATCCCTGTTTCAACTCGAAGGGAAGCCTGACACTGCTACCACAGATCAGGAGGAAAGCAGACGTGCACGTTTCCACTCTAGACTAGTCCTGACTCCCCTGTGGAAACTCCAGAGGAACCCCAAGATCCATGTCAACAAATAGGAGGATACCTCAGGTTCCGGCCTCAACTCCAGACGAGGACTTAGGACCCTGCACCTACTGAGAAATCCCGGGAGGCCCCTGGCAACTCTCATGCAGACTGGCCTTTCCTGAGGCCACAGGGGCGGGTCCCTGAGGTCCTTGTCATGACTCGAGTGGAACCTGCCACAACTCGAGAAACACTAAGAGATTATCCCCTCTAGGCTAGATGAGGACCTTGTCCACTGCGGCGTCTTGAGGGTAGTCACCCCTTCCCTCTTGAATGTCTAAAGGCTACTTCACACCCTTGCTGTGACTCAAGAAGTTCCCCGACATACCCGTCTCCACTCGAGAGGAACACCGAGGGTCCCACCACAACTCAAGAGGAGTCCCACTTACCCCTGCTCATCTCCAGATGAAGGTCCCTTTCCCTGCTCCTTCAGTAAAGGATTCCCGGCAAACCCGTCACATCCCAAGAGTAGGTGCTCTCCACAGGAGACTCGAGCGAAACTCCAAGGGTCGTGCCACCATTCCAAAAGACACCCAAATGTCTCAATCCACACCAGATGAACGTTATTTCCCTGCATTGCCGCTACTTCCACACGGCGTGTTGGCTCACACCATGGTGGCACGTGTGACAGCTCTGTGGCACCTCGAGGGAAAGCCACAAATGCCTGGGTCAACTCGACGGGAAGCCAAACACTTCTGCTACAGCTCGGGAGGAAAGCGGGTGTGCACATCTCTCCTCGAGACGAGGCCTGACTCCTTTGTGAAGACTCAAGAGGAATCCCAAGATCTATGTGAGCACTGGAGAGGAAACCTCAGGTTCCAGCCTCAGCTCCAGATGAAGACTTAGAACCCGGCACTGACTGGGGAGTAATCCCGAGAGGCCCCTCGAAACTCACATGGATACTGGCATTTCCTGAGGCCAAGAGGAGGGTCCCTGAGGTCTCTGTCGTAACTCAAGAGGAACCTGCCACAACTTGAGAAAAACCAGCATATTCTCCCCTCCAGGGGAGATGAGGCCCTCGTCCTCTGTGGCGTCTCAGGGGAAATCACCCCTCCCCTCTTAAAATTCGAAAGGGCCTTTCACACCATTGCTGCGACTCAAGAAGTTCCCCGACATATCCGTCTCCACTCGACAGGAACATCGAGTGTCCCGCCACAACTCAAGAAGAGCCCCGTTTGTCCCGGCTCAGCTCCAGATGAGGGTCCCTTCTCCTGCTCCATCAGGAAAGGTTTCCCGGGTTTCCATCCCATCCCAAGAGGAGGTGCTCGNTGTTGGAGAAGACTCTTGAGAGCCCCTTGGACTGCAAGGAGATCCAACCAATCCATCCTAAAGGAGATCTACCCTGGGTGTTCATTGGAAAGACTGATATTGAAGCTCCAATATTTTGGCTAGCTGATGCGAACAGTTGACTCATTTTAAAAGACCCTGATGTTGGGAAAGATTGAAGCAGGAGAAGAGGGGGATGACAGAGGATGAGATGGCTGGATGGCATCATCGACTCAGTGGACATGAGTTTGGGTTAGATCAGCGAGCTGGTGATGGACAGGGAGGCCTGGGGTGCTGCAGTCATGGGTAGCAAGGAGTTGGACACAAGTGAGCGACTAAACTGAACTGAACTGAATTGGTAATTCTGTGATCCCTAAAAGTTGGTTATGAATATTAGATAAAAATTAATTTGCATCTAAAATTAAGTGATTGATGAGTTCTTGTTTATATATGGAGAATTTTTTTTTTGCAATTGTATAAAAAAGTCTTAAGTGTTTAGCAAAATATCTAGGCCATTAAAAGAGGAGAGCTAAGATAACTGGGAAGTTTAGGGAATTATCTGAGCTCTGTCATTTATGAGAAGTTATAAAAGAGGCAGATTAAGTTTCCTCTTACATTCTCCTTGATATTCATTTTCCCTGAGGATTGTCATCTCTGGGCAGCTAGGCAACATCAGCTAATTAATGGTACAGGACAAACACTCCTCAGAGACTTCAGCCAGGTAAACCATTTTCACCAGACTAGTTTTGCTGCAGTTTCATACCAATCTCATGCTTTCATAATGAGCTCTCCATCATAGAGCCAAACATTATATTCAGAAGTAATCCTGAGAGTTTGAAATTGCCTTCCTACCTCACCCTACCAGCTAGACACAATGCTGATCTTCAGTACTCTGTGAAGGTATTCGAAGTTATCAAGAGAAAGCATCTTCTTACTTAAGGAAAACTTAAGGGTATTCCAATGCTGATAGAGTCAATTTATGTACTCACTACATGCAACCTGCATCCTTAGTCTATATACCCAGCTTCCAATGCCCAGTACTGTATTAAAGGGAGGAACTGGAAATGAGGTAGGGAACCAGTTTAGGACACTCACATAAGGTGAANAAGGGTATTCCAATGCTGATAGAGTCAATTTATGTACTCACTACATGCAACCTGCATCCTTAGTCTATATACCCAGCTTCCAATGCCCAGTACTGTATTAAAGGGAGGAACTGGAAATGAGGTAGGGAACCAGTTTAGGACACTCACATAAGGTGAATAACACTGAGAGGACTGGAACTCGATCTCTGTGGTACTTTAGGAATTGGTAAGTCAGCTTGTTTTCAGTTGCAAGTGTTCTTTAAAGGTTACATTGAGTAATGTACATGTCAGTTGGTTAAAGAAACAGAAATTCCTATAGAAATTCACCAACTTTAAGAATTTAACTGTTCCTTATGGAAGCCAACATTTTGTTCCTAGACATTTCATCCTATTGTAGTGTATTCATTATGTCTCAGTATGGATATATGGAGCCATTTAAATTCAGGATATTTGGCTGTCATAAAACATGTCCTTCAGTAATTGAGTAATAGCATATATGTGAACGTGAACATATTAGACTATACACTTTCATTTTTTTCCTCAGCTCCTATTTTCTCTGAAATTACAGAATGTTTCTTAAAGTGTATTGTCAATATCTGTCATTTTAAAATGTTCATTTTCTTAAACAAATGAACATGTGTAATTTTCCACACTAGTTTTGCAGTTACAACAGTGAAGGTCCATTTCGTAGTTATTGTGTCAATGCATTTTAAAATTTATTGTTAATGAAAAATGATCATTCTTCAACTGAGGAGAAACACCAATTTGAGAGGAGAAAAGTGTGTCAGAAAAGGTGATCTGAATGTTTAATTTATTGGTAAATTAGGCATGACAAGGTGATGTGTAATGTACACTGGTGACTGTCCTTTCATCCTTGCACACACTTATGAATGGACTGTACATTTTGTATGAATGGACTCTCATTTTTTGTGAATGTTTTAGTGTCCACCTCAGATATTTTCTGCCGTCTGCTGCACTGATCCACACCATATTTGTCATGAGTATTGACTGACAGCTTCACAGCCCTTTCCTTCTTTAGAAAATTGCCATCAGTTGAATGGAGCCACATTGCCAGAAGTTCCAAATGTGGTTGGGGCAGCTTGTAGTCAGTGACAGACTGGTGGGATTTATAAAAGGCTGCCTTTTTGTCAAGGTGGAACTAAATCTGCCACAATGCATGCTTCACAGCTTGTTATTCTGTATAGTAGTAACTTGAAGTGAAGTGAAAGTGCTCAGTCGTGTTCGACTCTGCGACCCCGTGGACTCCCACCAGGCTCTTCCGTCCATGGGATTCTCCAGGCAAGAATACTGGAGTGGGTTGCCATTTCCTTCTCCAGGGGAATCTTCCCAACCCAGGGATCGAACCCAGGTCTCCCACATTGCAGGCAGACGCTTTAACCTCTGAGCCACCAGGGAAGCCCTGGTCACATCTAAATAAATAGGTATTTAAATTTACCTGAATTAAAATTAAATTTAAAATTCAGTTCTTTTCTGCCCCACTTGAAACACTCAGGTAGCAGCATGTGGGTAGCAGTGATTGTGTAAGTGAAGACAGTATTTTTATCAGCAGATAGCTCTGAAAAAGCTCATTTTTCAGCTTTCTATGGGATCATGTTCATGTATTCCATTTGAGATCACATCTCTTGCTTAACACATTTGTCTGCTCTGTTTTGCTTCCCTGATTCTCTTTGTCTTGAGGACATTCACTCAATAAACAGCATGCAAAGGAATTCCCATTTCAGCCTCTTTTTCCCAAACTCTGTCCATAGTGATTAGAAGCATTATTTCTGAGATTGTGATAGATCCATTGCCTCCTCATTNGTACTCAGCCTTCTTCACAGTCCAACTCTCACATCCATACATGACTACTGGAAAAACCATAGCCTTGACTAGATGGACCTTAGTCGGCAAAGTAATGTCTCTGCTTTTGAACATGCTATCTAGGTTGATCATAATTTTTCTTCCAAGGAGTAAGTGTCATTAAGGCCAGTTAAATAAAAATAAAGGATTGGTTGTGAAAGGCCACACACTCTACCATATCTTTGCTGGACCCTGTCCTACATTGAATGATTAACCATATAGAGTCACTCATAAAATAACTACATAGAATTTATCTTTTTCTTTAGACAGTGATTAAAATAATTTTTAAAAAACTATAAAGAAAAATATTTAAATATAAATAATTAAACTAGTAAAATAGTTATTTAAGTAACATCTCCTTTCTTTATCACATGTTACAAAGCCACTTTAGAAGAGTTCTTTCATTTTCATAATTTAAAAAACAGCTACAAAGATGTCTTTAGCTAAAAGGATTTCAGCAATACTTTTATTATAAGCATTTAAAAGTTCTTTTGCATTACTATTGAATGTTAATTAATTCAACTCAGACTTCTGTGTCTTCTGAGAAAAAAATGTGTCACTAAAAATCACACATTTCCAATCAATCATAATTACATGTCTACCAACCCAAGAATCATTCAATTAATTAACCTCTAAATTCAAGTATCAGCTAAAAGGAAAATGTTCTTTGAAACCAGTTTTTAAACAAAGTTAAAATTAGGATTTCAGGCTGATTTTTTTCTTAAAATTTTTACATTGAAATTCAAACAGCAAAATAGACAATGAATAAAATATACTCCTAGCTAGCTATATCTCTAGTACATGGGGTAAGAACCTAGTTAAATGATTGCCGTGTTACATGATCAAGATTTAGCTAAAGTGCCCATAAACACAGGAGTTGTTTGGTCTCTCTAATTTAGACTTTTTTTTTTAAGTCCCAGAAAGTGTAGAATTCACTTAATTGGCACCATGATAAATGATTCTCCTGTCTAATTGGTATAATTATCAAGAGGCAGGCACAGTGTAATGTATTTAAATGACTCAAACCAATTGGCTCATACAGTATCTTTTCCATTTAAATAGTGTTATTTGCATGCTTATTTACAGTGGTCTAATACCACATATCGACATCCAGTTTCAAATATTTCCTAAAATCTATGGTCAAGAAAGAGAACATTTTAAGAGCTTTGTATGGTTTTTATTCATTTGGAACAAGATTGAAAGCTTAACAAACCAAAGCAGGCTCTTTTCAACTAAAATGTTTATTGGAGCTATGCTTGAAAATACTTTGTGTTTACAAAGAGTTGGGTGATAAAACTTGAATAGTTGATTATTCTCACAGACTATCAAAATATCTGAAGCCCCAACCTTATCTTCCCTATTACAGTCTATCTACTTTCTTCTCTGATGCAAAGTGTCATGAAGAAAAAATTAAGAATTACATGAAAGGTAGTGTCTCTTCTTCTCTTTCCTTAGTAAGGAAGATGAATATTTTACTTGTGAAAGTTATGAGGTGGAAAAAATAGTTATACTGTTTTGTTTTTCATTTTTGACATGATATAAATTTCAATGGAAACCTTAGAGATTCATGAAAAAGAAAATGAAAAACAAAATCCTCAAAAAGCATTTTTCTTTAGAAAAGCGTCTTTCTTTAGAAAAGCGTCATTATTTTCGTTTCTCATAAACTTGTGTGTCCTATCTCTAGCATTTTTATATGCTGGTAATTTCACAGTAATTGAGAATTTTTCTTAAATAAATGTTAAAATAACGAAAGAGCTGAGGACTTAAACAAACGTGGGAGTTACTCAATATATAGTGATTTTAAATATTGCTTCCTGACTGGATTTGCTTGACTGCATTTCAGGCTTTTGTGTAGATAGTGCTTCTCTTATCTCTGAAAGATATTCTGTTTGTTTGAATAACTTTAAATCCATTTCTGTGGAAATTAAAATTAAATATAATGTTCTTAAATATCTGGCATTAATTTCAATTTTCAAATTATTGATTCATATGTGGAAACTGTACCCTCTATCACTGTATATATATTTACATGTTTACTCTTGATAAGCAATATACAATCTGACTTCTTTCTCTGATGACTATCATTTCATTTGCTTTGAATATCATCTTCTGGCACTCTAATCTTATACAAGCCTAATTCTTTGACTGAATTTTAATTGCCGATATCCTATAGCAGTGCTGGTGGTAAAGAATCTCGCTGCCAATGCTGTAGACCTAAGAGATGTAGGTTTGATCCCTGGGTCAGGAAGATACCCTGGAGGAGGATGTGGCAACCCACTGCAGGATTCTTGCCTGAAGAATCCCATGGACAGAGGAGTCTTGTGGACTACAGTCCATATGGTTGCAAAGAGGCAAAACTGACTGAAGCAAGATAGCATACACTGTACACATTATATACCTTGCCTGAAATTTCCATTATAAGCTTGCTGTTATTTTAGTTTCATTTGATTACAGAAGGATATACTTTTCCAGTTTGTATTTATAGGGGTTAGAGCTTTGACGTTTTAAAAAGAAATTAGGGATGAACATTTTTGGTGATTATCAAAATTCTGAGTATTTTATAACTTTGAAAAGTGAGTTTTTCTAACTTTTTCTTTATGTGGACATTTTGTTTATATGTCATTGCATTTCAGTTAGATCTGTATTCTGAAATGATCCTTCTTCCAGGTTGTGTATATTAATAAACTGGAATTGTGTGTGAGAGAGTCTTTCTGTGTGCATGTGTGATGGAAAATGCTAGATTACTGGAAACAAATGAAGATAACTTGAATGCCATTATACTACCTACAGGAATTTCGTAATTCTTTCTATAAAATTCAGTCACAAGTAGAAAATAGAAAATCTTTTTTGATCATGCAGAATCAGAAAGTGATTAACATACATATGGTTGTGTAGAAATAAATCTTTAACTGGCAAGAGACTGACAGTTTTAATCTTTGTATCTTCTACTAAATATCTAAAATTTTAAGATTTTCCAAAATTATTTTGAGGCATAAAGGAAAATAAAGAGCTTAGGAGAACCTACTTTGTCATACCTAAGGAAAAATTTTGAAACTGGGTGGATATTATATGCAATATAAATACAGGTTCAAAATTGCATTCATCTGTAAAATAGTTCATAGATTTCTTTAGAAATTAGATTTTTCAAAACATAAATATTTTTATAATCAACATTGAAATAATGCAAAACATATATTATCTTGAGTTACCTTGTTATGCTGCTACATATTCAGAGAGCAGAATGATGATGAAAATGAAGATAATTAGGATGATCAAGATGACAAAAGATATTGTTGAGTTATTATTTACCAGGCACTATGTTTACCACATTACTTACATTTTCTCACTGCATTCATGTAGATAATATGGAATATGTTCAACTGATAAGGGCAATGTAAAAGCATCTATTTCATATGTTTAAAACAACATTTTCTGAAGTGAATATCTAGGTGACAATACTTATGAATACCTTATTCTTTAATGCACATTATTCACATACAAAATATTTCCTAAATGTTATGGACTTAAATCTCATTTATCTAAGCTTACCATTAATTTATGTTTTTTCACTGTACACATAAATGGAGTAGCCAACACAGTCAACAAGAGTCCAAAATGCAGGACTTAGAAGAAATGGAGTAGCCAACACAGTCAACAAGAGTCCAAAATGCAGGACTTGGATGCAGTCTCAAAAAATGACAGAATGATCTCTGTTCATTTCCAAGGCAAACCACTCAGTATCACAGTAATCCAAGTCTATGCCCCAACCAGTAACGCNGTCAACAAGAGTCCAAAATGCAGGACTTAGAAGAAATGGAGTAGCCAACACAGTCAACAAGAGTCCAAAATGCAGGACTTGGATGCAGTCTCAAAAAATGACAGAATGATCTCTGTTCATTTCCAAGGCAAACCACTCAGTATCACAGTAATCCAAGTCTATGCCCCAACCAGTAACGCTGAAGAATCTGAAGTTGAATGGTTCCATGAAGAACTACAGGCCTTCTAGAACTAACACACAAAAAAGATCTCCTCTTCATTATAGGAAACTGGAATGAAAAAGTGGGACATCAAGAGCTACCTGGAGTAACAAGCAAATTTGGCCTTGGAGTACAGAATGAAGCAGGGAAAAAACTGATAGAGTTTTGCCAAGAGAACACACTGGTCATAGCAAACACTCTTTTCCAACAACTCATGAGAAGACTCTACACATGGATGTCACCAGATGGTCAATACTGAAATCAGATAGTTTATATTCTTTGCAGCCAAAGATGGAGCAGCTCTATACAGTCAGCAAAAACATGACTTGGAGTTGACGGTGGCTTGGATCATAAACTCTTTCCTCAGGGTTCAATGCAAAGAAATAGAGAAAACAAAAGAAAGGGAAATACTAGAGATCTCTTCAAGAAAAGTAGAGATACTGAGGGAACACTTCATGCAAAGGTGAGCACAATAAAGGAAAGAACTTTTGGATTCTGAGGGAGGATGATTTGGGAGAATAGCATTGAAATATGTATACTATCATGTAAGAAATGAATCACCAGTCTGTGTTCGATGCAGGATGCAGGATGCTTGGGGCTGGTGCATGGGGATGATCTGGAGGGATGATGTGGGGTGGGAGGTGGAGGGGGGGGTTCAAAAAAAATAACAATGAGAATAACCGATGTTTATTGAATGCTTTTTATATGTCAGTCATTGTGAAAAAAATAATAATTATTTATGGAAAATTATCACTTCCATAAATGATTGTAATAAAATGATACAATAAATCATTTAAAAATTATAAAAAATTTAAAAAAAAAAAAAAAGAAAAACAAGGAGAACCTCCCCTCCACGGGAGATGAGGCCCTAGTCCGCTGCGGCATCTCGGGTGAAATCACCCCTTCCCTCTTGAACCCTGAAAGGGCATTTCACACCCTTCCTGTGACTCAAGAAGTTCCCAGACATACCCATCTCCGTTCAAGGGGAACACCGAGGTTCCTGCCACAACTCAGGAATAGCCCCGTTTCCCCCTGCTCTGCTCCAGATGAGAGTCCCTTTCCTTGCTGCCACGGGAAAGGATTCCCGGTGTTCCCGTCGCATCCCAAGAGGAGGGGCTCACCAGAGCAGTGTTGAGAGGAACTCCAGGGGTCTGCCACCATTCCAAAAGACTCCCAAATCTCAGTCCACTCCAGATGAACCTGATTTCCCTGCATTGCCTCCACTGTCACTTCGAGTATCTGTTCACACCACAGTGGCACGTGTGACAGCCCTGAGGTACCTCGAGGGAATGACACCGATCCTTGTGTCAACTCGA
Source organism: Oreotragus oreotragus (assembly GCA_006410675.1). Classification (NCBI taxonomy): domain Eukaryota; kingdom Metazoa; phylum Chordata; class Mammalia; order Artiodactyla; family Bovidae; genus Oreotragus; species Oreotragus oreotragus. Next base: position 110,507 of record SJYX01014657.1, read on the forward strand.
TGGGAAGCCTGACACTGCTGCTACAGCTCGGTAGGAAAGTGGACGTGTACGTCTTCACTCGAGACGAGGCCTGAATCCCTTGTGGAGACTGCAACGGTACCTCAAGATACCTCTCAGTACTGAAGAGGAAGCCTCAGGTTCAGGCCTCAGCTCCAGATGAACACTTAGGACCTGGCACCGACTGGCGAGGAAACCCGAGAGGCCCCTCGCACCTCTCATGGAGACTGGTCTTTCCTGAGGCCACTGGGGCGAGCCCATGAGGTCCCTGTCGTAACACGAGAGGATCCTCCACAACTCGAGAAAAACCAGGAGATTTTCCCCTCAAGTGGAGATGAGGCGCTTACCGTTGCGGCGTTTTGGGGTAAATCATGCTTTCCCTTTTGAACCTCGAAAGGGTCCTCCACACCCTTGCTGTGGCTTAAGAAGTTTCCTTACACACACGTCTCCACTCGACAGGAACACCGAGGTCCTGCCACAACTCAACAGGAGCCCCGATTTCCCCTGCTCAGCTCCAGATGAGGATCCCTTTCCCTACTCCATCGGGAAAGGATTCCCTGTGTTCCTGTCACATCGCAAGAGGAGACGCTCTCCACAGGAGCGGCCAGAGGAACTCCAGGGTGGTGGCACCATTCAAAATACCCCCAAATATCTAAGTCCACTCCAGATGAACCTGATTTCCCTACATTGCCTCGACTGTCACCCCGAGGATCGGCTCACACCACGGTGGCATGTGTGACAGCCCTGTGGCACCACGAGTGCAAGACACAGATTCCTGTGTCAACTCGATGGGAAGCCTGACAATGCTGCTACAGCTCGGAGAAAAGCGGACGTGCGCGTCTCCACTCTAGACGAGGCCTGATTCCCCTGTGGAGACTCCAGCGGAACCCCAAGATCCATGTCAGCACTGGAGAGGAAACCTCAGGTTCCGGCCTCAGCTCCAGACGAGGACTTAGGACCCGGCACTAACTGGGGAGGTATCCCGAGAGGCCCCTCGCAACTCACATGGAGCCTGTCATTTCCTGAGGCCACAGGGGTGAGTCCCTGAGGTCCCTGTCATAACACGAGAGGACTCTCCGCAACTCGAGAAAAACTAGGAGATTCTCCCCTCTAGGAGAAATGAGGCCCTAGTCCACTGCGGCATCTCGGAGGAAATCTCCCCTTCTGTCTTGAACCGCGAAAGGGCCCTTCACACCCTTGCTGAGACTCAAGAAGTTCCCCGACATACCTGTCTCCACTCGAGAGGAACAGCGAGGGTCCCACCACAACTCAGGAATAGCCCCGTTTCCCCCTGCTCTGCTACAAATGAGGGTCCCTTTCCCTGCTCTGTCGGAAATGGATTGCCGGCGTTCCTGTCACATCCATAAAGGAGGTGCTCTCTACAGCAGTGTCAAGAGGAACTCCAGAGGTCAGCCACCATTCCAGAAGACTCCCAAATATCTCATTCCACTCCAGATGAACCTGATATCCCGGCACTTCCTCAAATGTCAACCCAAGGATGGGCTCACACCACTGTAGCACGTGAGACAGTCCTGTGGAACCTCGAGAGAAAGGCACAGATCCCTGTGTCAACACGATGGGAAACCTGTCACTGCTGCTACAACTCGGGAGGAAAGTGGACGTGCATGGAGACAAGGCCTGACTCCCTTGTGGAGACTCCAGAGGAACCCCAAGATCCCTGGCACCACTGGAGAGGAAATGTCAGTTTCCAGCCTCAGCTCCAGATGAGGACTTAGGACCCGGCACTGACTGGGGAGGAATCCCGAGAGGCCCCTCATAACTCGAATGGAGTCTGGCCTTTCCTGTAGCCACGGGGGCGTGTTCCTGATGTCCCCATAGTAACTCGAGAGGTACCTGTCTCAACTCAAGAAAAACTCGAGAAAAAACAGATATTCCCTGGTGGGTCAGACGGCAAAGCGTCTGTCTACAATGTGGGAGACCTGGGTTCGATCCCCGGGTCAGGAAGATCCCCTGGCAAAGGAAATGGCAGTCCACTCCAGTACTCTTGCCTGGAAAATCCCCTGGACAGAGGAGCCTGGTAGGCTACAGTCCATGGGGTCGCCAAGAGCCGGACACGACTGAGCGCCTTCCCTTTTACTTCCTTTTTATAGAGGACGAGGTACGCTGGCTTTGTTGGTCCGTCACTCAGTCACGTCCAGCTCTTTGCCACCCCCATGAACTGCAGCTCAACAGGCTTCCCTGTCCTTCCCCTCGGGGATACAGAAGCTGGGAGTGGGGGTGACAGAGAAAAGCAAAGCTGAGGGAGGTGAGTCAGAAAGGAATGGAGTGAGCCCACATCACAGAGCCCCAGCAGCCCTGCTCAGCGTCCTGGCTGTAACCTGGGTGAGGCACACCTGGAGCCTGGTCTATAGAGGGCAATTAGGACCCTGCCTTGCCTGCTCCTGGTCTGCTGGGAGATCAGATGAAAGCAACTTGTAGCCTGTAAGGTGCACTGTGAATGGAAAGGAGGTGGTTGCTATAAACAGCATCGTCATCACTTATCGTCTGAATGCTCCCAAAGCCACACTGCGGCGGGGGCATGGATCGATGGAGAGGCCTTTGTGACTGGAGGGGAGAGGCCAGACTGGAAGGAGCCTGTGGTCAGCTGCTGCAGGCCCTGCATCTGTGCAGACCTTCTCCTGACCGGGAGGAGATCCCCCAGGCCCGCGGAGGCGAAGAGAGGTAAGGTGTGTCGGCCCTGACCTTGCCTGTGATAGGCAAAAATGGGGTGTCACTTACCACAGTTACGATAGAGAGGTCCAAGAGGTCAGTGTGTGCCACAGGACTGGCTGAAGACCTGGGCTGTAGTCCCCTCTCCACACTTGCCAGCCATGACTATTACATTCTAGAAGGGTGGTATTAGCCAATCAAATCCCAGAGACTGAATGCTTTATGGAAATGTCCTTACTTCATCCCAGATACAAGTAAGAGGTCAGGTTCAGGGATGCTAATAGAGCAGCTCAAGGGAACCAGCCAAGTGAAAAACAGGAGCTGGGCTTGGATCTCAGGCCTCTGCCAGTGCTCAGCACTTAACCGCTGTGCTCTGCTGGCTTCAACCTCTTGGAACCTCGGTCTCGCCATCTTTCCCCTGGGGATCATGATATCTACCTAGTTCACTGCATGTGTGTGAGGATATGGTGGGTGAGTGAGTGAGTGAGTGAGTGAAGTCGCTCAGTTGTGTCCAACTCTTTGCGATCCCATGGACTAGTAGCCTACCAGGCTTCTCCCTCCATGGGATTCTCCAGGCAAGACTACTGGAGTGGGTTGCCATTTCCTTCTCCAGGGGATCTTCCCGACCCAGGTGAGTGGCTGGATGTGGAAGGACTGTGTGCACCGCACTGTAGATGATATGCATGGATATTCACTGAGCGTCCAGGATACGCCTGGCATTGCTTTGGTCTGGGATAATAAGATCGCCAGGGCATCAGCTCAGACTGAGGGTCCTTCTAGTCATAATCTCTTAACAGATGGACCTAGCAGAAAGTGGGAAGGGAAGGGAAAAATGTAGCCATCTTAGAACAATTGTGTTTTCAGAAAGGAAAAAGCCTTGTTAATGGGTAGCCATTGCCCTTTAAATCCACCTTCATTCCCAAGTATAAATACCAAAATCAAGAGATTTAACCAATGTGGGCAGTTTACAAAGACAGTTAAACAGAGAAAAGCAAAGAGAGTGCATTTATAAAGAAAGAATCATGTCAGGACATTTTGATCAGTTCTCGAAGGTGAGAAGCATGCAGTGGATGTAATAGATCTAGATCTTAGTAAAATCACTCGAAGGAGAAATGGCCTGAAATCTTGCCTGAGAAATTAAATCAAATTGGCCAGGAAGGAAGCTGTGCCATTCAGAATGAGAACTGGATGGGAGATGGGAGGGAAAGGGCAGGTATGATGACAAATGACTATAGGTCTCTGGGTATGATGGGGTCAGGTGAGAAGACCCATTTTAGCCGTCAACACTGAATGATCTGGAAGAACGACTAAGCTCCTTTTAATGACGTTCATACATGATGCTAAATTGGGAGGTGTCACCGTGATTGCTTGTGGAAGGAAGCACAGAATAAGGGGATGGCAGGCAAGGTCAGGAGGCCACAGTCATGCAGGCTGGAAAAATGGGGGGCATGCAGGCAAGGACAAGTGGAGGGAATTTCCTTGAGGACAGTCTGCAAACGTAAAAATACATGTATATATCTAGTAACATCAGGACAGAATGAGAGCTGGAGATCTTAAGCTGTCCAGGGATTTATCCTTCCATGATTTAAGCTGAACACGAGCTTAAATAATACAGGAGCTGAATCACACAGGAGGTATGTTGGGGATCAGCAAGGTACCTGAGCCATGGTGGGTATTTTAACAGCCGGGACCTGCCAGGTTGAGTCTCTCCTTTCCTCTTTGATGTGATGATCTTAGAGGCAGAACTACTGACTTTTAGAGTGTCATTACCTCCTTGGGAGTTAGTGTTCTCATGTTCCACTGTGCATATCTGTATCCTGGCTGTATTGCTTAACCTGCAAAATGGGAAAATAACCTGTAAAATAGGAAAATAAGATACTTCCGGAGTTTTGTGAGAACTAAATAAATGGAATAGGTAGCACCATGCCTGGTATGTGCTAAGTGCTTAGTAAATACTACCTATTATTATCATTACTATTTTTATCATCAGCATCATGGCCTGGAATATACTAGCTGAACAGACAACGGCCTTTCTGGTTAAAGTGGGGGAAGAAACATCCAGAGAACATGATCTGAAAACTACTCACAGAGTGAAAAGAGCGTAAGTTCAGGCATCCAGAGTTTTTCTCCAAACTCTGCTGTGGTGGTGGAGGTGGTTTAGTTGCTAAGTCATGTCCGACTCTTGCGACGCCATGGACTGTAGCCTGCTGGGTTCCTCTGTCCATGGGATTCTGCAGGTAAGAATACTGAGTGGGTTGCCAATTCCTTCTCCAAAACTCTGCTATAGGTGACCTTGAATGAGTCACTTTACCTCTTTGTTCCTGTTTTCACATCTACAAACAACATCCTGTCTCTTATACACATCTAGATGTGTATAAGAGACAGCCAGGCTCTTCTGTCCATGGGATTTTCCAGGCAATAGTCCTGGAGTGGGTTGCCATTTCCTTCTCCAGGGGATCTTCCCAACCCAGGGATAGAACCTGGGTCTCCCGCATTGTAGGCAGATGCTTTACCATCTGAGCCACCAGGGAAGTCTAGCAAAGTAATGCTCAAAATTCTCCAAGCCAGGCTTCAACAGTCTGTGAACACAGAACTTCCAGATGTTCAAGCTGGATTTAAAAAAGGCAGAGGAACCAGAGATCAAATTGCCAACATCCAATAGATCATTGAAAAAGCAAGAGAGTTCCAGAAAACATCTACTTTTGCTTTATTGACTATGCTAAAGCTTTTGACTGTGTGGATCACAACAAAATGTGGAAAATTCTTAAAGAGATGGGAAGACCAGACCACCAGACTTGCCTCCTGAGAAATCTGTATACAGGTCAAGAAGCAACAGTTACAACTGGACAAGGAACAACAGACTGATTCCAAATTGGAAAAGGAGTAAATCAAGATGGCACATTGTCACTCTACTTATTTAACTTATATGCAGAGTACCTCATGCAAATTGCCAGGCTGGATGAAGCACAAACAGGAATCAAGATTTCAGGGAGATATATCAATAACTTCAGATATGCAGATGACATCACCCTTACGGCAGAAAGTGAAGAGGAACTAAAAAGCCTCTTGATGAAAGTGAAAGAGGAGAGTGAAAAATTTGACCTAAAGCTCAACATTCAGAAAGTGAAGATCATGGCATCTGGTCCCATCACTTCATGGGAAATAGATGGGGAAACAGTGGAAACAGTGACAGACTTTATATTGTGGGGCTCCAAAATCACTGCAGATGGTAATTGCAGCCATGAAATTAAAAGATGCTTGCTCCTTGGAAGAAAAGCTATAACCAACCTAGACAGCATATTAAAAAGCAGAAACATTACTTTGCCAACAAAGGTCCATCTAGTCAAGGCTATGGTTTTTCCACTAGTCATGTATGGATGCGAGTTGAAGTTGAAGTTGCTCAGTCGTGTCCGACTCTTTGCGACTCCATGGACTGTAGCCTACCAGGTTTCTCTGTCCATGGGGTTTTCCAGGCAAGAATACTGGAGTGGGTTACCATTTCCTTCTCCAGGAGATCTTCCCGACCCAGGGATCAAACCCTGATCTCCCGCACTGGAGGCAGGCGCTTTAACCTCTGAGCCACTGAGCGCTGAAGAATTGATGCTTTTGAACTGTGGTGTTGAGAAGACTCTTGAGAGTCCCTTGGACACCAGAGATCCAACCAGTCCATCCTGAAGGAAATCACTGCTGAATATTCATTGGAAGGACTGATGCTGAAGTTGAAACTCCAATACTTTGGCCACCTGATGTGAAGAACTGACTCATTGGAAAAGACCCTGATGCTGGGTAAGATTGAAGGAGGGAGGAGAAGGGGATGACAGAGGATAAGATGCTTGGATGGCATCACCAACACGATGGACACGAGTTTGAATAAGCTCTGGGAATTGGTGATGGATGAGAAAGCCTGGTGTGCTGCAGTCATGGGGCTGCAGAGTCAGCCACAACTGAGTGACTGAACTGAACTGAACTGATTCACTGTACCACTGGGGTTTTTTCAGTGAATGCTAACTCTTTTTTAAGGGATTTTCTTATTCATTGGTAATATTTCATATTGAAATTCAGAAGACAAGAGATGTATGGTGCAAGTCACTCTTATTCAATCAATCCTAATAAGAAAGTTAATTGTAGACATCTTTTCAAATCAGCTAATAGGATTGTATTTTCAGTATACATTGTTAACTCAATTACAGAGAAAAGATATAAACTAAATTACTATGTCTTAATTATACAAAAATAGATAAAATCAGGCAATAAAACTATCTTTATAATTCACTCAGAAATTAATATTTTCAAATCACCAGCAATTTAGATCAAAGCAAAAGTAATAAGTAAATGCCTCTGATTGCATCAACTAACTCTTAAATTTCAATAACTCAACATCATATGTTATTTAAATTAATACAAAATTAATATATATGAAGCAAAACAATGTCAAAATATAGTGTATTTGCATCAGTTGGCTCTCTTGGACAACGTTTTAATCCTTTCAAATTCTTAATTCATATAAACGTGCTTCCTTGGTGGCTCAGACAGTAAAGAATCTGCCTGCAATCCTGAAGACCTGGGTTTGATCCCTGAGTCGGGAAGGTCCCCTGGATAATTTATATATACAGAGAAACTCAAGTGTGTGTTGCTTTTAGAGACCATGCTTTGTGTACAGCTTGTTAGTATAAAACGTCTGTGTTATGTGCAGTGCTGTAGCTTAAGTCCTGTCTGACTCTTTTTGACACTATGCATCATAGCCTTCCAGGCTTCTCTGTCCATGAGACTCAACTGGCAAGAATACTGGAAAGGGTTGCCGGTACCCTCTTCGAGAAGATCGTCTCTACCTAGGGATGGAATGTGAGTCTCTTATATCTCCTGCATTGGCAGGCAGGTTCTTTACCACCAGTACCACCTAGGAAGCTATACCCAATTCTTTCTAACATGTATTTTTTTTTTCCTTTCCCAGCTCTTAGAAGAGGTATCCAACTTATTAAGTGATTCCAGTTCAATGTTTACAGGTAATTAGACCAGAATGAATATCTTATCCAAAGGGGTTCAATCAAGAGTCAATCCATTTTCCTCAATTATCTGAAAAAAAGAGGCACAAAAACTGCGATAAGAAAGTAAAGGGCTCTAGCTTGAACAAGTTTTGAACAAAACAAAAATTTTGGCCAGAGTCAGAATTACAGAATATTAAAAACCTGAAAAGTGTTAGTTGTTCAGGGATATCCACCTCTGAGATCCCATGGATTGCAGCCCACTAGGCTCTTCTGTCCATGGAATTCTCCACGCAAGAATACTAGAGTGGGTAGCCATTCCCTTTTCCAGGGGATCTTCCCAACCCAGGGATCAAAGCCAGGACCCTCACACTGCAGATGGATTCTTTACCATCTGAGCCACCAGACAGAGCAAACTAAAGTAACCTCTGAAATTATGAATAAAGAAAATGGTAGGGCAGGAAAAATTCAACTGTAGACAAACAAAGTGAAACAGATGCTAAGAAACAAGAGACCTGCTGGATGAGAAAAATGTAAGGCTCTTGTAATTGCTTTAAGATGTGTTAGTTTCCATGTGTCCACATTTCACTTCTTTTAAACCCTTTTTAAAAACTTCCCCTGCCTCTTTTTGTTGGAGCATGTTCAATGGAAGTTTATCCTTTAAAACCAAAATGATTTGATTAGAACAAGTTTATTTTTTGTTTTGCTTTTATTGGATACTTTTATGCATCTTGGCAAATTCCTTAGGATATCGGTCCCAAATTGCATTTCTAAAATTATATCCCATTATTTTATGTTAGAAATGACAAATATGTTACTATAAAATAGGTGATAGAATTTCTCTTGGAAAAGAGAAAATTCACTGGTGTTGTTTAAGTGTGAAAGAAGAGGCAATCAAGGCATACTTGACTGGGCGAAAGCATGACACAGCAGCTAGAGGGAGAGGGAAGTGGGGCTAAGGAATAATGTGGCATATTGTGAGGGTTTTGGCTTCCCAGGTCATGCAGTGGTGAAGAATCGACCTGCCAATGCAGGAGGCACAGGAGACACAGGTTCAATTCCTGAGTCTGGAAGATCCCCTGGGGGAAGAAATAACATACTCTAGTATTCTTGACTCAAAAATTCCAGGGACAGATGGGCGGCAGGCTATAGTCTGGGAGGTCACAAAGAGCTGGACACCACTGAGCTACTGAGCACACACATTATAAGGGCTTCACTCAAGTAACATGGAGTGTATGTGTTTTACTGTATAAAACTTCTCTTTCTAGAACAGTGGTTGCTGCTGCTGCTAAGTCGCTTCAGTCGTGTCCGACTCTGTGCGACCCCATAGATGGCAGCCCACCAGGCTCCGCCATCCCTAGGATTCTCCAGGCAAGAACACTGGAGTGGGTTGCCATTTCCTTCTCCAATGCATGAAAGTGAAAAGTGAAAGTGAAGTCGCTCAGTCGTGTCTGACTCTTCGCGACCCCATGGACTGCAGCCCACCAGGCTCCTCTGTCCATGGGATTTTCCAGGCAAGAGCACTGGAGTGGGGTGCCATTGCCTTCTTCGAGAACAGTGGTTAGGGAATGTTTTCCTTTCTTATCCTTGTCGGTGTCTTGAACAGCACCAAGCCCATATTAAGTGCCAAGTAAACAACTGGAACCAAGTTTTGCTTTATGCTATGACCTCAGGCAAATCATTTCACCTGGATTACCTTGTAAAGGTCTCTGATAGCTCTGGTAAATCACACCTCCATTGTGACTGAAATGCATATAAAAAAGAAAGAATGAGTGAATGCTTTCCAAGAACCTGCTAGTACTTGCATTCATTGGATTAATAAACAATAAAATCAAAATCTAGTGACTTGCTCCCTCCACCCACTCCTCAAAAACCATCAATTTTGTTGTTCATATTACATCTTGTGTGTGCATTCTCAAACAAGTATGACTCTTAGAGACTCTGTGGACTGAAGCCCACCAGGCTCCTCTGTCCATGGAGTTTTTGAGGCAAAATACTGAACCGAGTTGCCATTTCCTCCTCCAGTGGATCTTCCTGACCCAGAGACTGAACCCAGTTCTTCTGCATCTCCTACACTGGCAGGTGTATTCTTTACTATTGTACCACCTGGGAAGCACCATATGACATGTTAGATGCAATTAACTTCTGGTCCACCACATGTGTTTTCTTTATCATGGAAGCCAAGCTGAAAGAGAAACTCCTTGCTAGAACATTGCTGAACTTGTGCCAGAGGAAAAGAACATTGGCAGTACCATGTGATGATGACTTAAGTCCCTGCTTATCAGTTACTCTCCCTCACAAGGCATGCCAATGTCATCACATGGCCAAAGCTGCCTCAAAAAGGTCAAAGTGCAATCCTCTCACAAGACCTCTATTGTAGATCACATGGTAATGGGGGATATAGGATAATTGTTGAAAAGGTATTGTTTCCTGGGAGTATCTACTCTGTCCTTTATTTGTCATGGCTCTTGGATTTGACTTCTGTAAGGACATTCTTTTTTCATTTTCCTCCTTGGCTATGTCTGAAGAAGATATTAAAGAATATGCCTTCCTTGGGTACTCAGAAGGTTTTTCAGTCTGTTTTCTACCCACAGAAGTCTAGATCCCCAAATGGGATCACCACATAAAATATAAGACTTTTATTAGATTTTAATTTTGATAAACCATAAATATTTTAATATAAGTATGTCCCCAATACTTTAGGGGACAGAGTTTTGCTTAAAAAGTTTGTTTTTCATTTGAAATTCAAATTTAAGTAGTCACCCTGTATTTTTGTTTACTAACTCTGGCAACCCTTCTCCAGGAGAGTTGTACTCAGAAGGTTTTTCAGTCTGTTTTCTACCCACAGAAGTCTAGATCCCCAAATGGGATCACCACATAAAATATAAGACTTTTATTAGATTTTAATTTTGATAAACCATAAATATTTTAATATAAGTATGTCCCCAATACTTTAGGGGACAGAGTTTTGCTTAAAAAGTTTGTTTTTCATTTGAAATTCAAATTTAAGTAGTCACCCTGTATTTTTGTTTACTAACTCTGGCAACCCTTCTCCAGGAGAGTTTCCCGACCCAGGGATTGAACCCAGGTCTCCCACATTGTAGGCAGATGCTTTACTGTCTGAGCCACCAGGGAAGTCTCTGGCAAACCTAGCATGTGAAAATTGTTCAGTTGTGTCCGACTTTTTGTAACCCCATGGGCAACCCTAGTAACATCTATTTTGACTAGAGTTCTAGTATAAATCGCTCAAAAATCATAAAATGACTTTTATCCCTTTTATAACAGTGTCCATGGATACATTCTTCCTTATCTGTCCCCTTATAAGATGCCTTTCTCTCTAGATTTGACTGTCAATATTTTACACTTGACAAGATTCCATGGGAAAGTCTCACTCTAAACCTATTTTCACTAGACATTTTCCCTGGCTGGAGAGGTTTACTGGGTGCCACATTAATCACTGTTAATTTTAACAGCAACTTTTGGCTCCCTCCAAATGGAGTTTTGCCATGAAACTGAGTTTTAATTACCCTCTGTCTCTAAAATTTCCTAATTGGCTCAGTCTTTAAAGAACTCACCTGCAATGAGGAAGACCTGGGTCTGATCCTTGAGCTGGGAAGATCCCCTGGAGGAGGATATGGCAATGCACTCCAATATTCTTGCCTGGAGAATCTTCATGGACAGATGAGCCTCGTGGGCTACAGTCCATGGGGTCTCAAAGAGTCAGACATGACTGAGTGAGTAAGCACACACTGTCTCTAAAATTTCCCAATTTTATATTTTAGTGAGGGAAACAGAAAAAAAAAATTACTTTCCATCCCTGTTAGTAGACTGTTCAACTCTTTTTCGACTTCATTTTTCTTAGAGTATCTTATCAAATGTAGCGATAGCACAAAAATAGCTTTCTGTTTTCCAATTTATTCACCTACAAACCTCATTCAGTACATTATCTATCTTCTAAACTATCTGAGGCAGCACTTATATAGTTTTCCACCTGTGCACATGCATATCGTGTTGCCCTCTATCCAATTAGCAATAAATACCTTCTCTACCAACTACCCAATCCATATGCAGTGGCATATATATTGGTGTTTCTGTCTCAGCAGAACACTATTTGTATGTTCACATTTCTTAATTAGACATCTTTGCTAAATGAAGTCATTCAGTCATGTCTGACTTTTTACGACACTATGGACTGTACCCATCTAACTCCTCCATCCATGGGATTCTCCAGGCAAGAATACTGGAGTGGGTTGCCATTTCCTGCTCCAGGGGATCTTCCCAAGCCAGGGATCAAATGCTCTCCCACATTGCAAGCAGACTGTTTACTGGTGAGCCACCAGGGAATAGACTTTAATATGATAAAAATCTTAGTGGCTTACTACAACTAAGATTTGTCTCTCATTCTTATTATCTGATGAATATAGATTAAGTCACTTATGACTGAATTCTATGAAACATTCATTCTAGGATACAGGGTGAAAGAGAAGCCTCTGTTCAGGGCATGGCTGTTTTCATGCAAGAGAAGAACTTGTCAGGGCAGTCCTCTCATGGGTGTTTCTCAGGAGGTCCTTAACTATTATACTTGCATTCATGTTTCATTGGTAAAAGTAAGTCATATAACAAAGCTTACCATCAGTAGTTCAAGAAGTACAATCTTATCACAGAGAGGGTACATAATTAAATGAGAAATCTAATACTATATACTGTAGTACCAAATTATTTTAAAATAAGCTTTTTTATTTTTAGTAAAACCTATGACAAAACTAGACAGCATATTAAAAAGCAAAGACATCACTTTGTCGACAAAGGTCCGTATAGTCTAAGCTATGATTATTCCAATAGAATGCATGGGTATGAAAGTTGGACCTTAAAGGAGGTTGAGCGCTGAAGAATTGATGCTTTTGAACTGTAGTGTTGAAGACTCTTGAGAGCACCTTGGACCACAAGATCAAACAGTCAATCCTAAAGGAAATCAACCCTGAATTTTCATTAGGACTGATGCTGAAGATGAAGCTCCAAAACTTTGACCATCTGATGAAAGGATCTGACTCACTGGAAAAGACCCTGATGCTGGGAAAGATTGAGGGCAGTAGGAGAAAGGGATGACAGGGGATGAGATGTTTGGACAGCATCACCAACTCAGTGGACATGAGTTTTGAGCAATCTCTGGGAGATGGTGAAGGACAGGGAAGCCTGGTATGCTGCAGTCCACTTGGTCACAGAGTCAGATACATCTGAGCAACTGAACAACAATGACTAGTATAGTTCATCACAATTTGTGAATCAATATTAATATTACTAAAGTCTAGATTTTATTCAAATTTCCATAGTTTTCACCTAAAGTCCTTTTACTGTTTTAGAATCTCATCCAAGATAGCATATTCGTTGTTGTGTATCGTTCGGTTCTTTTAACTGTCACAGCTTCTCAGACTTTTCTTGTTTTCAAAATCTTTGACAGTTTTAAGAAGTACTGTTTGGGAATTTTGTAAAACTTTTCTTAATAATTCCCTGATTATTTTCTCATGGTTAGACTAAAGCTATGGATTTTGCAGAGCAAGACCACACAGGTAAAATGTTATTCTCATTACATCATCTCAAGGGTACATATGATCACCATCAAATCAATATGACTTTCACCATCGATTTTAACCTTGAAAGCGACTGAGGTGGTGTGTGTTAGGTTTCTCCTATAAAGTAACTGCCTCTCCCCACCCGCCTACATTCCATACTTTATAAAAAATTTACTATCCAGAGTCTACATTTAAAAAGTAGGAAATTATCCTCTAACTGTTTGAGGGTAAGTATTTACATAAATTATTTTGAATTCTTGTATGTGGGACATTTATCTATCTTTTTTTTCAACTTTCAAAATTGAAAAATTATTTGGCTGGCAAAGTAGGTTTCACCTCACTGTGTACTCACATGATTTCTCTCTTTGATGCTGTTGATATTGCTTTTTCTTCTAATTCAATTATAATTGTTCTGGTATACAAGAAATTGCCTTGGTCTATTGACCTTATATCCTACAATCTTATGGTATTTACTTATTAGTTTCAGGAAGTAATTAGAAAATTCTTTGGGATTTTCTGCATATGCAATCATGTTATTTGAAAATTAAAACGGATCTTTTTTTTTTAATTTTTCCTTTCAAATCTACGTCCCTTTTCACTTCCTTTTCTTGTTTTATTGCACTAGCTGTCACTAGCTTCTAACATCATGTTGAACAGGAGGAGTGAAAGAAACATCTTTGATATGTTTTTGATCTTAGACAAGTCCAATTTTTTGATATTGCATGTGATGTAGGTTTTTTTTTAGATTATTTTAAAGTAAGCTGTGAGAAGTCTTTTTCATTGGTTTGCTGAGAGTTTTACCCTGAGTGGATGTTAGTCACAGCTTCTCATGACATATACCATAGAAAACTTAATTTTTTTCTTTTTTCTATTGACTTATTTTTGAATGTTAAACCAGCATTCCCTATCTGGAATAAATCATACTTGTATGTGGTATATCATTATTTATTGACTTATTTTGCTAATATTTTATTTAGAATAGTTACATTTATGTTTATGAGAGATGTTATTCTGTGATTTTTTTCCTTATAATTTCTTCATTTGGTTTTGTTATCAGAGTAATGTTGGACTCATAGAATAAGTTAAGAAGTGCTATCTATAGCTTATATTTTCTTGAAGAAATTGTGGAGCTATGGTATTAATTATCCCTTAAATGTGTAGTAGAATTCACCTGTGAAAATTTCTGGGCCTGATGCCTTCTCTTTTGGAAGGTTATTAATTATTGACAGAATATTTTCAATAGACATAGGGATTATTGTATTATCTAATTTGCCTTCGGGGAAGGCAACGGCACCCCNTCTTGAGAGTCCCTTGGACTGCAAGGAGATCCAACCAGTCCATTCTGAAGGAGATCAGCCCTGGGATTTTTTTGGAAGGAATGATGCTAAAGCTGAAACTCTAGTACTTTGGCCACCTCATGAGAAGAGTTGACTCATTGGAAAAGACTTTGATGCTGGGAGGGATTGGGGACAGGAGGAGAAGGGGATGACAGAGGATGAGATAGCTGGATGGCATCACCGACTCGATGGATGTGAGTTTAAGTGAACTTTGGGGGATGGTAATGGATAGGGAGGCCTGGTGTGCTGCAATTCATAGGGTTGCGAAGAGTTGGACACGACTGAGAGACTGAACTGAACTGAACTGAAAGTGAGAGCAATAAAAATGCCTGCCTCATGGGATACTGTAGTGATTTAATAAACCAGTAGCTACTTCCTAGGAAATTTATGAGAAACAAATGGACTAAATTCTGTAAGGCACTCAATAAAGGACCCAGGAAATAGTAGGCACTCAGAAATGAGGTCAGAACTCTTACCATTATGGTTAGAGAAAAATATCACATGCTTCTGTTGTCCCAGTGCTTACTCTGGAATGTTATATCCCCAGTCATGTTGGCTGAAAACTAAGGAAAATTGCAAATATGCCTTTGGATCTCCGAGGAAAGTGGGAAATACACACTCTCTTCCACCCCATCTGCACGTCTAAGGCAAGGTAAGTCTCTCATGTTGCTTTCCCAACCAGCGATCAAGAACTCTGCCCTCAAGTGGCAAAATATGTCCAGAAGAAACAGAGCATTATCTGTTAAGATATTTGGCGGGTGGAAGGGTGTCTCTGGTAAAGCGATTATAGGAGGCCCCATCCAGGTTCTAACTTGCAAGCAACACGAACATTCCCTGCCAAGATCAAGGAGAAGAGGAATGGATGGATACTGGGGAGCCTGAGGGAGCACTGGAGAATGCAAAGGGCGGGCCTGGGAGACAGGCAGACATGGGGAAGGAAACCCTCTGTAGCCAGGACCACAGGCAAGTCGCCCCAAGGAGTCCACAGGGTGAGAAACTCTGCCGCTTCCGCCATCTTACCTGGAGGTCCCAATGGGCACCACGGGCCCTTGTCAGCACAGGGCAGATGCCACATCCCATCACTGAAGTTGCTGGAGAACAGACAGAACACTCCTGCCACTGGGATCAGCTCCCTACTCTGCTTCTGTAATACTCTGTCCAGATTCAAAGCAGAAGGGTGCATACCGCACCCTCACTTGACTCTCGAAAAGGCTCACTCTTTGAGGAATCCTCCCAAAATGGGGGGGTGGGGTGGCTTCAAAAGCTGAGCAGACAAAAGATGGCAAATGTTTTCTACAAGTGATTGCTTTCCTGTTTTCTAATGTGTACATCTACACATATGTATGTGTACTCACTCTTTTGTACTCATGTACAATAAGAAATGTACTTTGATTTTCAAGGTACAACTTCTATTTTCAAAGTATTTTAAATCCTTTCCACACATCATGCAAAAATGCAAAGCCTATGGAGTTTTCAAAGCTAAAAAGGAGAAATTGTCAAAGGAACAGCTGAGAGCCCAGTGTGTGAGGCACTGGGGGTGTATGTATATTCGGATTTTAAGATGTAGCGAGAACCAAATGATCAAGAGACCAAATTGAAAAACTATGTTTGACACCTTTTTTCCTTCCCCTGCTCTGAAAGCAAGGGGATATCTAATTGCTTCTGTTTCCTCCAATAATAATCCCATAAATAACAAAAAAGGCCTAGTGTGGCTCGATTCCCTCAGTATCAGATAACTATCTTGACTGTTTATGCAGTCGATGCATTAATTTTAGTGCAGGTTGGCTTTTTCCTTCTTTGAAAGGAGCCTCGGACAAATCCTCTTTGAGCTTTGCATTGAGCTCGGCTTTGCAGCCAAAATAAATTAGTCAAGTCTAGAACTGTGTTTTCAGAGTTTGTCAAGTTCTTTCCAGTGAAGTTTTTCCTCCCGTTCCAGATGCGGTGGTTTTCTTGACTCCAGCTTCTATTTTCCTGGCACATGAAAATGCCAGCATCTCCTTCGGGGTACTCTGTGGAAAGCCAGAGGAAGGGGGACACAGCGAGTCTGCTCAGATGTGACCCTGACACGTGATTTAACATAGGTACTGTCTCGACATCTCTGGCTGAATCACTACATTTATACATTAGCTTCTCAGCATCCTTTCTTCTGATAACAGCTCTTTTGCTAACTTGGTTTATTTTATGTTCTGCATGGACAGAGTTAGGCAAAGCACTGGGGCAAATTGGGAATTACTCTTTTACAATCAAAATATCCAGATTATTGCACAAATGTTCATTTGAGGCTAGAGCTATTCAAGGAATGGTCTCAATTTTCCACTTCTCCACGTGTAACACAGACAGAAGCATAGACACGGCCAATGAGACCAGCACCAACTCAGCCAACCCTGAGCGATATGTCTGAGCTACAAGACTGGTTTGCAGTATGTAATAAAATACACAATCTCGCTGCATCAAAATATGACCCCTGTGTTCTTGCATTAATATGACCAATTATCCAAAAGTGTATAAATAAATTTTGATTACTCTGTGCTCCTGTTAAAATTTCAGAGGCAATATTTTCTTCCACTGGGACATATACAAAATGTAACTTGAGATGAAGTAAATTGAAAGAGCATTGGTGAATTTATTCAAAGAGCAAATGTCTTTGAAGTCTAGCCTTTTCCTGCTTAACATGCTGTAGCTTTTAAATGTGGTTTATTGTACATGCATTTTATAAATTTATATAAATATGTGTATATAAATAGATACATATTTGTCAGCCTTTGACTCACAGTTTTCTTTTTGGACTGTTCCTGTTTTAGTATCCTGAATCTACATTATTTTTATCATTAGGCTAGAATGTTAATTTTTATACTCTTTGAGGTTTGAGGATTGTAACTTGGACACCACCACCTGCAAGCCTTTTAGGAGGTGCCATGGGTACCCTTCCCAACATTTTATTAAAAATAGGAAAATAAATGCTGCTCACCAAATTGTCTGAAGTTAACATCTACATCATCCAAAATGAGACTAAGTCAGTTCTAATAGATTTCACAGCATTGCCAAGTAACTATATATTTTTTCAACCTCAGTGTATCTACTTTCTTTTCTCTCCAGGCTTTAGCTTTTGAAGCCATAATTCAGCTCCCTTCTTTGTGCCCCAGTCTCCTCATCTGTACTATGAGGAGGGGAGACTCAATGATCGTGGAATTGTCTTTCATTTACACAAGCTTTGTTGTTATTGTTTGTTATTCAGTAGCTAAATTGTGTCCAGCTTACTGTGACCCCATGGACTGCAGCATGCTAGGCTTTCCTGTCCTTCACTGTCTCCCGGAGTTTGCTCAAATTCATGTCCATGGAGTTAGTAATGTTATTTAATCATCTCATCCCCTGCTGCCCTCTTCTTTCCTTCAGTCTTTCCCGGCATCAGGGTCTTTTCCACAAGCTTATACCTTGGGAATTTCTCTGAGTTTTTGTTTTTTCTGCTATGAAAGAAGCAAGATATCTCCATATATAAAGTGATATCATATAGTGGTTGTTGTACTCTGACTTACTTCATTTAGCAGGATGCCCTCCAGGTTCATCCATGCTGTTGCAAATGATAGGGTTTCCTCCTTTCTCTGGGCTGAGTAATATTCCACTGCATATTTATACCACATTCTCTTCATTCCTTCATCCATTGATGGATAAATACTGCATGACACCATTTACATGTATAATCTTTTTTAAAAGTCAAGCTCAGAGAAACAGAGGGTAGAAAATGGTTGAAAGGGGTGAGGGAAATAGAGGTTGGCACAAGGATACAAACTTTCAGCTATAAGATGAATGAGGTCTGAGGATGTTTACTAATGTAAAACATGATGACTATAGTTGATGACATTGTATTATATAAAGAAAAATTGCTAAAAGAGTAAAACTTAAAGGTTCTTACCAAAGAAAGACAAATATGTGAGGTGATGGATTTGTTAATTAACTAGATGGGGTTAATCCTTTCACAATGAGTACATTCATCAAATCACTGCAATGTACACTGTACATATCATCTAATTTTTTCAATTATACAACAAGGCTGAAATTAAATTTTTTTTAAGTTTTAAAAGAAAAGAATGCTGAATCATGTGGAATTTCTTAATTTCTGTTTAATTGTTGTGAAAGTAATAAATGCTTATTTTTTAAAATCAGTGGTACAATATCTCATGAAACCAAGTGGTAGTTTCTCTTCATTTCTCCTCATTTCTCTTGTTTTATTCACTCTCCAACCTATCCCCTAGTGATAAACACTGTTCAAATTTCTTTTATCATTTTGAACATTTCTGGGCTTATTCAGACATTTATATAATACTTTAAAAATGCAAATAAAAGTATACAGTGTATTTTTTATTTTTTTTAATAAAATTTGGGGCACACCTTGCCCTGACAATGCATAAAGGCACATCTCCTTTTAATCAGCTATAATAGAGGTCTATTTCACAGTTTGCATAATTGATTTAGCACATCTTCTATTAGAAATAGCTAAGTTATTGTTGTGGTCTGAATGTCTGTCTCTCCCAAATTCATATATTGAAAACCTAATGCCCAACATGCCCAAGGTATTAGGAACTGGGGCCTCTAGAAAGTGATTAGGTTATGAGGGAGCCCTCTTGAATGAGATGAATAGATGATTTTTTTTAAGGCCTTCCTGAAGGTCCAGGGGCTAAGACTCCACACTCCTAATGCAGTGGGGGGCCTGTGTTCAATCCCTGATCAGGGAACTAGATCCCATATGAGGCAACTGAGTTCGCATTCTGCAACTAAAGATCCTGTGGGCTACAGCTAAGACCAGGTGTAGCCAAATAAATACTTTTTTTTAAAGGCCTCAGAGAGCTAGCTAGCCCCTCTGCCACTTGAGGATACAATAAGTCTGTGACGCGGAAGGGACCCTCACTTGACCAGCCCAGCACACTGACCTTGGACTTGCACCTCCTAGAACAGTAAGAAATAAATCTTTATTGTTTATAAGCCACCCTGTCTGTGATATTTGTTATCACAGCCTGAACAGACTAAAACAACTGTTTATTTTTTACCAGAAATAGATGATTTCTAAGATTCCTTTCAGTGTTAAGATTCTATAGTCACACATCTATTGACTAGCTTCCTTCACTTCCTACATTCATTCAGCAAATATTTATGGGGACATATCACGTGGCAGAAACTATTTTTCACAACTCCATATGAATGAACTATGAATAAGTGATGTGAACATGCTGTGTTCAGTGCATTTCCCATATGCAAGCAGCCTTAAGTTCCAGTGGATGCCTTCTTAGCAGTACCCAGGACAGCAAACAATGGGTAAGAAGGAGTACTCAGAAGTCACAACTACCCTCAGTTGACCCTGGATGGGTGGGTACTATTATTTTCTTGAGGAAGTTTGCAGAGGACCTTCTGTAATCCTCCATCTAATAACCAAACATCTGAACTTGCTCCACCAAAATAGCCCCAAAATCTTAATTTTGCCACCAGGCCTCAGTTCAGTTCAGTTCAGTTCAGTTGCTCAGTCGTGTCTGACTCTTTGCGACCCCATGAATCTCAGCACGCCAGGCCTCCCTGTTCATCACCATCTCCTGGAGTTCGCTCAGACTCACATCCATCGAGTCCATGATATCATCCAGCCATCTCATCCTCGGTCGTCCCCTTCTCCTCCTGCCCCCAATCCCTCCCAGCATCAGAGTCTTTTCCAATGAGTCAACTGTTCTCATGAGGTGGCCAAAGTACTGGAGTTTCAGCTTTAGCATCATTCCTTCCAAAGAAATCTCAGGGTTGATCTCCTTCAGAATGGACTGGTTGAATCTCCTTGCAGTCCAAGGGACTCTCAAGAGTCTTCTCCAACACCACAGTTCAAAGGCATCAATTCTTCGGCACTCAGCCTTCTTCACAGTCCAACTCTCACATCCATACATGACCACAGGAAAAACCAAAGCCTTGATTAGACGGACCTTAGTCGGCAAAGTAATGTCTCTGCTTTTGAATATACTATTTAGGTTGGCCACAACTTTTCTTCCAAGGAGTAAGCGACTTCTAATTTCATGGCTGCAGTCACCATCTGCAGTAATTTTGGAGCCCCAAAAAATGAAGTTTGACACTGTTTCCACTGTTTCCCCATTTATTTCCCATGAAGTGGTGGGACCGGATGACATGATCTTCGTTTTCTGAATGTTGAGCTTTAAGCCAACTTTTTCACGCTCCTCCTTCACTTTCATCAAGAGGCTCTTTAGCTCCTCTTCACTTTCTGTCATAAGGGTGGTGTCATCTGCATATCTGAGGTTACTGATATTTCTCCCAGTAATCTTGATTCCAGCTTGTGTTTCTTCCAGTCCAGCATTTCTCATGATGTACTCTGCCATCTCATCCTTGGTCTAAATAAGCAGGGTGACAATATACAGCCTTGAAGAACTCCTTGTCCTATTTGGAATCAGTCTGTTGTTCCATGTCCAGGTCTAACTGTTGCTTCCTGACCTGCATACAGATTTCTCAAGAGGCTGGTTAGGTGGTCTGGTATTCCCGTCTCTTTCAGAATTTTCCACCAGGCCTACTTGCTAAAAACTAACTCTGTAAGAGTGTGGCTCAGTGGAAATCTGCCTGTAATGCTAGAGACATAGGAGATGTGAGCTCAATCCCTGGTTCAGGAAGATTCTCTGAAGAAAGAAATGCAACCCACTCCAGTATTCTTGCCTGTGGAATCCCATGGACAGAGGTGCCTGGTGGGTTACAGTCCATAGTGTCTTAAGAGTCAGACATGAATTAACAACTAAACCACCACCACCAGGACTATATGTATTCAAAGAGCTTGTCCTTTAGATTATGTGTTTTATTCTTCTCACACACTAGTAGAAGGTGATATTGGCGTAGGAATACCATCATCATTAATAAAAATAAGATATTCTTGGGACTTTCCTGATGATCCAGCGGCTGGGAGTCTGCGTTCCCAAAACTGTGGGCTCAGGATCCATCCCTGGTCAGGGAACTAGATCCCACATGCCACAACTAAAGACCCCACATGCCATAACAAAGATCAAAGATCCTGTGTGCTGCAACTGAAGACCGGGCACAGCCAAATAAATGAAAATAAATATTAAAAAAAATTATGTTTTGGGATTCTTTGGGCGTCAGCAAGAGACACCTGATTCAGTCTGGGTCAGAGAATTCTTTGGAAAGAAAAAAGAATAAGATATTCTTAATACTTAATTCAAATTATTAGGAAGAGTAAAACATATCTATTACATATTTGCTGCTCCTTCTGTAGCAGTACCAAGTGCTTTACATACATTTTCTCTAATCCTTAGACCTCTCCTGCAAGATTGACAACAATGTCCCCATTGAACAGTAGAGGAGAAGTAGGGAAGTCAAGATTCCTCCACAGACCATTTCTCCCTAAGCTGTCCTAGTGCCACTTGGAAATGCCAGACCAAAAGCTTTTGGTAAGATCTTAGCTAGAGATTTAAAAAAGAAAACCAGAGGGCTTTAGATAAGGGAGAGACCTCAGAAAAGATCCTTGGTTAGATTAACATTTAATATTCTTTGAAAACTATTAAACCTTTAAAAAAATAAAAATAAAAAGACCTATTTAAACAGAAAAAAAAAGAAAACTATTAAAACCCCACCCAACTACCCCCATCCAAGCTCATGCCCCTGAAACTCCCTTGGGTTGAGCTATCCTCATCACTGCTTCAGTTTGTGATTTGAAACCTTAGTCTTCAGGCAGCTGGTTTTCCCTGTAGTTTTGTTTTACAATCACTGAGCAACTCTTTGCTGTAAGAAGACTATCCCTCTGCCATCCCAATTTCACAGCAGTATCACGCATAGTCCTCCGTTGTAAATGCATCTCTCTACGTGCCAGTCAACACTTAATTATCCACCTGAAGATTATCTATGTCAGAACTGTCTCCTGCTAATTTTTAATCCCCAAATGAGTTTCTCTTGCTGCCCAGGGTGGCCTTTCCTGACAGCCATGAATGTCTGTCCAGAAAGTGATGCTAATATTGACAATAACTTGCATAAGATCTAATTAAAGGATGTGAATCTGCTGCCCAAAAATTCAAAAAATTAAAAATATGATCCTTCCTGAGGCCAAATAAGAGATGATTCGGGGATTATCTGTTGTGTTGGATTTTCTGCACTGCCACACCCTCCCTCTGGCATGTAGAATTGAGAACTGGCTGCCCAACATGTTTTCAATGACTGTTTTTGGAGTGAAGCTATTGATGAGCAAGACTGTTGTCATAGCACATGTCAAACTTGGTAATTATCATGTTTTCTTACAATAAGTTCTACAGCTGCTCTTCTATGGTTCATTTGTCTCTAAAACTTGGGAAATAATTGCTTTCGGTCAGGAATTTACAAGAACAAAACCAACTATGCTGGTGCAGATAATTAGATACTCTGCGTTTTCTAGTAATCAAATCATAACTTGAAGGGAATTTTAGGTCTTCTCCAGCCATACCCAGCTACTCTTTTATAAACTCACTATGTAATGAATAGAACCGGATGTTTTAATGCTAAATTGCCCCAACCCCTCCATGAGAGAATGTTCTGATAAAGACAAAAATCATCTGCACAGTGCCAGCGCAAATTCCCCAGATTTGGGACCTTGCTTTTTCTAAAGATAAATAAACCTAAACTGTTCTAGCTCAAGACAAAATTCTCAGGTACTTGAGAGTGGTAAATATCTCATAGACCCATCAAACAAAGACATGCCTTGCAACACTGTCAGGCTTCTTAACCAAAAGAGAGATGTTTGGGTCTTTCTGAAAGAAGCACGTTACCCAGAGCAACCAGTAAATGCCAGGTTTCATTGATAGTTCTTGTGCCATCTTTAGGCCAAATACAAAACTTATACTCTACCCCATCGTGTTTAGGTTACCTTGAAATTGCTTTTTCTCTTAAAATATGGAGTTAAATTGATGCCCTCCTCAAGTGTTTCACAATATTTACCCTGTAGTTTCCCATACCACCTGGTGAACAACCTCATTTACCACTTAGGGATATGAAGACCTGAAATTATGAAACAGAGATATTAAAAAAAAAAAAAAAACAACTCCTTTCTAATGATGCAGTTTCAGATAGTTTGAGCAACAAGGGGGATACTGGTTGATCTCAAGATACACTCACACACAGGTGTCAGCATTCTCATTTCCATGTTCTCAGCTGTAAGAAAGGCAAGATTTCTGATTGTTCTTTTACTGAAGACTGTCCAGGGGACCACAAGGATCCAGGATGCATTTGGAACCTGATCTGAGGCTCAGAAGACATCTCTAAACCAAAGTAGTTTCATATCTTCTGATCTATCTCAAGCAGAGAAATTTTTCAGCATTGAGTTGTCCTAAAAATGATTTAATTCATCACTTTTTCCTATATAGTTATAAACTAAGCTCAAGGCAGAGAAACCAGAGATCAAATTGCCAATATCCACTGGATCATCAAAAAAGCAAGAGAGTTCCAGAAAAACACCTATTTCTGCTTTATTGACTATGCCAAAGCCTTTGAATGTGTGGATCACAATAAACTGTGGAAAATTCTGAAAGAGATGGGAATGCCAGACCACCTGACCTGCCTCTTGAGAAACCTATAAGCCGGTTAGGAAACAACAGTTAGAACTGGACATGGAACAACAGACTGGTTCCAAATAGGAAAGGGAGCCCATCAAGGCTGTATATTGTCTCCCTGCTTATTTAATTTCTATGCAGAGTACATCATGAGAAATGCTGGACTGGAAGAAACACAAGCTGGAATCAAGGTTGCCCAGAGAAATATCAATAACCTCAGATATGCAGATGACACCATTCTTATGACAGAAAGTGAAAAGGAACTAAAAAGCCTCTTGATGAAAGTGAAAGAGGAGAGTGAAAAGGTTGGCTTAAAGCTCAACATTTGGAAAACAAAGATCACGGCATCTGGTCCCATCACTTCATGGGAAATAGATGGGGAAACAGGGGAAATAGTGTCAGACTTTATTTTGGGGGGGGCTCCAAAATCACTGCAGATGGT
Source organism: Oreotragus oreotragus (assembly GCA_006410675.1). Lineage (NCBI taxonomy): Eukaryota > Metazoa > Chordata > Mammalia > Artiodactyla > Bovidae > Oreotragus > Oreotragus oreotragus. The sequence goes on from SJYX01014657.1 coordinate 135,062, forward strand.
GACTGCAGCCATGAAATTAAAAGGTGCTTACTCCTTGGAAGAAAAGTTATGATCAACCTAGATAGCATATTCAAAAGCAGAGACATTACTTTGC
>SJYX01014657.1:135752-178787 GCA_006410675.1 Oreotragus oreotragus
TGGACAGGGAGGCCTGGCGTGCTGCGATTCATGGGGTCGCAAAGAGTCGGACACGACTGAGCGACTGAACTGAGCTGAACTGGGCAGTGCTGCTGTTCTTTTTCTGTCTGTCTCATCGCCCTATGCTCTGCTTGCTTTATGCTCTGATAAGAGCTAGGACTGATCTAAAGCCACAGAAGCCCTCTTCTGAAATCCATACACAGTGGGTGCTGCAGTGTCCATCCAGATCTACCTCACTGAGATGTACTTCCATCCCTCAGCTTCCCTCTTCTAGATGAACTGGCCTACCCAGGTGGCACTAGTGACATGGAACCTGCCTGCCAATGCAGGAATGTAAGAGAGAAGATTCAATCCTTGAGTTGGGACGATCCCCTGTGGGAGGGCATGGCAACCCACTCTAGTATTCTTGCCTGGAGAATCCCCATGGACAGAGGAGCCTGGCAATCTACAGTCCATGGGGTCACAACGAGTTGGACATGACTGAGCAACTTGGCACATGGATGAACATGAGTCATCTCCCTGGGGAAGTATTCGTCTTCTCATGCCAGCAACCAATACATGACTGGCATAGTGGTGCCAAATACCAGGCCCCTTACCTCAAGATCGGTAGGACTTCCCTGGCCATCCAATGGATAAGACTCCCTGCTCCCAATGCAGGGAGCCTAGTTCAATCCCTGGTTGGGGAACCAAGATCCCACATTCTGCAACTAAGCCTATGTGTCACAAAAAAAAGACCCAGCATAGCCGAAAAGAAAAAGAAAAGTCCTATTGGGGGGGGGGGGGGGANTTACCTCAAGATCGGTAGGACTTCCCTGGCCATCCAATGGATAAGACTCCCTGCTCCCAATGCAGGGAGCCTAGTTCAATCCCTGGTTGGGGAACCAAGATCCCACATTCTGCAACTAAGCCTATGTGTCACAAAAAAAAGACCCAGCATAGCCGAAAAGAAAAAGAAAAGTCCTATTGTGGGGGGGGGGGCAATTCATTCTGCAGCGCTGCCAATAGGGTCACTCTGAAGATAGTCTCCAGCTGGGACCCTCTTCTTCCTTTGTTCTCATCTTGTGTTCTTTCTTGCTTTGTACTCCTTCTCCTAAGAGCACTTTCCCACTAAAGTCACTTAACCAAGAATCCCCACCACACACTCTGCTTCTGGGAAACCCATCTTAAGACACCATAGAACATGGGACACAGCAGGAAGAGGACGGATTCTGGGCAGGCTGTGGAAAGGACAGGGAAGAAGCAGGAAAAGCCACGAAGCTTGTAAGCGGCAGGTGGCGTGGTATAGCTGTTAAGTTAGTCCAGCTCTTTGCAACTCCATGGACTATAGCCTGCCAGGCTCCTCTGTCCACAGGATTCTCCAGGCAAGAATACTGGAGTGGGTTTCCATGTCCTCCACCAGGGGATCTTCCCAACCCAGGGGCTGAACCCAGGCCTCCTGCATTTAATGTGATCTCTTGCATTGCAGGCGGATTCCTTACCAACTGAACCATCAGGAAAGCCTGTAAGTGGCAGGAGATAAGGGAGTGTTAGAGCCCAGATCGGGGTAAAGAGGGGTGGTGTTAGGGCTGAAAGACAGTGGCTGCAGCAAGTGGAGAAGGAAGATGCATAAGAAGCCAGCAGCAAGAGGCTCCGTGTCGGCAAAGCTATTTTCTCTGTGGCCGGGGCCTCCTCTGGGGACACACCCTGCCCAGAGACTGGTAAGTGTTGTCTCTTAGCTCCCAGCAGAAGCAGAGATTTCGGGGACTATTCCTGCTTGAACTTGCCCATTCTGTCATGGTAAGAGGAGGTCTCCAGCTGATCCATTTGTTAATCCCCTGGATTAAGCTCACATAAAGAGTGAAAACACCACTAGGGGAGAATTCCTACAGCTTCCTGCTGGCAAACAAGATTTGCCTGCAGCTAATGGGCATGCCCAGCTCCTAGGACAGCTACTATAAACCCTGGGTAGGGTTTGAGAGAAAAGGAAGGTGGGGGCAGCAAAAAGAGAAGGGGAGAAGACCAGGAGAGGGAATGAAAAGGAGAAAGACAGGGGACATGGGAGCGGGGGAGGGGTCTCTCCCTTCTGCAGCAGCCTCTGGAATGCGTTCTCTGCACCCAAGACGGAAGGAGACTGTTGTCTTGATCTTTTAGCACCACTGGCAGCAAACAGAAAGGAAACACTAAGCCCTTTTGATACTATTTTGAGCAGAAGCAGTTTGAGGAAGAAAGAGATGTCTTCACTACTTGGGTTATTTACTACTTGATTATTTTACTATTTTACTACTTGATTATTCTCCATGCCCTTGAGATATAAACACACAAACAAACAACAACAAAAAACTATGGGGAAAAGTAACCACATTTCTTAAACTTGAGTTAAAACCCTAATCAAGAGTCATCCATGGTTTGGGGATACATTAGTGTATCTTCCCATGAGCTTCTGAAAAAGAGTCTCAAACCTAAGATTAAAATGCTGAAGAGAGGTTTGCATTAAGTGCCTTACTGTTTGGAGGTGAGAGAAATTGAATTTTAGAAACTGCTGGGGCTCTTTTATGCTTTATTGAAAGTTCAAACCTGGTCAGATGCATTAGGTGGTTAAGATTCATTTAACAACTATTTCTTGAGCATTTCCTATGAATCAGCTCTGTACTGGGTGCTAGCAATATGGAGGGATATGAGCCCATCCGCCAAAGTTAGAAGCCACTGATCTAGACCAAACTTCATTTTCTAAACACAGAAATGTTACCCAAATAATTGTGACTTTGGGAAAGACTTTTCCAAACTGAGACTTTAATCAAGGACCACTACCTCTTCCAAGTTATAATCAGACCAGTCTCACTTCCTGGTCTTTTCTTTCCTTTTATATGAAGGGAAGTGAATATGGGCTCTCAAGTCAGCCTGGCTCTCACACTGTTTGCTTGAGCTTGCATAGTGTATTTGTTTCTTAATCCTGGGCTACCAAATCTTTATCTTTTTTTTTTAATAATTTCATTTTCTTTTTATTGAAGTACAGTTGATTTCTAATATTATATTAGTTTCAGGTCTACAGCATAGTGGTTTGGTATTTTTGCAGATTATACTCCATTATAGGTTATTGCAAAGATAATGGCTACAATTTCCCTTACTGTATCCTTTTCTCTTATCTATTTTACACATAGTAGTTTATATCTGTTAACTCTGTACACCTACTTTGTTCTTCACTCTCTCCCACTTTCCTTTGGTGACCACACATTTATTTTCTGTATCTGTGAGTCTGTTTCTGTTTTGCCTAGGCATTCATTTGTATTATTTTTTTAGATTCTGCATATGAGTGACATCATATTTGTCTTTCTCTGATTTATGTCACTTAGTATGATCATCTCCAGGTCCATTCATATTGCTGCAAATGGAAGAATTTCATTCCTTTTTAAGACTGAGTAATGTGTGTGTGTCGGAGAAGGCAATGGCACCCCACTCCAGTGTTCTTGCCTGGAGAATCCCAGGGACGGGGGAGCCTGGTGGGCTGCCGTCTATGGGGTCGCACAGAGTCGGAGAAGACTGAAGCGACTTAGCAGCAGCAGCAGCAGCAATGTGTGTGTGTATGTGTCTCCACACCTTCTTAATCAAATCATCTGTTGATGGGCACTTCAGTTTGCTTCCACGTCTTGGCTGTTGTAAATAGTGCTGCTATGAACACCAGGGCACATGAATCTTTTTGAATTAGAGCTTTCTTTTTTTTTTTTTCCAGATATATATACAGTAGTGGAATTGCTGGGTCATGTGGTAGTCCTATTTTTAGTTTTGGGGGGACCCTCCATACTGTTCTCCATAGTGGCTGTATCAATTTACATTCTCACCAATAGTGTAAGAGGGTCTCCTTTTCTCCACACACCCTCTAACATTTGTTATTTGTAGACTTTTTGGTGATGGCCATTCTGACAGAAGTGAGGTAATACCTCACTGTAGTTTCAGTTTCCATTTCTTTAATAATGATCAATGTTGAGTGTATTTCATGTATCTGTTAGCCATCTATATGTCTTCTTTGGAAAAATGTCCATTTAGGTCTTCTAACCATTTTTTACGGAGAAGGCAATGGCACCCCACTCCAGTACTCTTGCCTGGAAAATCCCATGGACGGCGGAGCTTGGTGGACTGCAGTCCATGGGGTCGCACAGAGTCGGACACGACTGAGTGACTTCACTTTCACTTTTCACTTTCATGCATTGGAGAAGGAAATGGCAACCCACTCCACTGTTCTTGCCTAGAGAATGGGGTCGTACAGAGTCGGACACGACTGAAGTGACTTAGCAGTAGCAGTAACCATTTTTAAGATGAAATTTAAAATAACATGCCTGTATCCATCAGAGTTCTTTGTTTTGAATGATATAAACAAACAAAGGTTGATTTAGATAGGTGGGAATTTACTGCAAGAATAGGAGGGCGCTCAAGGGGAAGGCTTCTTTGTGGTTCAACTTCAGGAACAGCACCCATATTATATTTTGTTTCTAACAACATCAAAGACTGGAGAACCAGACTCAGAAATGGCAGAAAGAAGGGGGTCTAGGCAATAGCCAGACCACAGCCAAAATGACGCTCCAAAGCTAGTTGGTGGAGACTTTGTCACTGCAGCTGCTGACATGGAATAGTGGAATTTATCCACCACTACTATTAACCTTGGACACTGGCTGCCACGGTAAACACTGCAGCCCCTAGGAGCTGCATGCTGAAGCCACCTATGCCACCATTATCTGAGAAACAAATTCTCAACTTTCTTGCCTATTCCTAACTACCATCTTAAAGTCTGAGGCAGGCACCACTGTTTGGCTGAGGGTAGGTCATATGCCCACAACCCAGCTGCAAGGAAGTCTTGTACAACAAGTATCTGAACACTTTTAGCCTCTGTACTGAGAAATTCCATCTAAATTCATATTATCAATAATTTCTCAAACACAGAAAATGAGTTCAAAGCCTGGACAACTCTCCAAATAAAACTCACATGGTTCCGCTACTCTATAAGATTGGTATAAGGATTAAATAAGATAATATAGAGATTAATAAGATGATATAGAGCTCAACAAAGGTTCAATTAATGTTCATTTTCATCATCACCTTCACCACTATTATTATTGTAAGAGTCAGGCCATCTGCTCTTCATATCATACCAGTTGCTCATAATGCCTGTAGCTGAGAAGGGTGAATGGTAAAAGTATAGGGAAAATTAAGGAAATGAAGGATAATGCCAGAAGGGTAAGGGAAAAGATTGGGAGACAGAAATAAGGAAAAGAAATGGGCACTTTCTTTTCTTTACTGATTCCTGGAGAGAAATTAATTACCCAGGAAAAAGAGCATGACAAGACTTAACACAAAGATGTAGCAATAAGGAGAGTCGTATTATTCAGAGTTCTGGCTGTCTCTTATACACATCTAGATGTGTATAAGAGACAGGCAATATGGAGGGATATGAGCCCATCCCCCAAAGTTAGAAGCCACTGATCTAGACCAAACTTCATTTTCTAAACACAGAAATGTTACCCAAATAATTGTGACTTTGGGAAAGACTTTTCCAAACTGAGACTTTAATCAAGGACCACTACCTCTTCCAAGTTATAATCAGACCAGTCTCACTTCCTGGTCTTTTCTTTCCTTTTATATGAAGGGAAGTGAATATGGGCTCTCAAGTCAGCCTGGCTCTCACACTGTTTGCTTGAGCTTGCATAGTGTATTTGTTTCTTAATCCTGGGCTACCAAATCTTTATCTTTTTTTTTTAATAATTTCATTTTCTTTTTATTGAAGTACAGTTGATTTCTAATATTATATTAGTTTCAGGTCTACAGCATAGTGGTTTGGTATTTTTGCAGATTATACTCCATTATAGGTTATTGCAAAGATAATGGCTACAATTTCCCTTACTGTATCCTTTTCTCTTATCTATTTTACACATAGTAGTTTATATCTGTTAACTCTGTACACCTACTTTGTTCTTCACTCTCTCCCACTTTCCTTTGGTGACCACACATTTATTTTCTGTATCTGTGAGTCTGTTTCTGTTTTGCCTAGGCATTCATTTGTATTATTTTTTTAGATTCTGCATATGAGTGACATCATATTTGTCTTTCTCTGATTTATGTCACTTAGTATGATCATCTCCAGGTCCATTCATATTGCTGCAAATGGAAGAATTTCATTCCTTTTTAAGACTGAGTAATGTGTGTGTGTCGGAGAAGGCAATGGCACCCCACTCCAGTGTTCTTGCCTGGAGAATCCCAGGGACGGGGGAGCCTGGTGGGCTGCCGTCTATGGGGTCGCACAGAGTCGGAGAAGACTGAAGCGACTTAGCAGCAGCAGCAGCAGCAATGTGTGTGTGTATGTGTCTCCACACCTTCTTAATCAAATCATCTGTTGATGGGCACTTCAGTTTGCTTCCACGTCTTGGCTGTTGTAAATAGTGCTGCTATGAACACCAGGGCACATGAATCTTTTTGAATTAGAGCTTTCTTTTTTTTTTTTTCCAGATATATATACAGTAGTGGAATTGCTGGGTCATGTGGTAGTCCTATTTTTAGTTTTGGGGGGACCCTCCATACTGTTCTCCATAGTGGCTGTATCAATTTACATTCTCACCAATAGTGTAAGAGGGTCTCCTTTTCTCCACACACCCTCTAACATTTGTTATTTGTAGACTTTTTGGTGATGGCCATTCTGACAGAAGTGAGGTAATACCTCACTGTAGTTTCAGTTTCCATTTCTTTAATAATGATCAATGTTGAGTGTATTTCATGTATCTGTTAGCCATCTATATGTCTTCTTTGGAAAAATGTCCATTTAGGTCTTCTAACCATTTTTTACGGAGAAGGCAATGGCACCCCACTCCAGTACTCTTGCCTGGAAAATCCCATGGACGGCGGAGCTTGGTGGACTGCAGTCCATGGGGTCGCACAGAGTCGGACACGACTGAGTGACTTCACTTTCACTTTTCACTTTCATGCATTGGAGAAGGAAATGGCAACCCACTCCACTGTTCTTGCCTAGAGAATGGGGTCGTACAGAGTCGGACACGACTGAAGTGACTTAGCAGTAGCAGTAACCATTTTTAAGATGAAATTTAAAATAACATGCCTGTATCCATCAGAGTTCTTTGTTTTGAATGATATAAACAAACAAAGGTTGATTTAGATAGGTGGGAATTTACTGCAAGAATAGGAGGGCGCTCAAGGGGAAGGCTTCTTTGTGGTTCAACTTCAGGAACAGCACCCATATTATATTTTGTTTCTAACAACATCAAAGACTGGAGAACCAGACTCAGAAATGGCAGAAAGAAGGGGGTCTAGGCAATAGCCAGACCACAGCCAAAATGACGCTCCAAAGCTAGTTGGTGGAGACTTTGTCACTGCAGCTGCTGACATGGAATAGTGGAATTTATCCACCACTACTATTAACCTTGGACACTGGCTGCCACGGTAAACACTGCAGCCCCTAGGAGCTGCATGCTGAAGCCACCTATGCCACCATTATCTGAGAAACAAATTCTCAACTTTCTTGCCTATTCCTAACTACCATCTTAAAGTCTGAGGCAGGCACCACTGTTTGGCTGAGGGTAGGTCATATGCCCACAACCCAGCTGCAAGGAAGTCTTGTACAACAAGTATCTGAACACTTTTAGCCTCTGTACTGAGAAATTCCATCTAAATTCATATTATCAATAATTTCTCAAACACAGAAAATGAGTTCAAAGCCTGGACAACTCTCCAAATAAAACTCACATGGTTCCGCTACTCTATAAGATTGGTATAAGGATTAAATAAGATAATATAGAGATTAATAAGATGATATAGAGCTCAACAAAGGTTCAATTAATGTTCATTTTCATCATCACCTTCACCACTATTATTATTGTAAGAGTCAGGCCATCTGCTCTTCATATCATACCAGTTGCTCATAATGCCTGTAGCTGAGAAGGGTGAATGGTAAAAGTATAGGGAAAATTAAGGAAATGAAGGATAATGCCAGAAGGGTAAGGGAAAAGATTGGGAGACAGAAATAAGGAAAAGAAATGGGCACTTTCTTTTCTTTACTGATTCCTGGAGAGAAATTAATTACCCAGGAAAAAGAGCATGACAAGACTTAACACAAAGATGTAGCAATAAGGAGAGTCGTATTATTCAGAGTTCTGGTCCTCAGATATGACCGTTCTTATCCAAGGGACCCAGACTGAAAGAACACAACTGAAGACAAATGAAGAGGCTTAGAAAGAAACGTTCTTGGTCTTTTTATAAATAAACCCTTATAGCTTGTATCAGTTTGGTGGTGGTGGGGATGGAGATGTGTGTATATAAAGGCATGTGTTTACTTGTTTTAATAAAGGCATTTTTTCTTTGATTAATTAGCCATTTGTTTCCGGCTGTGCTGAGCCCCTGTTGCTTTGCTCGGTCTTTCTCTAGTTGCAGTGGGCAGGGGCTCCTTTCTGCCTCAGCGCACAGGCTTCTCCCAGCAGTGGCTTCTCTCATGGTGAAACACAGACTCTAGACACACAGGCTTCAGTAGGTGCAGCACATGGGCTCGGCAGGTGTGCCTCGCAAGCACGGGCTTAGCTGCCGCATGGCATGTGGAGTCTTCCTGAACCAAGGATTAAGCCTGTGACCCTGCATTAGCAGGTAGACTCCCATCCACTGTACCGCCAGGGAAGTGCTCATGAGTCTGTTCTGTCGTGTTTTAAATTATAGAAGAGAATTGAGATTTGAATTTTAAGGGGATTTTGATTTTTGTTTTGGCAGCTCCTGTTTCCTCTCCTCTCACTCAAAAATGCAGAGACACACAAATCACAGTTGAGGTTGGCTGCAAACAATGCCTCCTGGAGTATTTCCCTTGGTTTCATCAGGACTTAGCTGACTTCTGATACCTGGCAGAGGATCCTGGTTAAAGGATCAATTGATAATGATAATTATTCTAGGACAGTAATTCCCAATCCTTGTAAGTATAAGTGTAAATATGAGAGCTGCTCTGGCAGAGGGTAAGCATTGCTTGTCTGTGCGTCAGCTCCTTTTGTTTGGAAATTGGCCTCTCCCTCTCTCTATGTGACTCTAGTAGGGCTGTGAATCAAGGGATGTCATCTCTCCTCCCCTTTCAGGGGTCAGCACATAATTCGTGCTGACCAATCAGATGATCATCTCTACCTTACCTCTTGTGGTTAGTCCAGAGAGGAGTCCATGAAGTAGTGTTGGACAATCACTGTTTGTTTAATCATAGCTGAAGTTTAATACGGGTGTTGGGATTAAGTTTCCCTTGAGTTCACAAGTCTTCAGGACCATGTGATCATGTGACAAGGACCCTCTCATCACCCTTTGGACAAACCACACCTGAAGATGAAGTCAAGCAAAGGCATACAGAGTTCAGCTTACCTCTGAGTTACCTGAGCCAATAACTTTTCCTTTTGGCTTTAGTTAGTCTGAGTTGGAATTTTATTACTGGCAATTGGGAGACTTTCATATCAAACTGCCCCCCCCCAGTTGCTTTAGACTTCTATGTGATATAAATTGAACGTTTAGCATGGTTTGATCAAACATGTAATGATAAAAATGGCTATAATCTCAAAGCTTTTAAAATAGTTTTGATGCTATTAATCATAATAGCATCTACCGATATTCTTTTTAAAATAACAATCTATGTGTGAGACATGTTATTTATTCAGACCCTAGAGAATGCCTAAACACTAAATAGACTCATGGATCACTTGCAGTAATTATTTTGGCTTCGTTATCCAAGGTTGAGAATCACTGTTTTAAGCTCTCAGACTTTCAATACAATACTACAGAAAAAGCACTTCTGAGTTTTACCATATTTTAAAGAGCTCTAAACCCTTTGTCTGCTTCTAAAGAAAATACCATGAAAGAGCCCTTTGATAAGCTTTTATACCCAAACAGAGCCTAGTCTGAAGTTTCCAAAAATACAAGGCCATCATCTATGAGGACACAAGATCCACCTGTGAGCTGCAAAAATTCAGGAACTTGCCTGGGGACCACACTGGGGTCACCACCCACCATCAGAAGTAACATTCGCCGTGAACCGGATGCTCAATTTTGCAGTGGCATGCAGGTCACACTCCCAAGACCAAAACCCTGCTCTTGACGTTCGAAAGCAGTGCCAGAAGCCATTAGTGATGTATTTGACATTCTATCAAAAAAATTCCACCAAAGCTCTCTTTTCCATTAAAAGCCACTGAGGGGGAAAAAAAAAAAATGGTGGAAACCCTAACAATAAAAGCAACCATTTACTAGAAAGACCAATGTAACCCTTCAAAAAGCTGACTGGATGGTATGAAACTCACTAGCTGTTCAATTTCCTTTTTGACCCGTTTTTAAAGTTACAACAATTTTCAAAGCTATTTATATAGCTGAGGATCTCTATAAAAATTTCTACACATTTTCAATTTAACAAAGAACAGACTGCTAGATCATGCTGGGGTCAAGAGGGACTGGGAGTGAGGTGAGGGAAGCCCATATACCCCACTTCAATTTAGCTATGAGAAATGGGAGTTTCACCGCACTAGGAAAACATCGATTCCTCAAGCAAAAACCTCAGCAGAAAAGTTAAGGGGCAATAAATGCAGGTCCCAGCCCTGTAGCAAGTGGATCAAATGCTACCTGGGCCTTTGGCATTGGGGTAACTCTCTAGAACTAAGATGATTGGAACTGGTTCTTTTCAGGCAATGACCGCATCCCTGGAGTCTTTTCTGCCTCTGGGCAGCGCAGTGTGGCAATCTCTGACTTGAGGCACCAAGTCATGGGATCAAATGTTCAGATTTTAAAAACTAAAGTTTGACGTGGATGAACAACTGCCTATAAAACGCATTAAGCTCTTTCCCTGTAATGTATTTAATTTCACACTGACTGCTGGTATTACCTCTGAATGGATTACGGCGGGGGGCAGCCATTGTCCCACTAAACCACACGGGTTAAATAATACCTTGGTGTCTAGAGCCGCTTCGGGACCATTTCATACAGGCTAATACATGAAATGAATACCCAGCTTTTCTGCAAGTGATTTGGTTGGGTTAAAAAGAAGGACACGTTGAATTGGTTTACAGCACCAGATCATTTACGGCACTATTTGGATTGTACCTCTGCCTACAGTAACATTTGCACCTGCATTTTGCCATTCTCAGCAGCGGGGCATAATCACACCCTTACTGCTGGAAGGCATTTGGTGCTCAGAGTCTATTTACTTAACAACCTCGGGAATATGACTCCACTCCTGGGTCAGCCACTTAAATTTGGCTTCATGTTTAGATAATGACTTTGTGTTCTTGTCCAAGCCTGGGGAAATGCTATAGATAAGCTCCAACATTGCCAGCCCTGCTCCAAAGTTGACTTGATTCTTTTTCAAGAGCACTTGCACCCTTTAAGCGCATTTCCAAAGTTATCCCCTCACGTAGGCAAGATAATCACCTCATTTCATGAAGCACTTCTCAGGCCATAGACCCTGGAATCGTTTGAGTCTGAGCCAAATGGGGCCAGGAGGAGGTTTTACAATGAAGCCGTTTCTCTCTGCCCCTTTGGCTGCACCTGTAACATAAACAGCCAGGGAGAGGGAAGCGCTTTTAAAGCCACTTAACTGGGCGTCTGCTACCCTGGGTTTTGCTTCCCTGTCTGCATTGGTTTGGGACTTGCCCCAGCAAGAGAGGCATCCTGGCACATGCTTGAGACCTCGGGCAGACTCACCTTGGGGCTAATTATACAATTGTAGATGCTTATTTTTAAAAGAGGTTTCAAGTGCAAGAGAGTGAAGAGGGTTCTTTTATTTTCCTCTGTATATTTGTTGTCATTAAAAAAAAAAAAAGTTAGGAAAGTATTAAAGCTTTGCTCATCTTTTTTTTTCCCCGTCCCTTGGCTTTTGAGTCTGAAAAGAATGCTGGAAGTCTTCGGAGGCCTGGTTGGAACAGAGAGTGTTAATTCTTCCATATCTAAGCCTCTTTGTCGAAATTCCCTTTGTCTCCTGCCCCAAGTCATTAAACACTAATCCCATCACTCTCCCTAATCCGCAGCACTGAAGCTGGAGTTCAGTTTCCGAAACTGTCTTTGTGGCTCTCCTAATAGACAGCTCCTCTGGATTGCTGTGGGTTCAGGCGCATTTAGAGCGGCCCATTTCAGCTCCTTAATGAAGTGCCCTTAATGAATCTTTTCCTCCTTCATGCAGTGAGCACGGGCTTCAATTGGTTTAGTGTTAAGTAGGGGAAGATGCCGAGTCATCTCAGGGGCCTCTGCAAAATATGACTGTCAAAGGCAAAAGCCTAGGAAACAGGCCATTGAGGGCGACAGCCACTGAAGTGCTCATTTAATTACTAAGGATTTACAAAAGAAAATCTGCCCTTTGTAGCTAACAAAGGACAAGGAACTAAGAAGAGCTAGGAAAGGGTTTTTCCAACAAATGATAAAAGGGGAAATATGGTTGAGTAAAGCCACAGGGCTCGTAGAGGACTCTTTCACGTTTGCTACCCAAGCTTACCTTTCTCAACATTAGGTATGCTCGGAGGTACTCAAGTGGACTTTTCTATCCTGCCAAGTGATGGAGGCCAGAGAGTAAGTCTGATGAATTTTTCAAGGACAAAATGCCATTACAATGATGATCCACTCCACTAAATTTAAGACAAAGTGGGACTTGAAAAACAACCATGGGGGGAAAAAAAACAATGGGAAAAAAATGTTCCCAAGTTTTGTTTGCCTTTTTTTTCCTACTTGGGTAAATTGTTTACAGTCTTAACAGTTAAAGTTAGCTTGGCTCTCACATTCCTCCAATGCAGCAGATGTAAGTGAAAACTCTAAATGGCCCTTGATCACTTTTATGTTTTCAAAATATGGTGACGCATTTTATGGATAGCTCAGCACTTGTTTCTCCTTTGGTAAGGATATTTGTTACATGATAAATATATATATCTATGATATAATCTATTTATTACATGATGACATTGGTAAAATTAATAGGTGGTTTTGGTGCTGCAAATATATATGTTTAAAATTCTACAATATCACGTGCTATTGCTCTAGGTTAAGGAATAAAAAGAAAAACAAGTTAATGGAGAAGTACATCCGTCCAAGTGGCCGTAATTTATTTGGTACTAAAGGCATATTACTCCAGCTGACAACAATCAGTATAATTGTGGCTGAATTCTTTGCTCACAGTGTCTGCATGCTAGCAAAGTCACAGCATCAACTGGCCCACAAAGCACCCACAGGTAGTAGACACTTAGCAGACTGCTGAGTTAATGGATTAACTGGACCAAGTCATCTAGCCCTGCAGAGTAGACGGAGAGAAACGTCAAGGGTTTTTAATAAATGTATAAATGTCACCTAGATGCCATCATGAAATCACTTAGTAGATTTAACAAAATTGAGATCACAAGGTACAAAAGGCTTAGTTTTCGGATTTGGCAGCACAGGATGGCCTTGTAAAGATGCTGTCAGATACTGACAGCACAAGTCTGAGCTTCTGAAACCCCAAGTTTCCCTCTTAACGCCAAGACTCCAAACCCTCTTCATTGTACATGGCAGGTGACCTCTTGGCTTTATCTTTATTGAGCATTTTGATAAAACTGCTTTTCCTCTTATTCTTACCAGACCTGATAGTTCTCTTCACTGTAACAAAAACAAAACCCCCAAAACTAACTTTGAACTCCCTAATGAAAACAAATCAGATACATTTACTAACTGGATAAATCAGAACAAAGTGACTCATCTCAAAATGAAACCACAAACATTCTCCTCACAGATAAAAACAACTGCATTGAGCATTTGGGCTGTGTTTCAAATTCCAGCGCATGTCTACTGTTGGCAATAAAAGTTACACTTGGACATTGTCAAAATGTGCTCATGTGTTCAGTGCTTCTTCCTCCTAACTGACTTGCCAAATCTTTTTCTTTGGGGAATCAAACAGCTCTTACACGCATTGAGGAAAAATTTCCTGTGCTGCAAGTTTAAAAAAAAAAAAAAAAAAAAACCTACATAGCATCAGTTGAGTTTATGGGAGCCACAGAGGCGACATGAGGCCAACACAATGACCAGCTGAGTGCCAGCTGTCCCTAGGAGCACCAGCCCTTGAAAGTCAGTATTCCCTGAAGCTGGGCTGCTCATGGTGCATTAGATCATGATGGCTACATCCTAGCAGAACTTTTTATTTAATCCTTCTCTTCCTTTCCAGATGCCCCCCCCCTTTTTTTTTTTTAAATTCTCATTTTGCACAGGCGAGCTGCATGAATCTAGTTTCAAATGAAAACAACATTGAAAAATGGAACCAGGGTGGCGTATTGGGAAGATCTCCAGCAGGCTGTACACTGGGGATTTTTTTTACTTCACTCTGAACTTCATTCTCTCAACTATAATTCTGGGGGGAAGGGTGGTGGTGGATTTGATTACAAATCTTTTTTTCCTAAGGGGGGATATATATACTTACAAAACATTTTGGTACTTCTGGCTTTTCTTTTTAAGAAAAGATACCTCCCTGAGCTTTTGAATTCATAAGCGTTGGAAGCACTATGTTTTTCCTTTCGTTGGCTGTTAGTGGCATTCATTGGAGAAAGAAGTGGCCACCCACTCCAGTGTGCTTGCTTGGAAAATCCCATGGACAGAGGGGCCTGGCAGGCTACAGTCTATGGAGTCACAGAGTCAGACACAACTTAGCAAATAAACAACAACAGTGGAGTTCATTGACCAGTACCAGCAATCTAGAGTTCAAATTTGTCAGGGACACTGCAGATTCAACTGAGAAAAGAAAAGATGGATAAGGAGTCTCATCATTTATCAAGGTTTATAGGTAGCTCACACCTTGGTCTCTGCTCCTCCAGAAAGTAAAGTAAGAAAACACTGATCTGTTTCTTCCATGATTTCACAGAAATCAAGAGGCCCATTGCCATGTGTCTCGTATGCCCCTCTATATCCCTAGCACATGCTATAGTACCCTACACATATTTCTGGGATGAATAAATACATCTACCAAGTTGTAAACAGCCTGCACATTATCGAAACAGAAATTTAAGTTAGACATCAAAAATAGTTAAGATACATTATTTCCTACAGGATTTCCCAAATGGATTCTGCTGTTTTGCTTTCGAATCACAGATCATTCACAGAAGGGAGATTTGAATGGCTAAGTCATTACTTAGGAGATGCATACACTTGTTATTAATCAGAGATACGTGAATTATGAGTTGAAACAAAGATGAAGTTTTATTCTGCACTTACCAGAATAGAAAAATGTAGGGAACGAGAATAATGCCAGTTGGTGAGGATGACATAAGGCCATGAGAACTCTCAGAGACTATAAACTGATGAGCCATTCTGGGAAGTAACCTGGAAGGATTTATGTCCCATTATCGAGCAATCCCACATAACAGCCAGATAAATACTCACACAGAGCCTTGTGGGAGCACCTATCATTCCTCACTCTATTATTTGTAGTAGTGGTGAGTTTAAGGCAATCTAGAAGCCCATCTCTAGGAGAAGATGAAGAGGTAGTCTATGCAACAGGTAGAATTAATAAATTAGAGATAAATACCCAATATGGATAAATTATGAAAACAGTGTTTGAGTGAGGAAATGGTAAGGAATGAGATCTAGGCCGCAATTTCATATAAGTAAATTACAGAAACACCACCAACCAATGCAATAAGAATACGTACAAATCCATGTGAATATATCAGACATCTTAGAATGCCAGTCTACTAGAGTAAAAAAAAACCAGAGGAGTATCAGGAACGAAGGAAAAGTAATTGTAGCAAGTGTGAGAGTCCTCAGAGATCAAGTGCTGGTAGTGTGCAAAGAACTCATGAGAATGATTGACTTACCTTTCTGACCCTGGAGTACAAAAAAAAGCAATATATGTTCTGAAAAAAATAAATTAGTCTGTTATTTTCTTCCTCCTCAAGAAAACAGCATCTTTCAGAACAAATGTTATACTTACACAAACTTGATTTAAAAATACATCAGGAAAAGGGCTTCAGATTTCCTTGACAAATGGTCAAGAATTGAGCAGAGGTGTCAGTGGTCTTCAAAATATATAAAGCAAAAACTTTTGTGTTGGTTAGGATAATATTAGCTGCTGTAACAAAAGGCCTCAAAATTTCAATGGTTCAGCACAAAATAACTTTATTCCTTGCTCGTGTAACAGTCCACTGTTCTGTGCCATGATTTCAGTCAGGGACCTTGACTGGAAGATGCTTGCTCTCTTCAAGATATGGTTCCCATGGTCTCCGCAGAGCCTCTCCCTGTAGCATCATTTAGAAGGGAGATATAGGGGAGTGCACACGGAAGGTTTCTATTGGTCATGTCAACTTGCATTCCACTGGCTATAATTCAGTCAGATGGCCACACCTTCTCTAAGAAGGCCTAGAAAATATGGTGTAACTGTGTTCCTAGGAAAAAGAGAAAAACACACATTTTAATCAGTCTCTAGCAGTCCCTAGTATGATCTGACTTCAACAGCATTATCAGTTTCTCTCGAAACCAGGGCCACTGACATGTACATTTGAGCCAGTGAACACCACTTAGCTGGTTTTTAAAATCTGAGAGATGAACGAGGAGGTGAAAGGGAGACAGCTCTACCTGTAGTCTTAAAGTCTTTTTCTTAAAAAAAGCTTTTTCTTTTTAAATCAATAGCATGGCAAGATGTGTGCTGCAACCTTTCTGTAAGGCAATATGATGATACATATCTGAAATCTCTGAGGATCATAGCAATTCCACTTCCAGAACATGCAAGCAGGGGAGCTCAGTGTCTAGAACACAAGCCTTGGCAACTACTAGAAACAAGTGTAAGTCTATATACTTACCTCTAAGC
The DNA here is from genome assembly GCA_006410675.1 of Oreotragus oreotragus. NCBI lineage: Eukaryota > Metazoa > Chordata > Mammalia > Artiodactyla > Bovidae > Oreotragus > Oreotragus oreotragus. The sequence goes on from SJYX01014657.1 coordinate 152,530, forward strand.
CTACAACTTTTATCTATAAAATTAGGGTAGTAAAAATATATACCTCATCAGTTAAGAGACCAAATGAGATAATGCATGTAAAGCCTTCTTGACTACAGTGCCTGGCATGCAAGAAACACCCTGTAATACTACTGAGTAAATAATCACCGATGTGTGCAGCTTGGACTCAGAAATGCTCATCAGAGATTTGCTACTAATTATTACATATTGAGGAAAACCTCAGAAAGGCCTAAAATAGGAGACTGGTTAAATAAATGATGGCAAATCAATTTGCACCCCTGAAAAGACGTAGGAAATAATTCAATAACAAGAAAAAATGTTTCCTATATGTTAAGTTAAAGTGATTAGAAAATGGACTGTAGGGACCTTTCTGGTGGTTCAGTGGTTAAGAATCTACCTTGCAATGCAAGGGAGGCAGGTTCGATCCTTGGTCAGGGAGCTAGGATCCCACACACCACAGAGAAACTAAGCCCGTGCACTGCAACTGCTGAGCCTAAGTGCCCCAACTAGAGAGTCTGTGTACAGAAACAAAAGGTCCCACATGAAGCAACAGAGACCCCATAGGCTACTACTACAACTCAACACAAGCAAAGAGACAAATATCTTAAAAATAAATAAATAAAATGGACTGTACAGTATGTACAGATAAATGTATATGTAAATTTATATGCAGAACACGGGCTCCAAAGGTATACTCTCAAAATGTTGATGATGGTTCTCTCTGAATGGGGCTGGGAGCAGGTTAAGTGACCTTGTTTTTCCTTTGTAGACCAGTGCTTCCTAGATTTTCCTCAGTGAACTTGTATTGCTTTAGAAAAATGGAGCTTTTAAATTCCAGAACATGCTTAATGTGTTAGTATGATTTCTCCTCCCTTTTCACAATAAGTCTTCAAATATAAAGAAAAGTTGTGAAAACTTTTCAAGACCACTTGTTTCCCATCCTCTAGATTTAACATAATGAAGTATTTTGAAATAGAGTCATACAATGTCATGTTTCCACATGAATGTCTAAAAATAAAGATTCCTACTAAAACAGAAATAATAGTATTTTGTGTTTTAGAAATGGTAAAGTGGCTAGATGTTTCTATTCTTAGGCATATTTTTAAAAGTTAGAGATGTTATGAGACAGAGCCTTAGAAAGTCTAGTTATTAGACCAGGCTATGCATAGACTTACTACATTCTATTAAATCACTGGAGTCAACTTTTTTCATTTGTAAAACAAAGTTTTCATGCTAAATAACAGTTTCCACTTTAAAAATCATATTTTCTTTGGGGGCAAGGAGAGAAACAAGTGAATTTCCACAATTAAGGAAGCCTGAGGGTCAGAGCCATACTAAGAGCTAGCATGTGTCATTGAAGTGAGGAAAATTTGAAATGAGGGAACTGGAGACCAGAGATATTAAAAGATTTTTCTAATTTGTCCAATAAATAAACACACCTGTGACCTTTCGTTTAACTAAAGTAAACTATTGAAACTGCTCCAACTCCCAGGCATGAGTTTCTGTATTTTAGTGTATCCAAGTCTTTGCATAGCTGCTTTGACTGTTTCATTCTTGTCATTGTGTTTTCCTGTAGCAGGGCCGGCTGGGTAGACCTTTGCCAAGAACATAACCAAGGAGCCCTCTGCCATTCAAGTGCAATAAAAAGAAGTGATGGGCCAGGGCCCCTCGCTCTGCATTTACATCACAAAGCCCAGTGTTCTGCACAGCTTCTCTCAGTGAGAGACCCTTGGAAAATGTCAAATTCAGATCCAGCTTGGGACCCTACTGGCTGAGAGCTTGGTTCCTTTGCACCCTCTGGTAGGGAACTAATCTCAATTCCTCAGTTTCCTGCCCCCGAAATAGAACTCACCCCTCCTGCAGGAAACATGACAAAAATTCATTGTTTCAGGATTTATTCAGATGCTTGATTCATTGTGTAATAAATGGCAGTTGCAACTCCAGCCTGAGTATTAATAAACTTGGACCTGACAAGTTACCTCTGTACACAGGTGCAACTTCCAGCATCTTCACGTGGAATCTGCTTCCAGGCTCCCTATTTGATGGAAGAACACCAATGAAAAGTCTAGAAACCTAGATTCTCAATTTTCTCTGCTCTTAACTGCTATATGGGCAACCCCTGAGCTTCCCAGGAACTCAGTTTCCTAATTAATAAAATGGAGGGGCTGGGCTCCCCTGGTGGCTCAAATGGTAAAGAATCTGCCTGCAATCCTGGAGATTTGGGTTCGATCACTGGGTCAGGAAGATCTCTGGAGAAGGAAATGGCTACCCACTCCAGCTGTCTTGCCTGGAAAATTGCATGGGCAGAGGGGCCTGGTGGGCTACTGTACATGGGGTCACAAAGAGTCGGACAAGACTGAGCAGCTAACACTTTCACTTTTTCACTAGTTCTAAGATGCCTTTAAAGACACGTAGAATAACGTTTCTAAGGGCATTTTCCCCATTTTCTGGGAAAAAAGTCAATATTTCACCTGTTTTTTATTTATTTATTTTAATTGAATGTTAATTGCTTTACAGAATTTTGTTGTTTTCTGTCAAACCTCAACATTAATCAGCCATAGGTATACATATATCCCCTCCCTTTTGAACCTCCCTCCCACCTCCCTCCCCAACCCACCCCTCTAGGTTGAAACAGAGCCCCTGTTTGAGTTTCCTGAGACATAAAGCAAATTCCCATTGGCTATCTATTTTGCAAAAGTCATTTAAAAAGAATACATGAAGACTATCCATTCAACCACTTTCCCTCTCCTTAAGGTAACTTCTTTACTAGCTCTTTATATTTCCAAAAATAGCCTACTGAATTAAAAATACACATATGGCCAAATCTCCAACTCACTTTCTAAAAATTTATCCTACTGATAGACAGGAACATGCGTGTGAAAACACACATCATGTTGCTTGTTGTATTATGGTCATTACTAGCCCACTGTAATAACCTGAATGTTCATTAAGTATATTGTGATGCAATCATACTAAGCCCATTAAAAAAAAAAGGAAGCAGATTTATATGAACCTGAATCATGATAGTCCTTATTTTGCAAGTAACAGAAAATCAACTGCAAACTTGATTTAAATAATAAAGGAGATTTATTAGGTCTTATAAATGAGAAATCCTCAAGGACTCAGTTTCTTCCCATCTCTCTGCTGTTCTATCAAGGATAATAGCTCCAGGCCAAGCCTGGTTCTTTCCTGGTGGTGGGGGACTTATCAACCACAATTAGGGTTTCTTGCTCCATTCCAGGGGCTTCGCTGGTGGCTCAGAAGTTAAAGCGTCTGCCTGCAATGCAGGAGACCTGGGTTTGATCCCTGGGTCGGGAAGATACCCTGGAGAAGGAAGGCAAAGAGAGTGCTTATGCCCCTGCAATTCCAAGTAAGGGTCTGGAAGTTCACTTGGATTATACAAGCTGATATCTGCCATAAGAATGCAAAGTAATGATTAACTTTAGCCAGTCAGTCCAGGATTCAGTGCTTCCTGGAAGTTTTGTGGGAAGCACAGACAAGTAAATGAAAATCTGAGTGTTACAGGAAAGGAGGGGAGAATGGACACCCAGTAAGCAGCCATCAAATGTCCACTATGGTATTGGAGTATGAAATAGTTTCCAATATACTTTGTTAAATGGAAAAGGCAAGATACAGAGGTGTGAGTACAATATGCTACCATTTGTAGTAGAAAATCATACATGCATATTTTTAAACCTTTTTCTTATTGAAATATAGTTAATTTACAATGTTGTGTTAGTTTCAGGTATACAGCAGAGTGATTCAGTTACACACAAATATATAAATATATATTTTCTTTTTCAGATTCTTTTCCATTATAGGTTATTATCAGATATTGAATATAATTCCCTGTGCCATGCAATAGGTCCTTGTTGTTTATTTTATAAATAGTAGTGTGTCTATGTTAATCTCAAACTCCTAATATATCTCTCCACTCCTCCCCCTGCTATCCCATCCAGTAAGTTTTCTGTATCTGTGAGTCTATTTCTGTTTTGTAAATAAGTTCTTTTATATCATTTTTAAGATTCCACCTATAAATGTTATAAGTTGCTATTTGTCTATATCTGACTTACTCCTCTCCACTGCTTTTGCCTTCCAACTCTGGATGATATTGATCTTCAGGATTCTCAAGAAATGAAGAGTATTCAGCAAAAAAAAAAAAAATCTAACTCATTATGCAAATGAAAAGAAATTAGAAACATGTATGTGTTTGTACAAATCAATTAACAAATGTCACTTATCCTGAAAGAGGTTTTAAACAATGCCCAAGAGCTAGTCACTGGGAACTCCAGAAGGTGACATAAATCCACGGATTTTTCTTTTCATACCGTCTCAGAAATACCTAGGGCTGCTCAATCAGTCACTCACTCAAAACTGCAAGGAATTCTGACAGTTTCTGATGGTTTCCTGAATGCCTACTATATATTCATGGAGTCAGATCATTATAAATTGAGTTTTAGTAAACTGAAGAAAAATTGGAAAAACATCTGTGCTGTAAGGTGCCTCCCTCCCGGGAAAGGATGAGAGAACTTTACACCATCAGCCTATAGCGCTACGGAGCATGAAGCCAAGAATGACTTCAAAAACCCATTGCAAACTGCCAACACTATTTTTGCAAAAAATAAAATTAAGATGTGTGTATGTGTAAAGTGCTAGACACAAGAACTCATTTTTACAATGGATTAGAGGGTTTCAAATGTTTTCATAAGCAGAAAATGTATCAGAAAGGAGAACTGGAGTCAAAAATATAGTGGTCAAAGCAAATGGTTCCCTTCGACACATAAGAGAGATGGCTTTGCCTGGAAATAAGTAGACATTTGCTCATTCATTCAACAAACTTCTAATTTAATGCCTGCTCTGGACAAGGTACTGTGCTAAGAGCTGACAAAATAGGGACATGAACCACAAGGATACCGGTAGAAAAACTATACTTGGAAAGCAGGTAATTATGAAGTGTGGGCAAGACAAGAGGGAAAAGTTATAAATATTGATGGATGCCAAGTACTTGTAGGTGGAAAACTATTACAGAGGGGTTACTGTTGCTCATTTGATATTAAGTCATCAGGAAATAAATGTGGGTGAGGCAAAATGGCACAGTAATTAAACACATGAACTCTGAGGTCAAAAAGCCCGGATATAATGTCTGGTACACCACTGACCAGCTGTGTCAACTGGTAACATTACTTAACTCTGCTCCTTGGTCTCTATAAGATAATAGAAACAGAGCTCTTAGCATAGCTCCTAGCATTTAATTGATGCCCCCCAAATTTAACTATTATTGTTATTATTATTAGAGTTGAGTTGAATCACTGTTTAGTATTATCTCTTTCTCTGCTTCATTTTATTATGCATACAACAGGTTAGACTATTAACATATTTACAAACATTTTTAAGGGGTAGGGGCAGAAGGAGGATTGCAGAGAAATTACCTATTTACATTAAAGTTGCATTTACCTATATTTATTCACCCAGGAATTTTACCTTTTTTATATCACCCAGGCCTCTTAATGTTGATTCTATAGCCTTTTAATGAGGTCTTTATTTGGCAAAATTGTTACTTATAATTTAACAACTCATTTGGCTTGTTCCAACGTTAACTTTGCTTCTAACCTGTTAGATGATTGTAGGGTGTTATTTTTCTGATCTTCTCATACAGCTCTAATCTCATCTTTACAGTATCCCTTTTAAAGAATAGCAAAATTATTTGAGTGGGCTTCTGTGGTAGGCTCAAGAGGTAAAGAATCTGCCTGCAATATAAGAGATGCAGGTTCAATCAATGGGTTAGAAAGATCCCCTGGAGAAAGAAATGTCTACGCACTCTAGTATTCTTGCCTGGGAAATTTCATGGACAGAGGAGCCTGGCAGGCTACAGTCCATGGGGTTGCAAAGAGTTGGACACGACTAAGCATGCATACACATACTCTGTGACATGGGGACAATGAGACAGGAGGAGAAAGAAGCAACTTAGAACAACCATAAATTAGCTGTGAATCAAAGTGTTTATTTTCTGGAAGACTGATTTTTTCTATGCTTTACCTTATTTTCTTAAAAATAGTGATAAAAAATGAGCCCCATCTCCCTAAACCATTCCTTGGAATGGGATACAATTCAGTCTGAAAGCTAAAAAACACATGATCATTTTGATGAAATATTGTCGTTTATAAAGTACAGGTCTCCAAGAAAGATGATACAAAAAAACTCCAAAGTAAGTCGTCAATATGAGTAACTGAAGGGCTAAGGAGGGAACCAAGAAGAAACTGCTAAACGTGGGAAATAGAGTGATTTATGCCTCATTCCAGCTGCCCTGTGACTGATGCTAAACCTCCCAGAAATGGGCCTGGATTAGGAAGACAACTTTTCTCTGTCAGTTCAAGACTCCACATTAAAACAATGTGAAGCGACCCATGACCATGCTTAACATTGATTAATCCCCCAATGTGACATGTACATATAGAAAGTATGACTTGTGGCCCCCTGGAATGTATCATTTAAGAAAACAGTGGGAAATACTATACAGAAAGGAAGGACCAGGAGTGAATGGGAATGAGAAAAATCCCCTCACACACACACACACACACACACACACACACACAGAGACAAAGTAATAACACTGTGTTTACTCCTTAATGCTCTTATTTGTTCTGCTGTCTTTGCATCTTAACTTTCCTGATATTTCTACACACACACACACACACACACACACAGAGGAGAGACAGAGAAAGGAAAAAACAGCTAGATCATCTGGATCCATTTAGGGACTGAATTTCCTAAGTGCCAGTGAGATAAACAGACCCTATAATATAGTTGTCACCTGAACAAACCAATGTTTGATCAATGGTCCATTTGCTTGGTGGAGTGTGAACCTTGCCTGAGAGCTGAAATGACAAATATTAGTAAATTATTATCATCACCTATCATCAGACAGTTGGTTCATTGTCCTATGTGGAGTGAATTACGAATTAGGAATCTATATGCAGCTGTAAACAGCACCACAGCATGACCAGATCATTGAACAATTGATTCAGCTGCTCCATGCTTTCTGAATAGATCAAATTCCTGTTCTGGAACCAGTGAACCCACGGTGGTATCTTTCCTCCAGGAGCTCCTAACACTGAGGCCAGTGTTGGTAGCCTTCAATCATTTTTAACAATTAAAATCAGTTGGAAAAATAAGCATGTATCATCACTAAAAGTATACTTGATCATTTGTAAATTAAGAATCACACATTATGAAATATTAAATAGAAATTAGAAAAGAATGATCTTTTATGACTTAAACAAAGTCATGCTATTTTATTTATTAGTAATGCAAAACATCTTTCCACTCTCACCTAAATATTAATATGTACAGTTTGTTATTGAAGATTTCTTATTATTGTTCAAAATCTCAGTTTTGTTTGAAAATACTTAACTTTATTGTCTGTCAAAAATTGAAACAGTTTCTTTGCAAAGATCTATAGATTTGAATAGAAGGAGCACACCAGTAGTTACACTTTCCAAAGCTTTGTATTTATACTTGGCCTTCAACCACATCCTCCAATTATTAAAAGGTTTCTGTTGAAATTCTAAAAGTTAATTTCCTTCATCCCTGTTAAAAGTGAATCAGGAGGTGTGGCATGTTAATATGGTTAACACACTCATTCAAAATTCACTGAAACTCTTTATCTGGAGGATTTGAAAATAGATCAGATAATTTTAGTTTTCAAGCCTTTAAACTGTAGAGATACAAGAAATTTTGTAGGAGATATACATGATATTTTCAAGAATAAAAATCACGTAAAGTTGAAACTATTTCTAAGCATCCGTTTTCCACATGTTTTCCTCATTGAACCAAGCTGCTTTCAAAAGGCTGTGCCTTCTCCCTTGGTGTTAAAAGCATCATTAGGTTAAGGGAAGGTTCAGAGTGGATGCAAATACCAATTTCAAGTAGTCTTTCTGATGATGTTTTTCTGACTTCTGATCAGATCTGACTGCCTGCATCATTACTTTTTCCTTATGGTTAGACTAATGAGGAGTTTGTTTGAGGAGCAAGAGAAGGCCAATTCTGCCATACGCTTGCTGTGCATTTGTGCGTGCACTATTTGTAAAGTATTATCTTCAGTTGATTATTTTCTTGCTGGAATCTTTAAAGCTACTTGTCCATTTAGTGAGAATTAAACTGATATTATTAGCTATAATTGCATTAGGATGACATAGGTATAAACTATAACATGTCTCTATGTGCTGAGTGAACAAGCAAGGATGCTGTGGATCATCCAGAGGCTTTGGGAATTTCCATTCCTTCTTAGAATGCTCACTTACCACATGAAACTATGGTAATAGATGAATGAGGCCACATGTATCAGCCCATATGTTCAGTTCAGTTCAGTCGCTCAGTCGTGTCCAATTCTTTGCGACCCCATGAATTGCAGCATGCCAGGCCTCCCTCCCTGTTCATCACCATCTCCTGGAGTTCACTCAGGATGCCATCCAGCCATCTCATCCTCGGTCGTCCCCTTCTCTTCCTGCCCCCAATTCCTCCCAGCATCGGAGTCTTTTCCAATGAGTCAACTCTTCTCATGAGGTGGCCAAAGTACTGGAGTTTCAGCTTTAGCATCATTCCTTCCAAAGAAATCTCAGGGTTGATCTCCTTCAGAATGGACTGGTTGGATCTCCTTGCAGTCCAAGGGACTCTCAAGAGTCTTCTCCAACACCACAGTTCAAAAGCATCAGTTCTCGGCAATCTTGATTCCAGCTTGTGCTTCTTCCAGCCCAGCGTTTCTCATGATGTACTCTGCATATAAGTTAAATAAGTAGGGTGACAATATATAACCTTGGGGTACTCCTTTTCCTATTTGGAACCAGTCTGTTGTTCCATGTCCAGTTCTAACCGTTGCTTCCTGACCTGCATATAGGTTTCTCAAGAGGCAGGTCAGGTGGTCTGGTATTCCCATTTCTTTCAGAATTTTCCACAGTTTATTGTGACCCACACAGTCAAAGACTTTGGCATAGTCAATAAAGCAGAAACAGATGTTCTTCTGGAGCTCTCTTCCTTTTTCGATGATCCAGTGGATGTTGGCAATTTGATCTCTGGTTCCTCTGCGTTTTCTAAAACCAGCTTGAACATCAGGGAATTCACGGTTCGTGTATTGCTGAAGCCTGGCTTGGAGAATTTTGAGCATTACTTTACTAGCGTGTGAGATGAGTGCAATTGTGCAGTAGTATGAGCATTCTTTGACATTGCCTTTCTTTGGGATTGGAATGAAAACTGATCTTTTCCAGTCCTGTGGCCACTGCAGAGGTTTCCATATTTGCTGGCATATTGAGTGCAGCACTTTCACAGCGTCATCTTTCAGGATTTGAAATAGCTCAACTAGAATGCCAGCACCTCCACTAGCTTTGTTCATAGTGATGCTTTCTAAGGCCCACTTGACTTCACATTCCAGGATGTCTGGCTCTAGGTGAGTGATCACACCATCGTGATTATCTTNTATTGCTGAAGCCTGGCTTGGAGAATTTTGAGCATTACTTTACTAGCGTGTGAGATGAGTGCAATTGTGCAGTAGTATGAGCATTCTTTGACATTGCCTTTCTTTGGGATTGGAATGAAAACTGATCTTTTCCAGTCCTGTGGCCACTGCGGAGGTTTCCATATTTGCTGGCATATTGAGTGCAGCACTTTCACAGCGTCATCTTTCAGGATTTGAAATAGCTCAACTAGAATGCCAGCACCTCCACTAGCTTTGTTCATAGTGATGCTTTCTAAGGCCCACTTGACTTCACATTCCAGGATGTCTGGCTCTAGGTGAGTGATGACACCGTCGTGATTATCTTGGTCATGAAGATCTTTTTTGTACAGTTCTTCCATGTATTCTTGCCACCTCTTCTTAATATCTTCTGCTTCTGTTAGGTCCATTCCTTTATCGAGCCCGTTCAGCATCCAGTGAGTATATGTAGGATAAGTGAGTAAATAATTTATAGAATCTGGACCTTATTCATATATATATTCATATATAAGGCATCTTGTTTTATCCCTTGTTTTCTTGATAGGGAAACTTTAATGTAAGAGGGATATATGTTGGTGAAAATATGGAGGAAAAAGGAAACTTTGCACACTGCTGATGGGAATATAAACTGGTACAGCCATTTTGGAAAACAGTATCATGGTTCCTTAAAAATTAAAAATAGAATTACCATATGATCCAACAATTTTAGCTCTCAATATATATCCAAAGAAATAAAATCAATATCTCAGAGAGTCATCTGCATTCCTATGTTTATTACAGAATTATTCGTAACAGCTAAGTTGTGAGAATGGATGAATGGATAAAGCTGTCATATTGTATATAGTGGAATATTACTCAGTCATAAAGAAGAAGGTAATCCTGCCATTTGTGACAACATGGGTGGACCCAAAGGGCATTATTCTAAGTGAAATAAGCCAAATACAGATAGACAAGTAGTGTATGACATCACTTTTGTGTGGAATCTAAAAATAAATTAGACTCAAAGAAGCAGAAATTAGCATGGTGGTTGCCAGAGGCTGGAGGAGATGGCAAATAAGCAGATGTTGGCCAAAAGATACAAACTTTCCATTATAAGATGAATAAATTCCGAGAAGTTAGTCTACAGGATTGTAATTATGGTTAGCAATATTGCAGCATATTCTTGAAATGTGTGAAGATTGTAGATTGCCAGCATTCTCAAACCCCTAAAAAGAGATAAGTATGTGAAGTGAAAGATGTGTTAATTAACTTGATTGTGGTAAATATTTCACAATGCACACATATATCAAAGCATCTACATTGTATACATCAATTATACCTTAATAAATGGAGAAGGAAATGGCAACCCAACTCAGTATTCTTGCCTGGGAAATCCCATGGACAGAGGAGACTGGCAGGCTAAGGTCCATGGGATTGCAAAGAGTCAGACATGACTTAGCAACTAAACAGCAGCAGCAGCAGCACCTTAATAAAGCTAGAGAAGAAAGAGTCAGGTGGCCTCCTCCAGGCCACATCCGTAGCTGAAAACAGTCAGGGGAGGAAAACCTGGCTCTCGGTCCCTAGGGCCAGGGATTTTTCTATGCATCCCCAAAGATGCTAAAGTAAGGCTATTCTTGGAAAGTACCTTCTTACCCAGATAATCAGACTCCCTGAGACCAAAAGTTTTCTTGAAGGGGCATCTGAAATAAATTTACAGGAATAAAGTTTTAAAAATAATAAGACAAAGAATCGCATAGAAAAGCTTTATAAAATAGGCCACGAATTCATGGAAGAAGAAATCTAAATTACCAATTAACATGTAAAAGTATATATAACCTAAGAGAAGTATAATCTAAATTTAAAATGAGCTCTTTTTTTTTTTTTTTTGCATCAGAATGCTAAAATTTAGAAAACAATGATCATACCACTGGCTATTTGTCAAGAATGTGAGAAAAATGAACCCTCTCATAAATTCTTTGTGAGAGCATAAATTGGTGCTACAAGGCCTGGATGAAACTGTGATCACACACCACAAACATGGGAAAAGTTTCTTAGAAGATGACGTTCTTCCCACTGGAAGTTGTGGAGAATTAGGTGGAGCATCCAGCATTCCTTTCTATCAAAGCGTGGGGCAGATCCAACCAGGGGGAACGTGTGTCCAGGATTCTTAAGAGCAATGGAAAGCTCTAACTATTATTATTATTTCTTATTGAAGTATACTTGAAAGGGGAGTTCCCTGGCTGCCCAGTGAGTAGGACTTCAGGCTTTCATGACCCAGGGTTTACTCCCTGGCGGGGGACCTAAGGATCCCCACAAGCCATGCAGTCAAAAAAAAAAATAGTATAGTTAATTTACAATGTACAGCAAACTGATTCCATTTTACATATATATACACGTATATATATACATATATACATATATATTCTTTTATGTCATTTTTTATTGAAGTATGGTTGAATCATGATTGTTCAGCAAAGAGATTCATTTATACCTGTATTCTTTTATAGATTCTTTTCCATTATAGGTTATTCCAAGATATTGAATATAGTTCCCCGTGCTATACACTAGATCCTTGTGAGCTCTGTTGCTAAATGAATGTGCTAGAGCCTTTGTGGTGTCAGTCAAGTGCAATAAGTTAAGAACCTTTTTTCCTTAAAACTGTGGCCCTTCTGGGTCTCTTTCCCCAGCACCCCAAACCTACACTTAATAACCATCTGCAATCCCACTCGCTCAGCACATCCCAGCTCACTCAGCCTGATGTAATCTCACCTCCTCTAAACCAGGGCTGTGTGTGTTCATCCAGTTAAACTGATGAAGGGCCAAGTGACAACAGCTCCTTTCTTGCTTTCATCAGTTATTTGAATGTTGGCTGACTGTTTGGCTTTTGTTTGTGTCATTTTCCAGACTGGGCAGGGATGTCATAAGAAACTGCTTCCTAGGATCCACATTAACCTTGACATAGCAGACATCTAACATTCTTGCACATTTGAAAAACTGCAAATAAGAAAGCCGGGAAGGCCAGGAGTCTCCTTTTCCAGTTTGGTGTCTTCTGTATGCATGCTTCTCACTCCTCTTCCAGAGTTGACAGTATCCTCCTCATGAAAAGGAATTCAACCTTTAAAATGAATACTGAAATTCAAAAACATTGAATATTAGTTCATAAGCCCAAGAAGAGTGAAAAACTATACAGTAGCCAGTAGTGCGAGTGAACAATGAGAAAAAAGGAAAAATTGCTTTCCACTAGAGAATGATGTTCCTATTTCACCATCCAATAAACTATCTTAAACAAATGAGGTGAAAACTTAGAAAGATAACCAGGCTTTTCCACTAGAAATAGATGTGGCATGTGTGTGTTTTAAATTAAGAAATGAAATTCAAGGCTCCTTTGCTTAATGAACCCAGCCCTTTCATCTTTTAAAATGACAGTTAAAGTCAAAACGGGAGTTTAGGGTGGGGGGATGGAAATTTAGGACCTCCTTTCAGACATTAATAAACACTAGTCCACATTCTAAAACGATTAGCTCTAATTTGGCATAATTGCCGAACTTTCCTGAGCAAAGACTCAGTTGTTCTGCTACACTCTTCACAAAGAGCAATCGCCTCAGTACTGGGCTCAAGGTTCATGCCTTCAGAGAGGCATTGTGAGGAAATAGATTCTTGGCCTCGGATAGCAACAGAGAATTTTTATTTTCTCAAATTCACCTTAAGAGTGGAACAGAAGGCAGATTTGAGAAAACCAAAAAGGTGTTTTCTGGGATGCCTTCTTGAAGAAAATTCATGTGAGGACAAAGAAGACATTTGTTTTATTCCCTCTCAGGCAAATTTCACTCTAAGTTTGTTGAAGTTTAAAACTGTATTGACCTCAACATTTTTTCACCCTAAAGACCTCTGCTTTCTTATGGTGACTTTTGGTCCCGCTGGTCTCATCTAGCTAATTTAGATCTTAACCCCTCAAGGCAGACACCATGTATTTTCCAGTGTTTCCTTAGAGCAACATCATGCTGATGAGTTCAGTAAATCTTGAACAGCAATACATTTTTCGAGGTCACCTCCTCTAACTCCTGGTTGCTATGCTGGCCTCCCAGTTTCAATGTGTGTGGTTCACTATTCTTCCACTAAGCTATTGGAGTGGCTAGGAATTTTTCTAAGTCAAGTTTAGATGATTCACTTGGGATCTATTCCTAGTATATAGCAAGAGGGAGAAAGCAAGGAAGGAAGGGAGGGTCATATTGATCATACTGATTATAATGAAAACAAGGGTAGCCCTTCTTTCACAGTTGGACTGTTGAGGACCACCAATGTTTGAAAACAACGTATTTAACCTTTCCTATGCCAAGTATATTTTAAAAGTATTCTTCTTCTTCCTCGCCCCATTTGCCATAAAGAGATTAACCAGTAAGTTGAGAGATTCCAATGCCAAATATATTTTTCCCCCAAGATGTTTGATGGTGATATTTTTTAAAATTGTTTGACCTTCATACATACCAAGAAGCATCAAAATGAATTAGAAAAATAAATGTAAAAAAATCTTTTCAGGTTAGAAGTCTCACCCTGGTCATGCCAATTTGTTCATAGGTATTTCTTCGGGAGAGCTTGAGAACCTGCACAGCAGAAGATGCTAGTCCTGTGCCGACTCTCGTGCTTACGATGAATCATTGAATAAATTATTACCATCCACGGAGACTGCCTCTTTGGATAATTAGCAATTTCAATCTAAGAAAGATACTGTAAAGTACACTTCAGCTTCGACATCAATAGACAAAACGCTGGGGTAAGTAGCTAAATTAGACTGCTTTAAATACTATCTAGAACTTTTATTTCAATTACATGCCCTTAGAAATTTCTACCTAAAACTAGATGATACATAAGCCTTTTTAGCATATAGTAGCAAACTGAGATTTTATAACAGAGAGATGAGATTTCACTATACTTTTAGAAATTTACCAAATAAAAGAGCTTTAGGCAGAATTTATTCTATATGCATAAATAAACAGAATGTAGAAATTGTGCCGACTTTTCTCACAGTTCTACCCCCATCGCCGCAGTTTTGTGTATAAGCTTATAGTAAAAAGAGAATACACCCTATGGTCACTAATTTGATTATATCTTCGTCTATGAATTAAGTTGATGACTGTATTTCACTTGGGAAATTCAGTGCTCTATAGTTGAAATACAGGTTTTATGACCTCAGTCCTGCTCTCTATTTTGTAGCTTAATGAAATCTATAGGAATTTAAGAGTAGGCAGAAGATTTTCTGAGACTTGCATTCTTGCTGCATTATAACTAAGACTTAAGCTTAAGAAAGAGCATAAGCAAATGAAGCTTATATTTTAAAAGTATTTTTATTTTTGCAACTAATACAATTTTATGTAAATTATTTCAGTTGTTATTTCGTAATAACAAAAGCCAAAAGACAGAAAAAATGATACAAAACATTTGGAATCAAACAGGGGGAAAATTCTTGTTCTTGGGCATGATCAAAAATAAACCTAGACAAAGTTTAACTCCTGTTCCCTTAGCCTTTCACAAAACACTCAGGGAAGGCTTACCAAATACAAAGATAAAAGAAGAATTGTTAAAAATCATTTAATCAGCTCATTACAATGCATAGTCTCTGAGGTGATTTTCACAAATACATAGACATTTAGAAAAGAGACTATTATAAAATGTAAAGCAGAAGTAATTTATAGATGTATGCAATTAAAGCAATACTACTTTACTAATAGACATTCTCAAAAAAAGCTCAAAGCACATTTTTAAAAATTGGAATCTTAGAATTATCATTTTGGAAAGGTCTATATCCTCTATTTGATCACTAGAATTGAAAAAAGGGGGGGTAGGCTTTCTTTTTTTTTTTTTAATGGTTTTGTCTTGCACTCTGAGAAAAATGTATTTTAAAATTAAGTGACCAGAAGACATTACCACTGGCAAAGCATTAGCAGGGAAGAAACCTCTATAAAATTAACAGGGAGACACTGAATCATTTCTTCTGTTAGTGAAAGTCATAGGCAAAAGTTCTAAAATTATACAATTACAAAAATAAATCAAGTGAGTGTGCCATTTCTGCTTTTCTACATTAATAAATTAACCATGTAACATTGTTCAAAATTATGTCAGTTACGCATATAATAATCTTTTAAATTAATGAAGTGATGAAGCGGTTTGATGACACCCATGATTTACAGGGCTGCTTTTAGCTAATGTTAAAAGCCTTTCATTTAATAAATTGCCCCCTTGAGAAATTACCAAAAATGAATATTTTCTATGCTAAATGTTTCAAGGTTTACACTTTTTCAATATATTAACAAATGGCAAGGGAGACGCATTTTTCAAAATCTATCTTCTTTTACATATATTTAATTGAAATTAATTAGTATATGACTAAAAGGAAATGATTATACAAGATTATTTATGAGAATTTTTGTGAAGCAATAAAGCTGAATTTAAACAATGAAATTAATCATACGCTTACAAAATTTTGATGATAAATTGGGAATCATTTTCTCTTTTATGAAAGAGGAACAAGTCTATGAAATCTATGTTCTCAAAATATGGTTTAAAATTCCACACTCTTGGCTTAATCATTGCCTTCATTGTTTGTTTGCAGTTTTTATTAAGATTGAACTATATTACTAGTAAGGATTTGCAATTTTTATCATTATTTTTACTTTGTTCACTTTTACCTAAACATTGCTTCATGAATTGTTATATGTGATTTCAGCTCCAGTATATTTCTTAGTTCAATCATGAATAACAATCATCAGACCTTCCAATCAAAATATATCATTTACATTGTCTCGTAGTTTTATGTGGCCTCAGAGACATGTCTGAATACAAGAAAAATATCTTGTGGGCAAATGTTCTGTAAGTTTATTAGGAGAGCAAAATAGATTTCAGTCAAGCCAGGATATGCTTGCATGTGATAACAGCAAAAGAGAAAAGGAGCTAAATATAACTAGGAAAGAAAAGCCTCAAATTGATATTCTCTGTACTTATGGATTTGTTTTCATAATGTGGAGACTGGTTTTTATTCCACTTCTGAATTAGTAATGTGCCTAGTACTTTGGGCCAATTTCTTTTCAAAGCATTTGCAGCTCCAACCTGGAAACAAGAATAATTAATTTATGCTTCTTGAGTCCAGTGGATGCAATTTTAGGCAGGCAGATGTCAAGGAAATAATTTTTAGAATTCTTATAATCGATGGCAATGAAATGGAGAATTGCCTGTTGGCATTTCAAATGATTTTAAGGAATTTCAAACTTTCATCGATGAATTTTTAATATGCACTAATCATGGATGCTCAGGGGGCTGTAGTCTGTGCACAGTGAAACAGAACTCGAAGCCGATTATTATTTTTCTTTAAAAATGGCTTCAAGACTTTTAGTTCCTTTATGACATGCAACAGCATCAAACTAGTCATGAGTACAATTACTGGAGTGAGCTCCATTTTTAAGAGTTAATTTAAAGAATGGAAAAGAATCAGTGATCTTTGCAATACACACAGCCTGTGTAGGATATTGGCATGAGGATGCTATTTACTGTTAGAGCTACATGCAGGTTCTATCACTTCCCATGACGAGCCGGCACAACTTGAAGATGTCTCTGCTTTTGGGAGAAACATCACAAGAGCTTTAGGATGGCAAATTGCAAAATATTACATGCCTCAAAGTTAGACACTTTGTTAGCACTGATACTGAACTCTATTTTTGTTTGGGTTATTTCTAGGAAGTGCCTACAATGAGTACAAAGTTATATGGTATAGACATTTATTAAAATCTTTGCCTAGACAAACTAAAACCTATTGAAATCTCAACAACAGAAGGGGTGGAAGGAATATGGAGAGCTTTCCAATGCTTTCTGAGAACCCTATGGAGAGAAGGATAATTTTGAAATAAAAGTTTAACTTCTGGTAAATCAAACCTCATGTTCTAAACCACATTAACTATGGGAAATAAAATGTTAGATATATGGACCTTAGTTTTATCTGTTCTTAAAATGGAGTCATGGTATCTATTTTTAGCAAGAATTACAGCATCCTTTTTTCCTACCTCAGCTGAACTGTAGAAACAATGAAATAATATATGAGAGCATTTTAACTCTTTGAAAGAACTGTGCTGTAGAGATTCAAGTAACTTCGAAATTTTCCAAGCCCTTTGAAGGTAGATAATGATATAAAAGCTTACAGATTAAAAATACATTTATGGTATATACCTAGATAGGTACAGATTAGAAATTTTCTTGTGATTTGATAGCAGATTTTCTTTTCTAAGTATGTTCAATTAGATTAATAAATTCATATTCTTTGCACACTCCAAAACAATGCCAGGAGGAAGAGGACAAGAAACTTACCCAGAAGTAGAAGAAAGGCCCTACCCCCATACCCGCACCCCTCCAGAATGTTCTAAATAGAAACTTCAGTGGAAACTTGATATCTTCTATTTACTCCTGATAGGAACAGATGCACAGTGGCTGAGTAGCAAAACACTATACCTGCCTCCTTTTTCTTTTCAAAGATCCACTTAGAAGTTGGGCAAATCTTTCACTTTTTACAACAAAGAGCACAGCAAATCTGCCCGTTTTTGAAAACAGAGTGTCGGAGGTACGCCTCATAGACAAGGACCCAATAAAATGCTCTATTTATTGGCTAAGCATTAACGGCGTCTCTTATTTTACTCCTGTGACCCTCTCTGGCAGTTAGTCACACATTCCAGTTGAGCCGACTCCACAAAAAGTGAGGAGCCTAGCTGGCCGCAGACCTCTGGCTTCCAGCTCCCCTGGCGTCACAACCCAGCGGCTCCCAATTCATCACGCCTAGAGCCGCAGAGTCTGCGCCAGGGACCAAGGTGCGCGAGGCCAAGCCTGAGGTTCAGGGCCTGTTTCCTGGCCCACCTGAATCCTTAGTACAGTGAGCAAAGGCTCAACAAGTTCTATCATCCTCACCTGAGTCAGCGCTGGTCAAAATACAGCGCACAGAAAAGGGGCTGCTGCTGCTGCTAGGTCGCGTCAGTCCTGCCCGACGTGCGACCCCATCGACGGCAGCTGAGGCCAAGCCTGAGGTTCAGGGCCTGTTTCCTGGCCCACCTGAATCCTTAGTACAGTGAGCAAAGGCTCAACAAGTTCTATCATCCTCACCTGAGTCAGCGCTGGTCAAAATACAGCGCACAGAAAAGGGGCTGCTGCTGCTGCTAGGTCGCGTCAGTCCTGCCCGACGTGCGACCCCGTCGACGGCAGCCCGCCAGGCTCCTCCGTCCGTGGGACTTTCCAGGCAAGAGTACTGGAGTGGGGTGCCATTGCCTTCTCCCAAAGTGGATGTTACCAAAACAAATTTTAGTGCTTGGTTTTTCTTTTCTTTAGTTTTACTATCACTTTCTCTTTATAGCTGTGGTATTGCAAGCCCACTTATGATGATACCAAATTCCCCTTCAAAGTACATATATTTATTTTTTAAAGAAAATTTCAAGAAATGTATGCAAATAATAGCACAGGGAGGCAGAGATATGGCAATAATTGTGTAAGTGATTTGTGACTAGCTGAGCTAGAGGATGCCAAAGCAATTATGGGAAAAGAATAACTCTCTCCTTTCAGCTAGCTTTTCATAGTAATGATTAGAATTCAGTAGTAAAGTAGCTTCCTGTGTGTTTTTAATCACTCTCTTTACAACTCTAGCAAGTACTAAGGTAGGTTTCTATCACCATTTTACAGATGGAGAAACTGAGGATGAAAAGGCTCAAGTGATTCACTTAAAATCAGACAGCTAATCAAGTGCTGAGCAGGAAATAGTGAGCCTTCAAAATAAATAAGGCTTTCTGCTCCAAATAGAATATACTTTTCAGTTTAACATATTACTCTATTACAAAGGTCACAGGGGGACTGCAGGGTTAAGTACTGCCTTTGTATTGAATTTGTGCGTTCACTCACTGAGCATTATTTCTATACCTTTTCCAACTGTACACCAGACATAACAGGAGACTTCCTTGTGAGCAATATAGGACATGAATCCAACTGAACTAATTAGCTCACAATGGTGTTAGGAGGTTAACTGCCTGATGGGGATAAAACATTTTATTGATGGAAAATGCCATATTAAATCCCCCAAATTACCATTGCACATATCACTATTAAGTATTTATATTCAACAAATTTACAGGTAAAGAAAAATATGAGTATCATGCAGTGATCACATTTCTGATCAGTCCTTGGAGAGGTGATATTTAATCCTGTCTGTCACACTGTAGGGCTATCAGCATTTGTCAGGGAGGGCTGATGAATCAGGTAGTCAATAGGCATTTAGAGCCAGGCAAACACATATATTCAGGAAATGCTGCCACTTTGTCATTTTATAGGAACGAAGAAGTATTAAAACTTGGTTTGCCACTGTGTTTAAAAAAAAGAAAAACCAGAAGTCATAATTTCTGAAAGAAAAATTTGTAGCTTCAATTGCAAATTTAGTCATCTGAGTCTGTATCATGAGACCACAAATTGTATGACATCCTTAAATTAAAGTGGCTTCTCAGAAACGTAAATATTTCCACATGAAAGGTACACGCCAAGTCCAAGTTACACAAACATGTAGATTGCCAATAAAGTTTCCAGTATCACTAGCCATTCAAAGGCATTCAAGACTGCAGCATGAGAAGCTGTCATTTCTGGAAGGCAAAAAGCCGATAAACAAAAAGATATTCTAGCCTTGTGATTTTCCAGTGAAATAGCCAATCTGAAGTTTCTCAACTAGGAAGTCTGACCTGGCGTTTTGTAAGAAGACCGCTTCATAGTGTGATTCGTATTTTTTTCAGAGGAACAAAACTTTTGCTTGCTTGCGTGGTCTGCTTTTGCACTTTCTAAGAGACTATTTCCTCCAGTGATAGGGACACTAACAATTCAGTACAAGGTAGGCGTGTGATCTGACACAAAGTTCTGGAGTGTAAAGAAGTGTAACCTAATCTCAGAGTGAAAAGCGAGAGACCATATCCACAAGCATAATTATTAGAACACCACCGACCTTGCATGCTGAAATTAGTAAGCATTCTCATTTTCCATACGCAATCACTTACTGTCCTTTCCCTGCTATTAGTGTTTCAAGAAGCAAGGACATTTAAATGAAAAAAGAAAAAAGAAAAAAAAAAAAGCCCTTCACTAATTTGAAGCTGAGAATCCAATCCACTAACATTGACAAAAGTATCCTCTTGAAAACTGCTGTTCTCCACCAAGACAGCATCACAGGAGACTCAAGAAGGAGCTGGTTAATGTGACTCTATTCTGTATCTCCGTATTGGTAGAAAGTAACTTTTTTCATTGCAAAGTGTTATGTTTAAGGCCTTTTGAACCAGAGCTCTCTTGCAGATAAAAATCACACAGAAAACTCATTTGTGAATGACCCAATCTAAACAGTGACTTCAGTGGCATTTTAGCACCTCCCATGTCCTTTAAAAATCTCAGATGGTGAATGGTTTACAGGACATGCAAACAGCTCGGAACCTGCTAGCTTACAGAAGATCAGGACAAGCAACTAGCTGGTCTCAAGCGTCCCAGTTCTGATTAGACAGCAAAAGCATTAACAACTGCCCAGGCCTAGTACGTACATTTCGCTTATCAAAAATGTTACTATTGGTGGGAGGGTGGGGCGTGGGATCTGGCCCAGGCATCAGTCCACAGCTTTTACCCTCTCAGCTGGGACAGTGACTCGTAGACAGACTCCTCATACCTGTAGCAGAAGGTACTTCCTCCCCTTCTCCAAGTGGTAGGCAAACTCCTCAAAATGATGGCCTCTCACAAAGTCACAGCTGGCTGTCATTATAGCTGTGGAACTGTCCCGCCCATCTGTGCATAGTGAGGGTAATTAACTCTGCTGAAGAGCAGGCTGATGGGCTGATGGGCTGGACATTAGAGTGAAAAAGGTGACACTGCCTCGTGGATGTGCCCCAGGAAGCAGAAGCAACAGAGAAGGAGGGAACCAAACCGCTTCCCATTGTATGTTACCTCCATCCCTTGATAGCTTAGGGATCCTGATGACGCCAGACTCGTGTTAGTGCAAGGTAGGCCTAACACACGTGCGATATTGGGGTGGATGGAGCTTTCGTGAATTTCACACGTGCCTCAGCTCTCCACCACTGCTCGCTGTTTCTCCTCCCACTGTCAAGAACAGACGTCCCCTTCCCCTGCTCTGCTGCAGTGCCCTCAAGCCCTTTGAAGAAGGCGAGAGTTGAAACTGAAAGAGCCCACTTAATCTTGATGAGGATAAAGGGAAAACTCATGGTGGGGTCCAGGAAAAGGGGCAACAGTATTTTTTGCAATGCCAGCTCCTTTCCTCTTTAGAACCAAATCATGCTGCTGCATGCTCAGTCGCTTCAGCCATGACTGACTTTTACAGGTTGAAGGACTGTACCTCTCCAGGCTCCTCCGTCCATGGGATTTTCCAGGCAAGAATACTGGAATGGGTTGCCATGCCTTCCTCCAGGGGATCTTCCCGACCCAAGATTAGAACCTGAATTTCTTATGTCTCCTTCATTAGCAGAACCACTAGCGCCACCTGGGAAGCCCAGAACCAAATTGTGGTGGTTTAATTCTAAATATTTATTAAGCAGCTCCTACACACAGGCCTCTGAAACATAAAGAGCAGACAGCAAAAGGCATCACATAATAAGAAAGACAGAACAAAGTGTGAGGTCCTTCAGTCCTGCCAGTATAACCTCACCCAGAAGTCGGGAGGGGGCAACCAAGCCTAGAATCAAATGGTTTGCATAAAATTAATACTGAATGAGGGGAGAGGAACCAAAACTTTATAACATTCACCAAATTAAAATTTCTGAATCAGGACTGACTAGCAGAGTCGTTCTCACAATAGTCATCTCAAAACTTCTGGATCAGCTGCTCAGGCTAGAAACTAGACATGTAACTTTAACATTTTACTGAGATAATTTTGACCTGTGTCTTCTGGAAGAGTATAGCTATGAACTAGTAGTTCTCATGGAGAAGGCAATAGCACCCCACTCCAGTACTCTTGCCTGGAAAATCCTATGGACAGAGGAGTCTGGTGGGCTGCAGCCCATGGGGTCGCTGAGAGTCGGATACGACTTCACTTTCACTTTCACTTTTCACTTTCATGCATTGGAGAAGGAAATGCAACCCACTCCAGTGTTCTTGCCTGGGGAATCCCGGAGACGGGGGAGCCTGGTGGGCTGCCGTCTATGGGGTCGCACAGAGTCGGACACGACTGAAGCGAGTTAGCAGCAGCAGCAGCAGTTCTCAAACCTGGCTGATTAATTCTAAGAATCACCTGGGGCCTTAAAATTATGGATTGCTGATTTCTACCCCACCCTGAGTCAGAATCTTGAGAGGTGGGACCCCAGAATATGAATTGTAGAAAGCCCCTGACTGATTCTGATTACCAGCTAGGTTTTGGAATGGTTGCTTTAGAGCATCACAAGAACGTCTCAACACTTGTTGAGCTCTAGAGCCCCACTGAATAGCATCACATTCAAAATGGGGGATCTGGGGGGAGGGGGTTCCCTGGTAATCCAGGGGTTAAAGTTTGCCTCTCAAGGCAGGGGATGCAGATTTGACCCCACACACTGCAGCTACTCAGCCCACACACTCTGGAACCCGTGTTCCTCAACAAGAGAAGCCTCTGCAAAGAGAAGCCTGGGCACCACCATGAAGACCCAGCACAGCCAAAAAAAAAAAACAAACAAATAAAACAAACAAGCAAACAAGAGAATCTGCATTTGGACAAATGCCCAAGGCTGTTCTGGTATATTGGGATCAGTTAACTGTAAACACAAGGAAGAGATGGATCTCGGGTTTCAAACTTGAAGCCTGTATCCTTCTCGTCCAATCATTTATTCAGGTGTGCATGCTAAGTCACTTCAGTCATGTCTGACTCTTTGTGACCCTATGGACTGCAGCCTGCCAGACTCCTCTATCCGTGGGATTCTCCAGGCAAAAATCCTTCCTCCAGGGGACCTTCCCGGTCTATTAACTGAACCCACGTTACTTACGTCTCTCACATTGATCAGCAGGTTCTTTACCACTTGCACCACCTGGGCATCCCCATTTATTTATACAGCACCCCTTCCCCAAATAAATATACTAAGCCTTATGGATATGCCAGGCACTGTTTTAAAACTTATGAAATTCATCATCTAGTGATGAGGATAAAAGCACAAATAATTATAATGCACTGTAGCAAGTGTAGAAATAAAGATATGTTTTTTTCAAAGTGACATATGAACACAAAGGAGGGAAGTAACTCACTCACCCTGGAGGAAATCAGGGAGGTTTTCAAGAAGAACGTTAGCTTGAATTTAAAAATAACACAGGAATTCCAGTTAGAAAAAAAATACTATATAAAATAGTTGCAGTGTTTCCAAAAGTGTGTTCCTCAGACCAGCACTCTCAGAGCCCTCAGGGAGGTATCCTTGAGTTGCAGCCCACAACTCCACAGTCAGGATTTCTTGGAGTGGCACAAGGAATATTCCTTTCTCTTGAGCTCTCTGGGTGATTCTGCAAAAACACTAGCTTGTGAAAACTACTGAAGAGACAGTTGAAAAAGCTGGGTTTATTCCAGGAAACATAAGTGCCTGATGTTAAAATGGAGACTATTTTTTAAAGCTTTTAAAACCAAGGGACACATCTGCTTCTGGCCAACATGGTAGGAACAGGGACCGGATGTATCCTCCTACTTCAGGAAACCGAAATAGAACAAAAAAGAAAAAAAGGAAAGAAAGAAACAAACAAGCAAACAAACGATGGTTTTCAAGGCAATGTGTATCAAGGAATAAAGGACATGAACCCAAAGAGAAAGGGAAAAATGACGTGAGCCCTATGCTTGTGTTGAAGTTGCCAACCTCTGGTGCAGGAAGGAGAAACCCAGAGAGAGCAGGGCAGGCTCTTTGAGGTAAGAGAACAGAGTGAGCCCACAGCCTCTCCCGTAGGACAGAGTCCTGGGAGGAAAAGAATGAAAAGGATGCTACTCTACATGGGAATAAGGGACTTTGAATACCTCCATGCAACCAAATTCAACAACTTGATTAAATGGACACATTTCTTTCAGGATACAGTTACCAAAGTTTACTCAGAAAGGCACAGAAAACCTATATATCCCTACTCATTAAAACCTTAAAATTGTAGTTAAGACCTTCCCAATAAAAAGCAAACAAGAAAATGAACAAAAAACAACAGTCCCAAATAGCTTCCTTTGTGCATTTTACCAAGCCTTTAAGAAGAAAGCATTCCAACTCTGCCCGAACTATTTCAGGGAACTGAGAATGAGGGAAAATATCTCAGTTCATTTCATGAGGCCTGATTTACCAGGATGCCAACACAACACCAACACTATTTTTCCATATGCATGAAAAAAAGGGTTAAACTGGACTTCACTAAAATAAAAAATTTCTGCCTGGCAAAAGACACTGTTAAGAGAATAAAAAGACAAGCCATAGCCTGGGAAACAATAGGTATCTGACAGAGGTCTTTCTTATATTCAAAATATACAAATTAGGACAGAGTCCTGGGAGGAAAAGAATGAAAAGGATGCTACTCTACATGGGAATAAGGGACTTTGAATACCTCCATGCAACCAAATTCAACAACTTGATTAAATGGACACATTTCTTTCAGGATACAGTTACCAAAGTTTACTCAGAAAGGCACAGAAAACCTATATATCCCTACTCATTAAAACCTTAAAATTGTAGTTAAGACCTTCCCAATAAAAAGCAAACAAGAAAATGAACAAAAAACAACAGTCCCAAATAGCTTCCTTTGTGCATTTTACCAAGCCTTTAAGAAGAAAGCATTCCAACTCTGCCCGAACTATTTCAGGGAACTGAGAATGAGGGAAAATATCTCAGTTCATTCCATGAGGCCTGATTTATCAGGATGCCAACACAACACCAACACTATTTTTCCATATGCATGAAAAAAAGGGTTAAACTGGACTTCACTAAAATAAAAAATTTCTGCCTGGCAAAAGACACTGTTAAGAGAATAAAAAGACAAGCCATAGCCTGGGAAACAATAGGTATCTGACAGAGGTCTTTCTTATATTCAAAATATACAAAGAACTTTTAAAAATCAACAATAAGAAAAAATACACCCCAGTTCTGACAGACAGCATACCGACAAAGATATACAGGTAGCAAAAAGGCATATGAAAAGATGTTGAACATCGTTTGCCAGTAGGGAATTGCAAATTAAAGCAACAACATGATACTACTATACATCAGTTCAGTTCAGTTCAGTACAGTCGCTCAGTCGTGTCCGACTCTTTGCGATCCCATGACTTGCAGCACGCCAGGCTTCCCTGTCCATCACCAACTCCCGGAGTTCACTCAAACTCACATCCATCGAGTTGGTGATGCCATCCAGCCATCTCATCCTCAGTCGTCCCCTTTTCCTCCTGCCCCCAATCCTTCCCAGCATCAGAGTCTTTACCAATGAGTCAACTCTTCTCATGAGGTGGCCAAAGCACTGGAGTTTCAGCTTTAGCATCAGTCTTTCCAAAGAACACTCAGGACTGATCTCCTTTAGGATGGACTGCTTGGATCTCCTTGCAGTCCAAGGGACTCTCAAGAGTCTTCTCCAACACCACACTTCAAAAGCATCAATTCTTCAGCACTCAGCCTTCTTCACAGTCCAACTCTCACTTCCATACATGACCACTGGAAAAACCATAGCCTTCACTAGACGGACCTTTGTTGGCAAAGTAATGTCTCTGCTTTTGAATATACTATCTAGGTTGGTCATAACTTTCTTTCCAAGGAGTAAGCGTCTTTTAATTTCATGGCTGCAGTCACCA
>SJYX01014657.1:187136-231528 GCA_006410675.1 Oreotragus oreotragus
AAAAAAAAAAAAGAAAAATCCAAAATATAGCTTTTAGATGGCTAATACTTCCGGGATTTTTTTTTTTAGAAACTTTTAGAACTTTAGTAATAGAAATTATGTTCTTAGGTTTCCAGTTATATAAAGAGGTCATTGATTTTAAAAATAACTTAAATGTAGTAAAAATAAAGATTAGAAATGGAATTAACCTGTAATTTGCATTGCCTTATCTCCTTTTATTTTTCCCTTGCTGAATAAAGAATACCTAGCACAGTGGGAAAATGTAATTCCTCAGAAGAATATAAGAAATTTCACAGAAAAGTATATGATGTACACATTACTAGGAGATAAAGATTTGAAAAGGTGGATAGGCTTAAACATGATATCCGATATCCTTTTTCCTGTTTAAAGTGATTTTAATTCCTTTTTTTTAAGTGTAAGAAATTTACATTTGGTTTTACTGACTTACCGCGTTGAAAACCTCAAATTTAAAACTGCATCACACAGACTTTAAATGTTTGTTCAGAGATTTCATAAACTTTATTATTTATGTGGAAGTTAAAATATCTTAAAATCAGACTGAAGCTACTCAGCTCTTTTAATCACCTTTGTTACTGACTTAGGGAGTGATTAATCCTCCAGTTTTTTTCTGTATAAAAAAGAGACATGCTTTTTGGAAAATGATTCTTAAAATATGAAAATATTGTAGCGAACAAAGTAGCTCTATATATTCTAAATAAATAAGGAATATACAATGTAAACCAGAAGATACCAACCAAGAAACACTGCTAACTGCTAAGTCACATCAGTCGTGTCCGACTCTGTGCGACCCCATAGACAGCAAGCTACCAGGCTCCTCCATCCCTGGGATTCTCCAGGCAAGAACACTGGAGTGGGTTGCCATTTCCTTCTCCAATGCATGAAAGTGGAAAGTGAAAGGGAAGTCGCTCAGTCGTGTCCGACTCCTAGCGACCACATATAAGTTGACATGAATTAAGCACAGTGCAAGTTATAGTCCAAAAATTAAATTAGAGTAAATGCTAACCACCCTTATCAAAAATTAAATAAGAAAAGATTAATAGCATTTATGATTTTAGAGACATAATATTTTTATATATGGATGTTAATCCATTTTAAATACTTTCTCATAAAAGTAATAATTTTTTAATTTTTTTTAAGAGAGACACCCAGAAGTACTGAACTATATAGAAGAAGCTTTCTAGATATTTTCTATAAATACTCATGTGTAAATCTGCTTAAATGATATGATACTGATATAACTTGCTTTTTTCATTTGAGAATATGTAATGATTCTCTTTCATCTTACCACATCTAGATTTGATTAATTCATTCCATGGTTGATAACATTGTATCTTATGGATATACTATAATTTATTTAAAGAATCTTCTCAATATACTTTTCTATTTTTTACAGTTTTTCTCTATTACAAGTAAGGCTAAAATGAAAATTCATTCACATATATCTTTGCTCATTTACAAAATACACTCACACAAGTATATTTGCAGTGATTTTAAATGTTGAGTTCAAGAATGTGAACATTTACATTTTGATAGATAATGCTACATTGGCCTAAAAATGGTCTCCTAATGCATTCTCTTCCTCAGAATATATGAAAATTCCTGTTTCCTCTGCCTCTCACCAACAATTGGGTCTTAGCAATTTTTTTCATCCTTGTCCAACTAATATGTGAGACAACCTACTGTTTTAATTTGTGTTTCTTTAATTGTGGGTGAAATTGAATACTTCTTTTATGATGTTTATTATTTGAAAATTTTCTCCTAGACCACTTATTCCTCCCTCTGTCCACTTTTCTACTAAATTACAGGTATTCTCTCTAATTTGCAAGATAAACTTCTTAATAAGATTGGCTTTTTTCTGTTCTGTAAAACATCACTTCCCATTTTGTTGTGTTTTCATTTTGGTTATGATGCTTCATAGAGTGCAGGTATTTGACTTTTATCTAAATGGGACTGATCCATTTAACAAGTATTTATTGCATATTTACTATGTGCTAAGGACACAAAGGTGATCAAAACAGACATTGAGCCTGCATCGACCTTAATAATACATTGGAGAAGCAAACATTGATCAACTAATAAAAAAGCATGTAATTTCAAATAAAGGGAAGGTATCAAAAGCAATCTTTTCCCTTCTAGCTTCCAGATTGTTCATGCTGTATTTATACATCATAATTATGGTCTAGAAATTTGTGTTTTATTTTGCAAGTATATATTTTTTTAATGTGGAATTTATTTCAGGAGTGAGAGTAATGCAGAAATTCTACTTTCTTTCCTCTCTCTTTTTTTAAAACATGGTTAGGCCATGTGCCATTCATTAACTGGACTAGATATTCCCCAGTGATTAGAGACAACACATTAATCACATCCCAGTTATTACTTGAGTGTACTATATTTTTGTAAATCCATTACCCATTTTAATTTTATTTTATAACTTGAGTATTCACACTTACTTATTCCTCTGAATTTAAATGGTATTCTAATGAACATTTCATCTAATTTATAGAATAATTTAGTGACGATAAACATCTCAAGCTTTCCTATCCATGAAACAGATAATGCCTTCCCATTTAAGTCTTTTTTATTTCTTTCCAGTAGAATTTCAAGGTTGGTTTTAGATTGGCTACCATTTATTTTATTTACTTTTCAATTTTCTTTTCTAACTCATAATACTATTTACACACTTTGATGGCTTGTTTTAAAGAGTTACTGTTCCCTTTACTTTGTTTGACAGTTCATAGCAGCACTTGCAAACAAAAGCAGTGTTTCATTTCTTGGAGTGTATCTTCTCCAGACTTGACTTTAGTATCNTGGTTTTAGATTGGCTACCATTTATTTTATTTACTTTTCAATTTTCTTTTCTAACTCATAATACTATTTACACACTTTGATGGCTTGTTTTAAAGAGTTACTGTTCCCTTTACTTTGTTTGACAGTTCATAGCAGCACTTGCAAACAAAAGCAGTGTTTCATTTCTTGGAGTGTATCTTCTCGAGACTTGACTTTAGTATCATTTTGCCATCATGTCTCTTCCCTTCTTCCTTTCTTTCTTGCATTATTTTTAATCAATGCTAACTTCCCCCCTCCCCAGATTACTATCATTTGATGCGTACAGCTCTATACAGACTTTCTTGGTCAGAATACAGCATGTATGGATTCACAGTGACTCCCTCTGTCTCCTCAACTGGACTCTGCATGTAGTTTCTTTGGTTTGAGGTCTCTGCGTTAAGGGTTTCTGTCTAGATTCAACTTCTGTCATCTAAGGGAGGTAGACCAGAGGCTGAACTATGACTAGCAGGTAGGTTCTGTTTTCTTTTTTGTAATGATGTTTTAAATCTCCTCACTGGAATGTACTTTCCTATTTAGAAGTTTATCTTCTTCCTTTGGGGAGTTTTGATTCCCACAACCACCACCACCACCACCACCACACACACACACACACACACACACACACACCCCNTTCTTTGGAAGGAATGATGCTAAAGCTGAAACTCCAGTACTTTGGCCACCTCATGCGAAGAGTTGACTCATTGGAAAAGACTCTGATGCTGAGAGGGATTGGGGGCAGGAGGAAAAGGGAATGACAGAGGATGAGATGGCTGGATGGCATCACCAACTTGATGGACTTGAGATTGAGTGAACTCCGGGAGTTGGTGGCGGACAGGGAGGCCTGGTGTGCTGCATTTCATGGGGTTGCAAAGAGTTGGACACGACTGAGCGACTGAACTGAACTGAACTGAACTGAACTGAAGACATCTCCAGATTGTATTTTTAATAGATAAGGAAGCCAAAATTGGATCGGAAACTGCCTGCTCATACAATTTTAGATATGCCCCTGGCAGAAGCACCCTCCCTTTCAGTGTTGGAGTGAGGCAAAGGGAAAGCTGATAGCTGCAAAATAGTATACCCCAAAATCCAGAGAATGAGAGAAATGATGACAGGAACCCACTTTCCCAATCATCCTTACCCTTCTCCTAGGCTTTTGTTTTGCTATACATTCTATTTCTATTTTATTGATGCCTTGGCCTTCAAAGATGCATAATTTAAACCAAAAGAGACAAAATACCTGAGTCCCTTCGAATTCTGTTTCTTCATCCTCCGTAATTGTTTAGCAAAGAACTCCACTTCTTTCAGCTTCTGTTTCTTGTTTATCTCAAAGAGGAGAGCTGACTTTTTGAAAAGAAAAAAAAAATCAGTATTTCTGGTTCAGCTACTATAGAAATACATGGTCCCTTGGGCAAATCAGTTGAGGGGGGAGGGATTCAATTTCCTTATCCATAAGTAAGAAGGTTACCTGCACTGCTGCTGCTAAGTCACTTCAGTCATGTCCGACTCTGTGCGACCCCATAGATGGCAACCCACCAGGCTCCCCCGTCCCTGGGATTCTCCAGGCAAGAACACTGGAGTGGGTTGCCATTTCCTTCTCGAATGCATGAAAGTGGAAAGTGAAAGTGAAGTTGCTCAGTCGTGTCCAACCCTCAACCACCCCATGGACTGCAGCCTACCAGGCTCCTCCGTCCATGGGATTCTCCAGGCAGGAGTACTGGAGTGGGGTGCCATTACCTGCACTAGATAGCCTCAAAGAGGCTGTTCTAGCTTTCAAATTCAATGACCTCATGTCTCCCTGTTTCTTTCCTATCTGGTTTGAGTACCTAGAATTTGACATTTTCAAGGTGCTTTCTTTGCTCCTCCTAATGGGAAGGAACCTTCTGTCTTGCTTCCTGTGCCTTTCTTTGCTATTCTAAATCCTGTGTCTGAACAAAAGATTTCAATAGTTTCTGGCTGCCCTGGGTCAGAGGGAAACCAGGTTAAATTACAGCTCACAGATATGCAAAGTAGTGCTTTCTATAAGGGCGCTGTGAGTGATGTGGAGAGCAAACCAAATCACTCACTTTCAGAAAACTTTCAATTCAGCAGAGGAACTTGGTATATTTTGGACTGTCACTGCAGAATTTTTCCAGCCTATAGATATTTAAACTTCTCTGAAATCATTCTTGTTTGAATAAAACTTTCAGTTCAAAGAAATACAGATACTGAATAAGTGAAAAAAAAAAAAAGAAAAATCCAAAATATAGCTTTTAGATGGCTAATACTTCCGGGATTTTTTTTTTTAGAAACTTTTAGAACTTTAGTAATAGAAATTATGTTCTTAGGTTTCCAGTTATATAAAGAGGTCATTGATTTTAAAAATAACTTAAATGTAGTAAAAATAAAGATTAGAAATGGAATTAACCTGTAATTTGCATTGCCTTATCTCCTTTTATTTTTCCCTTGCTGAATAAAGAATACCTAGCACAGTGGGAAAATGTAATTCCTCAGAAGAATATAAGAAATTTCACAGAAAAGTATATGATGTACACATTACTAGGAGATAAAGATTTGAAAAGGTGGATAGGCTTAAACATGATATCGATATCCTTTTTCCTGTTTAAAGTGATTTTAATTCCTTTTTTTTAAGTGTAAGAAATTTACATTTGGTTTTACTGACTTACCGCGTTGAAAACCTCAAATTTAAAACTGCATCACACAGACTTTAAATGTTTGTTCAGAGATTTCATAAACTTTATTATTTATGTGGAAGTTAAAATATCTTAAAATCAGACTGAAGCTACTCAGCTCTTTTAATCACCTTTGTTACTGACTTAGGGAGTGATTAATCCTCCAGTTTTTTTCTGTATAAAAAAGAGACTGATGCTTTTTGGAAAATGATTCTTAAAATATGAAAATATTGTAGCGAACAAAGTAGCTCTATATATTCTAAATAAATAAGGAATATACAATGTAAACCAGAAGATACCAACCAAGAAACACTGCTAACTGCTAAGTCACATCAGTCGTGTCCGACTCTGTGCGACCCCATAGACAGCAGCCTACCAGGCTCCTCCATCCCTGGGATTCTCCAGGCAAGAACACTGGAGTGGGTTGCCATTTCCTTCTCCAATGCATGAAAGTGGAAAGTGAAAGGGAAGTCGCTCAGTCGTGTCCGACTCCTAGCGACCACATATAAGTTGACATGAATTAAGCACAGTGCAAGTTATAGTCCAAAAATTAAATTAGAGTAAATGCTAACCACCCTTATCAAAAATTAAATAAGAAAAGATTAATAGCATTTATGATTTTAGAGACATAATATTTTTATATATGGATGTTAATCCATTTTAAATACTTTCTCATAAAAGTAATAATTTTTTAATTTTTTTTAAGAGAGACACCCAGAAGTACTGAACTATATAGAAGAAGCTTTCTAGATATTTTCTATAAATACTCATGTGTAAATCTGCTTAAATGATATGATACTGATATAACTTGCTTTTTTCATTTGAGAATATGTAATGATTCTCTTTCATCTTACCACATCTAGATTTGGTTAATTCATTCCATGGTTGATAACATTGTATCTTATGGATATACTATAATTTATTTAAAGAATCTTCTCAATATACTTTTCTATTTTTTACAGTTTTTCTCTATTACAAGTAAGGCTAAAATGAAAATTCATTCACATATATCTTTGCTCATTTACAAAATACACTCACACAAGTATATTTGCAGTGATTTTAAATGTTGAGTTCAAGAATGTGAACATTTACATTTTGATAGATAATGCTACATTGGCCTAAAAATGGTCTCCTAATGCATTCTCTTCCTCAGAATATATGAAAATTCCTGTTTCCTCTGCCTCTCACCAACAATTGGGTCTTAGCAATTTTTTTCATCCTTGTCCAACTAATATGTGAGACAACCTACTGTTTTAATTTGTGTTTCTTTAATTGTGGGTGAAATTGAATACTTCTTTTATGATGTTTATTATTTGAAAATTTTCTCCTAGACTACTTATTCCTCCCTCTGTCCACTTTTCTACTAAATTACAGGTATTCTCTCTAATTTGCAAGATAAACTGCTTAATAAGATTGGCTTTTTTCTGTTCTGTAAAACATCACTTCCCATTTTGTTGTGTTTTCATTTTGGTTATGATGCTTCATAGAGTGCAGGTATTTGACTTTTATCTAAATGGGACTGATCCATTTAACAAATATTTATTGCATATTTACTATGTGCTAAGGACACAAAGGTGATCAAAACAGACATTGAGCCTGCATCGACCTTAATAATACATTGGAGAAGCAAACATTGATCAACTAATAAAAAAGCATGTAATTTCAAATAAAGGGAAGGTATCAAAAGCAATCTTTTCCCTTCTAGCTTCCAGATTGTTCATGCTGTATTTATACATCATAATTATGGTCTAGAAATTTGTGTTTTATTTTGCAAGTATATATTTTTTTAATGTGGAATTTATTTCAGGAGTGAGAGTAATGCAGAAATTCTACTTTCTTTCCTCTCTCTCTTTTTTTTTTTTTTGTATTTATTTATTTTTTTACACGAACTCCTAGGCCATGTGCCATTCATTAACTGGACTAGATATTCCCCAGTGATTAGAGACAACACATTAATCACATCCCAGTTATTACTTGAGTGTACTATATTTTTGTAAATCCATTACCCATTTTAATTTTATTTTATAACTTGAGTATTCACACTTACTTATTCCTCTGAATTTAAATGGTATTCTAATGAACATTTCATCTAATTTATAGAATAATTTAGTGACGATAAACATCTCAAGCTTTCCTATCCATGAAACAGATAATGCCTTCCCATTTAAGTCTTTTTTATTTCTTTCCAGTAGAATTTCAAGGTTGGTTTTAGATTGGCTACCATTTATTTTATTTACTTTTCAATTTTCTTTTCTAACTCATAATACTATTTACACACTTTGATGGCTTGTTTTAAAGAGTTACTGTTCCCTTTACTTTGTTTGACAGTTCATAGCAGCACTTGCAAACAAAAGCAGTGTTTCATTTCTTGGAGTGTATCTTCTCCAGACTTGACTTTAGTATCATTTTGCCATCATGTCTCTTCCCTTCTTCCTTTCTTTCTTGCATTATTTTTAATCAATGCTAACTTCCCCCCTCCCCAGATTACTATCATTTGATGCGTACAGCTCTATACAGACTTTCTTGGTCAGAATACGGCATGTATGGATTCACAGTGACTCCCTCTGTCTCCTCAACTGGACTCTGCATGTAGTTTCTTTGGTTTGAGGTCTCTGCGTTAAGGGTTTCTGTCTAGATTCAACTTCTGTCATCTAAGGGAGGTAGACCAGAGGCTGAACTATGACTAGCAGGTAGGTTCTGTTTTCTTTTTTGTAATGATGTTTTAAATCTCCTCACTGGAATGTACTTTCCTATTTAGAAGTTTATCTTCTTCCTTTGGGGAGTTTTGATTCCCACAACCACCACCACCACCACCACCACACCACACACATACACACACACCCCAACTCAAGGAACAGAAGACATCTACTTCTTCAAAAAGAAATACTAAAATTTCTTTTCCAGCCTCAACCCTCCCCACCAAAAGAGAAGCCTCCATTTCTTTCCCATCCCTGGAGTCTAGTGAAAGTCACTCGGTCGTGTCCGACTCTTTGGGACCCCATGGACTATACAGTCCATGGAATTCTCCAGGCCAGAATACTGGAGTGGGTAGCCTTCCATTTCTCCAGGGGATCTTCCCAACCCATGGATAGAACTCAGGTCTCCCACATTGCAAGCAGATTCTTTACCAGCTGAGCCACAAGAGAAGCCCAAGAATACTGGAGTGGGTAGCCTATCCCTTTTCCTGGGGATCTTTCCCAACCCAGGAATCGAACTGGGGTCTCCTGCATTGCAGGCGGATTCTTTACCAACTGAGCTATGAGGGACTAGAGCGTGAGGGAATACTGGAGGAAGGATGTTGAAATGAGCAAAATCTTAGGGCACAGGCAATGGCAATATTACTCCACAGTAGGTCTCCATAGGAGATCTTAAGAAACCTAAAAGGGCTTTGACGCTGCTCCTCTCTAGGCCATTAATGCCCCGAGAGGCTTTCATCTTATTTCTTGTTTACTACCTCTCAGTGATCCCACTTCAGACTACTTTCTCATCTTCCAATCAACAGAGAAAAATACAATAGCCAGTCCTGATGGTTCTTTCCACTTTGGTTATGCTCTAGAAGGGCCTCTTTGGTTTTCCCTCCCCTGAGGAAACCACACACCAACCCAGTCACCTTCCCTGAAAATGAAGGGTGTAAATGTGAGTTACTGAGGAAAGTGCCCTTTCATGTGTTCCCTAGAGTACTGGGTCCAGAAAAGTGAGATACAGGACTCCCGATACCTCTGTCTTCACACGCTTTATCAAGCTTATTTAAGGAATGCTGCAGAGATTTCTTTGCTATTGTTTGTTTTCAAGTTCCGGAAGCAGAACAGAGCTGTCATCTTGCTAGTCCCCTGCCAATTTCTGGATGTCTTAAGGATACAGTAAAACCGCCTGCGATGCAGGAGACCTGAATTCGATGGCTGGGTTGGGAAGATCCCCTGGTGAAGGAAATGGCAACCCATTCCAGCATTCTTGCCTGGAGAATCCTGTGGACAGAGAAGCCTGGTGGGTTACAGTCCACAGGGTTGCAAAAAGTTGGACGTGACCGAAGTTACTTAGCTCAAGAGGGCTACCATTCACGCCTCAAATTCACACACTTTACTTTTCACACACTTTACTTTTCAATCATTCTTTCACTGCATTTATTTGTGAGGAGAGAATGATTATTCCTATTCATTTCCATAGGAAAGGAAATTTCCATGCTCATTAAATCAAAGTACAGAAGAAAGTTTTCCAAAGTCTTCCTTGATATCCCATTTCATGTTTCTCAGAAAGATCAGTGTTCCTAATCAGTGAATCTGGAGAGTAAAATAAGAACCAAGCTTAGATGCTCAGCTTCTACTGAGTGCTGAGTTTTCTTTCAACTTCAAGCAGCCTATGCTCAGGTCTCATATACTTATGCAGCTATGGTTTGGGAAGACTTTGTTGGATAAGCCTGTTTAATGAAATAGACAAGATGTGTATTAGTCAGTGTAGATCTAAGCCTTGTTTTCCAATTGTTATTTTCCCCCAAAGCTGACATTTCTCCATCATGCCCCTATGTGAATCTTTCCATTGATTCCTAACCGAGGGGTTTGGAGATGAACAAGAACGTTAATTCCCCTAAACCCCAACACACCCTGCTTTACTCAGGTTTGTAAGGTTTGTAAACCCTAAGAACAGAAAGTGCCCTTTCCATTTGCCCGATCCAAGAACCCTAATTTTAAAAATATACTCTCATGGAGAACTAGCTACTAAAATGTTGAAGATCAAGAGCTTACACTATTGAGAAATAATGAATTTATTATTTCCATGAAAGTATTTGCACCTTTTATTGTCCACTCTGGAAATTTGGAGAAATTTCCAAATTATATGCTCCTGGAACACTCTTGGAAATCAATCTTTACTAGACTTTTTCTAGTTCAGCCTCCAAGCGATTGTTTTAATTTCTCTAGGACATTTACCTGCAATCAGAGTACAGTAAGGCTTGTACCAGCTGAGAGTAGAGAGGTCAAGAGATCAAGCTTTGAGTGCAATCCTGCTCACAAGAGAGATTTGAAAGCTTATCTACTTATTATTCTTTTGCAAACAATAGATTTCATTATGAAAATGGACCAAATATGGAAATGTGTTCACTTGTACAAAAAAGGATATTTTAAATTAAAGGCAAGTTTTTAAAAAGCAGATATTTAGTTATAAATTGTGTACTTGTTTCACCCAAGAGAATTTGTCACTGTGAAAATTCAGGCAGAAGATGACACAAAAACCTTATATGCAAAATCTCAGAACAGCCTGGGAATTCACACCAGCAGCTCTGAGAAGTGTTTATTCCCCATTGTTGGGCCACAGGAAAATCCAATCTGACTCACCTTTACCCACTCAGAGAAACTGATCTGGTCTTCTCATCTTAATCATCTTTTAAGAAATTTTTGGTTCCACAAAGGAAAGGATCTTCCAGAAACTAATTTTTCACTTGCCCATAGCTTCCAAATTCACATATATCCATCAATTTCAATGAAACTCACATCTTAAAAACGTCCAAGTTAAAAAAAAAAATGAGTCAAGAGAAAAGAAAGACATATCCACAAATCACTGCTTTTTCTGATTTAAAAAAAAAAAGTGCACATTCACTATAGAAACCTTGAAAATTAGAAAAATAAAGTAAATATCATTCACCATCTTATAACCACATTAATATATTTATGAATTGCTGCTGATTTTCCCCTTAGGTACAAACATATGTAATCATGACTCATTTTAGCTTTGTCTTTTTATTTTTATGACCATTTTAAATTTCATGAATATTTATTCAGGAACATCATAAATGTTAGTTTCATACAATCCTTCATATAAGAAAGAGGATTCTAAAGTTTTAAAGCTACAATATCCCAAACAGAGAAATTCACTGAAAAAGTGAATAAACAATTCAAAAAGGAAAGACAAGAGCTACAGGTAATAAGAAATGCAATTTTAAATATAGGGATTCATTTTACCTAGAAATTTTGGTAAAAGGAATATTTAAACCATTATATCCAATCATGATGTGTAATTCAGCAAAAAAAAAATCTTTAAAGCCATAAAATTTTTAATATATTCTAAAGACCTAGAATTCTAACTTCCAGATACTTATCTAAAAAAATGTAGAGAAGTCTACATGCACACACATGCAGGTATACACACACACAAACACAATGCCCTGTAGCTTGATTTATAATAGTGGAGAAAAAAAACTAGGAAAAAAGTAAATATCCAAAAATAGGTATGGTACACTTAGACTTTGAAATATTAAGTAGACATTATAAATGGATACTAAGTTTATGTCATAATTTGAAAGAGATATTACAATGGAAAGCAAAAGCATATAATTTCTATAAAAATATACATCTGAAGAAAAAAATTACTTTTAGTTATGTTTGGATGGTGGGTTTATGGGCACTTTTTCCTTCTTCTTTAGTATCAATATTTCTTTTTCAGTACCATTTTGATAATAATTTAATTTTTAATATCCTAGAGTGTTTATGCAATCTTTAAGAGGCATTGCAATTGTGATATAATCAGAAGGGATTGGAAAAAAGAAGAAAAGGAGGTAATTATTACCCAAATACCTAAGCAGTTGCATACACTAAAATGCAAACCTTGTTTGTCTCATTTTTTATGTGAATTATCGTAAATGCTTATTTTATCCTTGATAAAATTTCACGGAATGTCCCATGAATTGACCTCAGCTATGGGTTGAGGTGGGGGTGGGGAGGAGTCCTTTTCATTCTATGTGACAACACAGCTCCATAGAACAAATTCCAAAATAAAACCAGCAGCTAAAACAGGACATGAACTGCCCATGAAGGTAACTAGTACTGATCACATACTTCCTCAGGATCCCCTGTTTGTCTTCCTTAATCCAGATCCTGGAACAGAAGTTATCAATAAATAATTTATCAGATACATACATTAATTAATGAATGAAGCAGGGTATATAGACTGTTCCATTTAAAACACGGCAGTAACTTCTAGTACCTGCTAGGAAACACTGAGTATCACTTTCACGTTTGGCAACTGTTTTTGAAGGACTGGCTGCATTTAAAAAGACAAATACCACCAACTGAGAAAAAGACTCCAGTCTCTAGAAACTGGGGCAAATCTCATAGACCAACTTGACTCCTAGCTTCAAACTCAAAGTCTGCTATGATCCCACTCAAATGAATGACGCTATGTCCACTTATTAATTATACAGCTGCTGCAAGAATGGCAAACGGCATTGCATAAGCCGCATCCTCAGAGAGATGTAGATCCTTCTGACCTGCCCTTAGGACAGCACTAGTCCAGCTTGTTCGTCATTGTAATGTCCCATCAAAGTCAATGTTGCAAATATTGAATATTCTAAGACTTCTAATGGGACTTCTGCTCATGATTAGGGAATATGAGAAAGCCTAAGTACAGAGTAATTTGCAAAGTAATAACAATGTTTCCTACACAGGTGATAGCTCAGAGGAGATGTAATTGGATAGAATTACCCCATTCCAAGAATAATACTTTGTACTTTATGTCATATTATCATGGGAAGATCTTAAAGAGATTTATGAACATTGATTAAACATCAGAACACCATTTTGAAGGAGACAGAATTATTATTTTACAGAGCCCAGAGAGGGATGGTTTCCTTTGCCAAAGCACACAGCAGATAGTCAAGGAATAATCCCAGTCTGCAGTGGCTTGATTCTAGGACTACTGTTCCAGCCTTTGGGGAGATTTCACTTCCATAACATGCTATAACTTATATGGTAAAAGGAAGAAACAGAAGACGGGGCTTTTATTTTCAGTGTATCTCATAATTTCCATGAAGGAATGTATTTCTGATTGTCAGAGTCAAAAAACACTTAAATCATTTCTCTTGAGCCCCTGAATTTTGACTAGTCAAGTTCTGTTTATAATTATTTTGCCCTCCCCCTTCCAGCTGTAAACATGTGGCATCAGCAGAATCAAATGCAAAATTCACAAATCACTGGGCCTGGGAGGAATATCAAAAATAGAGTCAAGGCATCCTGATTTCCAGATGAGGAGCCTTAGGCCCAAGGGGGTGGGAAGGATGGAAAAAAGGTCTCTGTTTAAACAATGAAGAGAGCTTCTTCCATTGCAGAAATGTCTCTCATTGCAAGGAATGCCCACACATGGCTCCCAAGGCCCTTACTGCTTCCTTAACTTGCCCGGCAATTGAGCATCTCAAGTTAAATGTATGTAAATGATTTTGTGGCTAAGCATAAAAGTGAAACTGATAGCAAAAGATGCAAGTTTTCAGCTCAGTGTAACTCAACATAAAAGGTGTATCAGACTCCCAAGTTCTGATTTGACTGCCATAACAACTGGCTGTCAGTAGCCTTGGATGTTACCAAATAAAAGACTGTACTGAAGCACCTATCCCAGTGCCTGGCATAGAGGAAGCCTTCAGCGAATGCTATGCCTTGTACTCTGAACAGCCCTCCACCTCCTTCAACCCTACCTGGAGCCTGAGCTCTAAAACTGCTTGATCCACATATCTGTATGTGCTTTAATATGCTGCACAGCAGATTTTGTTTGTATTTGCAAGAAGCTGCAATACTCCATCAGATGTTTCTTTAAAAGCTTATAAATTATTCTTTAGGCTTTCTTTTAAAAAATAAACATTGAAATGAATATGGGTGCATTAAAGTTCATAATCAATAAAGGATGATCAGGGGTGGAGTTAGAGAAAGTGTATACCCACAAATGAGTCAGACTAACAGCTGTCACAGGAGTCTGTGTTAGGGCAGAGGCTGTAGATCTCTAAAGATGGAGATTCTCAATTTATAAGTTCCCCACCCCACTCCCCAGCCCCCGTGAAATTCCTGTTATGGGGGGGATGAGTGAGACTCTCCTTATGCAGAAAGTGAATCCCTGTTTCTATATGCTCAACAGGCCCCAGAGGAATCAGAACACAGGAACTGAAATTTGTTGTTGTTGTTACAACATTTGTTGTTGTTTTTGTTGCTTTTGAGTGTACCTCTGCAATTCAGACAACCAATTAATCCCATGAAAAAGGTTCTGATGACCCAGTGATATTTCCTTTATTACACTATGTTTTAAATATCTTTCCATCAATTACAACATTTGAAATTCTGAAAAGTAATAAAAAATATGATGACAATGATGGTGATGATGAGTGGGTAATGTGACTATATC
Organism: Oreotragus oreotragus; assembly: GCA_006410675.1. Lineage (NCBI taxonomy): Eukaryota > Metazoa > Chordata > Mammalia > Artiodactyla > Bovidae > Oreotragus > Oreotragus oreotragus. Next base: position 201,803 of record SJYX01014657.1, read on the forward strand.
TGCTTAACCATATTTAAAAAATAGAAACCATGACAAGGCTGATCAGCTTTGCTATTCTCTTTTGGAAGACACAAAATGTCTAATATTTAAACCTTGGTCCCTCCCTCCCCACAGCATGACAGATTATTCTTCCCATAATCAAAAGATTTCACTATAGTCTAGGGGAAAATATTTTGGAAGTGAAACTATGTCTTTAATATTTCCAAGTAAAAGAATTCATATCTGATAAAAGCAATACTTTTAGATACGTCATATGCAAAAAGGGTACCATGTAATTAGAAGTGAATTTAGACAGAAAGACAGAAAGATGAGATGTAAAAGCAGATAATTAGTGCGCTGTTATAATTAGCAAATACTTCTCAATCCCATGGTAACTGTGCTCTGCAAAGGACTCCTGCCGATTAACTAATATTTCCTGAAAGCAGTTTTCTTCTCTCTTTTTAAAGGGGAAGTTTGAATTGCTATCTCCTTGAAAACTATGCCATAATATGTCATAAATGGACTTATGTCTATGTTATAGTTTTTAAATGTAAAAAGGCATGCCAAATATAAGAACAAAACTAATATTTATAGAATGAAAGTTTATGATAAATCTACATAATAATCTTTTGTTCTATATAGAATTTTAAGGGTGATCTTTCAAAACTATATATTCCTGTGCAACAAAAAAATAACTTTGAAAGTAATTATGCTCCAAAAAAAATTAAAAAAAAAAAAAAACTTTGAAATCAGAGGAGCAAACATTTTACACTGAGTGTATTTCATTAATTCAAAATGTCTGGATAATAGAAATAGTGAAACTTTCTGGAGATGGGTTCCAAAAGTTTAAATATTTCTAATTTATAGTAGATAATAGGAGAGAAAGAGAAAAGAGCTAAAAAATTCAACCAGAAGGAAAGTTTTTAAATTTTTTTTCTCATGTTCTCCCTACCAAATATTTAGCTCAATAAAAGGATGCAACTAGAGATTTTTTTTTCCCACTGATAACATAACTCAGTACACAGCCTTTGCTCCTAAACAGTTGTGTGACTTTAAACTTTATCTGTGAAACAGACATGATAATAACTGGTCCTCTCAGGATTTGGCGGAATAAAGAAAGGTTTTAGGCGTGGAGACGGGGCATGCTTTGCAAATTATCAAATGTTTTTTTAAATTAGGAACAAAAATTAAACTCTTAATCTTACACCTGAACATCAAAGACCTGATTAGGGCAGATAATGAACGTCACCCAAATCACATTGTTGTAAACAGAACCGTATAAAACCAAAAAAGTCAACAAATCTTTACCAATTACAGGCACCAGGACCAAAAAGTAATTCAAACACCTCTCAGTCACCCTCATATTGACTGGGACAAGCGGTGACATATGGTGACATTAGTGAGAAGGGCAACCTGACAACAGAGCAAAGAGAAAAGACCGATTTATGAAATTGGCAACAGACTTGCCTTTTTATCACTATCCTCAAAAATGTCAGTGACAATGAGAAAAGCAGGTCAACACTGAACCTGTTTTTGGACCTCAAGCCTTCTTGAAAGTTTTCAAAAGAACAAGGGTAGGACAGTGAGGTCCTTGGTATCTGACTTAACTGAGTATATAAGTAACTCAGTTAACTGAGTGTATAAAACAAACCTGAGCAGCTTAGAATATCCACCACAATTACTCAGATTTTTCAAGAAAGTATTCCTCAAGAGAGGAATCTGTTGTGCAATTGAAAGGTCCCCTAAACACAGGGATGAGAACAAACCTGATTAGTGCCAACATTTGTTCTGGCACAAACAACGTGTGACAGAATCTCTACTACCATTTACTGTTCTCCGGAAGCATTCTCAAGTAGCAGGCACATTCGAGGTTATACAGCGAGAACTAGCCCATCCTAAAAAGACTAGGGTTTGTAGCTTTTAAATTCTGCCCATTTAGAATTTTGGGGGTGGAAAGATTTTTATTTAAAAAAAAAAAAGCGATAGGCAAAAGAAAAAAAAATTGCTGATTAATACCAGCAATAGGAGTAGACATTTTTAGAAAGTGTTTTTAATCAGCTCCTCAGTATGGGGTTAACCGACTGTGTCAGCAGAACTGAATTACAGACTCATAGGGAAGTAAAAAAGCAAAGAAAAAGAAGAGAATTTTGAAATAAGTTCAAACTATTCCTTCCTGGGATAAAAAGCTACAAGCATTGAGAAAGGCTCATTGGTTGACTGTCTCAAACAAACAAGCCCTAAACATTGAATTTAAGAGTATCTGAAAATAAGTAATACTTTTCAGTCTAAATTAGCTTAGGATAAAAAGAGGGTGCTGGCTTCAACCTTAGAAAGGCAAAAATACCCCCTGAAACTATCACAGCATTGTTAAAATAGGCTATACTCCAATATAAAATAAAAGATTTAAAAAATAAAAGAAATGAAAAAACACAAAACTAAAGAGAGTTAAATGTTCAAAGAGAAAGAAAAATTGGTAGCTGCCAGGTAAAGAATTACAAGTTAGGAGCTAACTGGCTATGAGCATTTGGTTCTTATCCGGTCAGGGCGTGGTCTGTCTCTTATACACATCTCATTGTTGGGCCACAGGAAAATCCAATCTGACTCACCTTTACCCACTCAGAGAAACTGATCTGGTCTTCTCATCTTAATCATCTTTTAAGAAATTTTTGGTTCCACAAAGGAAAGGATCTTCCAGAAACTAATTTTTCACTTGCCCATAGCTTCCAAATTCACATATATCCATCAATTTCAATGAAACTCACATCTTAAAAACGTCCAAGTTAAAAAAAAAAATGAGTCAAGAGAAAAGAAAGACATATCCACAAATCACTGCTTTTTCTGATTTAAAAAAAAAAGTGCACATTCACTATAGAAACCTTGAAAATTAGAAAAATAAAGTAAATATCATTCACCATCTTATAACCACATTAATATATTTATGAATTGCTGCTGATTTTCCCCTTAGGTACAAACATATGTAATCATGACTCATTTTAGTTTTGTCTTTTTATTTTTATGACCATTTTAAATTTCATGAATATTTATTCAGGAACATCATAAATGTTAGTTTCATACAATCCTTCATATAAGAAAGAGGATTCTAAAGTTTTAAAGCTACAATATCCCAAACAGAGAAATTCACTGAAAAAGTGAATAAACAATTCAAAAAGGAAAGACAAGAGCTACAGGTAATAAGAAATGCAATTTTAAATATAGGGATTCATTTTACCTAGAAATTTTGGTAAAAGGAATATTTAAACCATTATATCCAATCATGATGTGTAATTCAGCAAAAAAAAAATCTTTAAAGCCATAAAATTTTTAATATATTCTAAAGACCTAGAATTCTAACTTCCAGATACTTATCTAAAAAAATGTAGAGAAGTCTACATGCACACACATGCAGGTATACACACACACAAACACAATGCCCTGTAGCTTGATTTATAATAGTGGAGAAAAAAAACTAGGAAAAAAGTAAATATCCAAAAATAGGTATGGTACACTTAGACTTTGAAATATTAAGTAGACATTATAAATGGATACTAAGTTTATGTCATAATTTGAAAGAGATATTACAATGGAAAGCAAAAGCATATAATTTCTATAAAAATATACATCTGAAGAAAAAAATTACTTTTAGTTATGTTTGGATGGTGGGTTTATGGGCACTTTTTCCTTCTTCTTTAGTATCAATATTTCTTTTTCAGTACCATTTTGATAATAATTTAATTTTTAATATCCTAGAGTGTTTATGCAATCTTTAAGAGGCATTGCAATTGTGATATAATCAGAAGGGATTGGAAAAAAGAAGAAAAGGAGGTAATTATTACCCAAATACCTAAGCAGTTGCATACACTAAAATGCAAACCTTGTTTGTCTCATTTTTTATGTGAATTATCGTAAATGCTTATTTTATCCTTGATAAAATTTCACGGAATGTCCCATGAATTGACCTCGGCTATGGGTTGAGGTGGGGGTGGGGAGGAGTCCTTTTCATTCTATGTGACAATACAGCTCCATAGAACAAATTCCAAAATAAAACCAGCAGCTAAAACAGGACATGAACTGCCCATGAAGGTAACTAGTACTGATCACATACTTCCTCAGGATCCCCTGTTTGTCTTCCTTAATCCAGATCCTGGAACAGAAGTTATCAATAAATAATTTATCAGATACATACATTAATTAATGAATGAAGCAGGGTATATAGACTGTTCCATTTAAAACACGGCAGTAACTTCTAGTACCTGCTAGGAAACACTGAGTATCACTTTCACGTTTGGCAACTGTTTTTGAAGGACTGGCTGCATTTAAAAAGACAAATACCACCAACTGAGAAAAAGACTCCAGTCTCTAGAAACTGGGGCAAATCTCATAGACCAACTTGACTCCTAGCTTCAAACTCAAAGTCTGCTATGATCCCACTCAAATGAATGACGCTATGTCCACTTATTAATTATACAGCTGCTGCAAGAATGGCAAACGGCATTGCATAAGCCGCATCCTCAGAGAGATGTAGATCCTTCTGACCTGCCCTTAGGACAGCACTAGTCCAGCTTGTTCGTCATTGTAATGTCCCATCAAAGTCAATGTTGCAAATATTGAATATTCTAAGACTTCTAATGGGACTTCTGCTCATGATTAGGGAATATGAGAAAGCCTAAGTACAGAGTAATTTGCAAAGTAATAACAATGTTTCCTACACAGGTGATAGCTCAGAGGAGATGTAATTGGATAGAATTACCCCATTCCAAGAATAATACTTTGTACTTTATGTCATATTATCATGTAAACCATTATATCCAATCATGATGTGTAATTCAGCAAAAAAAAAATCTTTAAAGCCATAAAATTTTTAATATATTCTAAAGACCTAGAATTCTAACTTCCAGATACTTATCTAAAAAAATGTAGAGAAGTCTACATGCACACACATGCAGGTATACACACACACAAACACAATGCCCTGTAGCTTGATTTATAATAGTGGAGAAAAAAAACTAGGAAAAAAGTAAATATCCAAAAATAGGTATGGTACACTTAGACTTTGAAATATTAAGTAGACATTATAAATGGATACTAAGTTTATGTCATAATTTGAAAGAGATATTACAATGGAAAGCAAAAGCATATAATTTCTATAAAAATATACATCTGAAGAAAAAAATTACTTTTAGTTATGTTTGGATGGTGGGTTTATGGGCACTTTTTCCTTCTTCTTTAGTATCAATATTTCTTTTTCAGTACCATTTTGATAATAATTTAATTTTTAATATCCTAGAGTGTTTATGCAATCTTTAAGAGGCATTGCAATTGTGATATAATCAGAAGGGATTGGAAAAAAGAAGAAAAGGAGGTAATTATTACCCAAATACCTAAGCAGTTGCATACACTAAAATGCAAACCTTGTTTGTCTCATTTTTTATGTGAATTATCGTAAATGCTTATTTTATCCTTGATAAAATTTCACGGAATGTCCCATGAATTGACCTCANATCAGAAGGGATTGGAAAAAAGAAGAAAAGGAGGTAATTATTACCCAAATACCTAAGCAGTTGCATACACTAAAATGCAAACCTTGTTTGTCTCATTTTTTATGTGAATTATCGTAAATGCTTATTTTATCCTTGATAAAATTTCACGGAATGTCCCATGAATTGACCTCGGCTATGGGTTGAGGTGGGGGTGGGGAGGAGTCCTTTTCATTCTATGTGACAATACAGCTCCATAGAACAAATTCCAAAATAAAACCAGCAGCTAAAACAGGACATGAACTGCCCATGAAGGTAACTAGTACTGATCACATACTTCCTCAGGATCCCCTGTTTGTCTTCCTTAATCCAGATCCTGGAACAGAAGTTATCAATAAATAATTTATCAGATACATACATTAATTAATGAATGAAGCAGGGTATATAGACTGTTCCATTTAAAACACGGCAGTAACTTCTAGTACCTGCTAGGAAACACTGAGTATCACTTTCACGTTTGGCAACTGTTTTTGAAGGACTGGCTGCATTTAAAAAGACAAATACCACCAACTGAGAAAAAGACTCCAGTCTCTAGAAACTGGGGCAAATCTCATAGACCAACTTGACTCCTAGCTTCAAACTCAAAGTCTGCTATGATCCCACTCAAATGAATGACGCTATGTCCACTTATTAATTATACAGCTGCTGCAAGAATGGCAAACGGCATTGCATAAGCCGCATCCTCAGAGAGATGTAGATCCTTCTGACCTGCCCTTAGGACAGCACTAGTCCAGCTTGTTCGTCATTGTAATGTCCCATCAAAGTCAATGTTGCAAATATTGAATATTCTAAGACTTCTAATGGGACTTTTGCTCATGATTAGGGAATATGAGAAAGCCTAAGTACAGAGTAATTTGCAAAGTAATAACAATGTTTCCTACACAGGTGATAGCTCAGAGGAGATGTAATTGGATAGAATTACCCCATTCCAAGAATAATACTTTGTACTTTATGTCATATTATCATGGAAAGATCTTAAAGAGATTTATGAACATTGATTAAACATCAGAACACCATTTTGAAGGAGACAGAATTATTATTTTACAGAGCCCAGAGAGGGATGGTTTCCTTTGCCAAAGCACACAGCAGATAGTCAAGGAATAATCCCAGTCTGCAGTGGCTTGATTCTAGGACTACTGTTCCAGCCTTTGGGGAGATTTCACTTCCATAACATGCTATAACTTATATGGTAAAAGGAAGAAACAGAAGACGGGGCTTTTATTTTCAGTGTATCTCATAATTTCCATGAAGGAATGTATTTCTGATTGTCAGAGTCAAAAAACACTTAAATCATTTCTCTTGAGCCCCTGAATTTTGACTAGTCAAGTTCTGTTTATAATTATTTTGCCCTCCCCCTTCCAGCTGTAAACATGTGGCATCAGCAGAATCAAATGCAAAATTCACAAATCACTGGGCCTGGGAGGAATATCAAAAATAGAGTCAAGGCATCCTGATTTCCAGATGAGGAGCCTTAGGCCCAAGTGGGTGGGAAGGATGGAAAAAAGGTCTCTGTTTAAACAATGAAGAGAGCTTCTTCCATTGCAGAAATGTCTCTCATTGCAAGGAATGCCCACACATGGCTCCCAAGGCCCTTACTGCTTCCTTAACTTGCCCGGCAATTGAGCATCTCAAGTTAAATGTATGTAAATGATTTTGTGGCTAAGCATAAAAGTGAAACTGATAGCAAAAGATGCAAGTTTTCAGCTCAGTGTAACTCAACATAAAAGGTGTATCAGACTCCCAAGTTCTGATTTGACTGCCATAACAACTGCCTGTCAGTAGCCTTGGATGTTACCAAATAAAAGACTGTACTGAAGCACCTATCCCAGTGCCTGGCATAGAGGAAGCCTTCAGCGAATGCTATGCCTTGTACTCTGAACAGCCCTCCACCTCCTTCAACCCTACCTGGAGCCTGAGCTCTAAAACTGCTTGATCCACATATCTGTATGTGCTTTAATATGCTGCACAGCAGATTTTGTTTGTATTTGCAAGAAGCTGCAATACTCCATCAGATGTTTCTTTAAAAGCTTATAAATTATTCTTTAGGCTTTCTTTTAAAAAATAAACATTGAAATGAATATGGGTGCATTAAAGTTCATAATCAATAAAGGATGATCAGGGGTGGAGTTAGAGAAAGTGTATACCCACAAATGAGTCAGACTAACAGCTGTCACAGGAGTCTGTGTTAGGGCAGAGGCTGTAGATCTCTAAAGATGGAGATTCTCAATTTATAAGTTCCCCACCCCACTCCCCAGCCCCCGTGAAATTCCTGTTATTTGGGGGATGAGTGAGACTCTCCTTATGCAGAAAGTGAATCCCTGTTTCTATATGCTCAACAGGCCCCAGAGGAATCAGAACACAGGAACTGAAATTTGTTGTTGTTGTTACAACATTTGTTGTTGTTTTTGTTGCTTTTGAGTGTACCTCTGCAATTCAGACAACCAATTAATCCCATGAAAAAGGTTCTGATGACCCAGTGATATTTCCTTTATTACACTATGTTTTAAATATCTTTCCATCAATTACAACATTTGAAATTCTGAAAAGTAATAAAAAATATGATGACAATGATGGTGATGATGAGTGGGTAATGTGACTATATCTGCTTAACCATATTTAAAAAATAGAAACCATGACAAGGCTGATCAGCTTTGCTATTCTCTTTTGGAAGACACAAAATGTCTAATATTTAAACCTTGGTCCCTCCCTCCCCACAGCATGACAGATTATTCTTCCCATAATCAAAAGATTTCACTATAGTCTAGGGGAAAATATTTTGGAAGTGAAACTATGTCTTTAATATTTCCAAGTAAAAGAATTCATATCTGATAAAAGCAATACTTTTAGATACGTCATATGCAAAAAGGGTACCATGTAATTAGAAGTGAATTTAGACAGAAAGACAGAAAGATGAGATGTAAAAGCAGATAATTAGTGCGCTGTTATAATTAGCAAATACTTCTCAATCCCATGGTAACTGTGCTCTGCAAAGGACTCCTGCCGATTAACTAATATTTCCTGAAAGCAGTTTTCTTCTCTCTTTTTAAAGGGGAAGTTTGAATTGCTATCTCCTTGAAAACTATGCCATAATATGTCATAAATGGACTTATGTCTATGTTATAGTTTTTAAATGTAAAAAGGCATGCCAAATATAAGAACAAAACTAATATTTATAGAATGAAAGTTTATGATAAATCTACATAATAATCTTTTGTTCTATATAGAATTTTAAGGGTGATCTTTCAAAACTATATATTCCTGTGCAACAAAAAAATAACTTTGAAAGTAATTATGCTCCAAAAAAAATTAAAAAAAAAAAAAAACTTTGAAATCAGAGGAGCAAACATTTTACACTGAGTGTATTTCATTAATTCAAAATGTCTGGATAATAGAAATAGTGAAACTTTCTGGAGATGGGTTCCAAAAGTTTAAATATTTCTAATTTATAGTAGATAATAGGAGAGAAAGAGAAAAGAGCTAAAAAATTCAACCAGAAGGAAAGTTTTTAAATTTTTTTTCTCATGTTCTCCCTACCAAATATTTAGCTCAATAAAAGGATGCAACTAGAGATTTTTTTTTCCCACTGATAACATAACTCAGTACACAGCCTTTGCTCCTAAACAGTTGTGTGACTTTAAACTTTATCTGTGAAACAGACATGATAATAACTGGTCCTCTCAGGATTTGGCGGAATAAAGAAAGGTTTTAGGCGTGGAGACGGGGCATGCTTTGCAAATTATCAAATGTTTTTTTAAATTAGGAACAAAAATTAAACTCTTAATCTTACACCTGAACATCAAAGACCTGATTAGGGCAGATAATGAACGTCACCCAAATCACATTGTTGTAAACAGAACCGTATAAAACCAAAAAAGTCAACAAATCTTTACCAATTACAGGCACCAGGACCAAAAAGTAATTCAAACACCTCTCAGTCACCCTCATATTGACTGGGACAAGCGGTGACATATGGTGACATTAGTGAGAAGGGCAACCTGACAACAGAGCAAAGAGAAAAGACCGATTTATGAAATTGGCAACAGACTTGCCTTTTTATCACTATCCTCAAAAATGTCAGTGACAATGAGAAAAGCAGGTCAACACTGAACCTGTTTTTGGACCTCAAGCCTTCTTGAAAGTTTTCAAAAGAACAAGGGTAGGACAGTGAGGTCCTTGGTATCTGACTTAACTGAGTATATAAGTAACTCAGTTAACTGAGTGTATAAAACAAACCTGAGCAGCTTAGAATATCCACCACAATTACTCAGATTTTTCAAGAAAGTATTCCTCAACAGAGGAATCTGTTGTGCAATTGAAAGGTCCCCTAAACACAGGGATGAGAACAAACCTGATTAGTGCCAACATTTGTTCTGGCACAAACAACGTGTGACAGAATCTCTACTACCATTTACTGTTCTCCGGAAGCATTCTCAAGTAGCAGGCACATTCGAGGTTATACAGCGAGAACTAGCCCATCCTAAAAAGACTAGGGTTTGTAGCTTTTAAATTCTGCCCATTTAGAATTTTGGGGGTGGAAAGATTTTTATTAAAAAAAAAAAAAAGCGATAGGCAAAAGAAAAAAAAATTGCTGATTAATACCAGCAATAGGAGTAGACATTTTTAGAAAGTGTTTTTAATCAGCTCCTCAGTATGGGGTTAACCGACTGTGTCAGCAGAACTGAATTACAGACTCATAGGGAAGTAAAAAAGCAAAGAAAAAGAAGAGAATTTTGAAATAAGTTCAAACTATTCCTTCCTGGGATAAAAAGCTACAAGCATTGAGAAAGGCTCATTGGTTGACTGTCTCAAACAAACAAGCCCTAAACATTGAATTTAAGAGTATCTGAAAATAAGTAATACTTTTCAGTCTAAATTAGCTTAGGATAAAAAGAGGGTGCTGGCTTCAACCTTAGAAAGGCAAAAATACCCCCTGAAACTATCACAGCATTGTTAAAATAGGCTATACTCCAATATAAAATAAAAGATTTAAAAAATAAAAGAAATGAAAAAACATAAAACTAAAGAGAGTTAAATGTTCAAAGAGAAAGAAAAATTGGTAGCTGCCAGGTAAAGAATTACAAGTTAGGAGCTAACTGGCTATGAGCATTTGGTTCTTATCCGGTCAGGGCGTGGTTGGTCCCATCTCGCCAAATATTATTGGCAGCGCAGTATCACTGGAGACTTAAATATGGCTGTTTGACCTTCAAAGCAGGGTTTTCCAGAGCATCTGAAGCTCAAGCACATGCCTCATCGTGCTGGGCTACTGATTTAGAATCACAGTAAAATGACAGTTTTTAAAAGAGCCATAACTATCCATTTCCAACTTTGTGGGTTTTAAGTTCTTAAACATTCGGTTATGCTAAGCAAAAGCTTTTTGGTTTTGATTTTCCTTGGTTGTTAAGACGGTCAGGTGTTTATGTTGTTTTAATAAATTATTATTTCAACTTAATTCCATGTTTAGAAAAAAACAAAGCAGAATAAAGGCTTCCAGTGAATGGCACTTGATTTGCTAAGATATGTGACCACTATTAGGCATAAAGAAACGAGATCTATGAACAAATTACCACTTGCCCTACAAATTTGCCTGGAGTAGGAAATGGCAACCCACTCCAGTATTCTGGCTTGGAAAACTCCATGGAAGAAGGAGCCTGGCAGGCTAGAGTCCTTGGAATTACACGACCGAGCACACACTCCCCCCACCCAACACACAAATTCACTTTACAGGGCTGCACAGAAAAGTAAAACCAGGGTACTAGAGAAAGTGTCTCCAGAAGTTGCCTGGCCAATGGAGAAAGAATGAAGTTTTTTAACCTCTAAACCACATTAAAGAATATCCAGACAAAATCAAATGGCAACAAGAAATAAGCCAATGCTTTTGACATCTTTCTCTACCTTAGTTTTTTCAGGTACAGCTTTCAACAAAGACCTAACTTGTCATTTTCAAACTTTGAGAGTAATATCTGGAAGTTACAATGCCTGAAAGTATTAAGGAATTCTTCTGACACTTGATTTGCCTGTAGGGAGGCTCTCAAAAGAGGGGGGAGTAGAGAATGAATAAATTGAAAAACAGTAAGTCCAAAGTAGAGGCATTTATGTCTTCCTTCCCTGGAATATAAAGCACAGGATTTCAGATTTCAGTGTTTTGAAGATTTTTCTGAGAATTTTTTGTCATTTTTCTAGAAGCTAGTATATTTTTCAAAACTTGCACATTATTATCTAAAATTTGGGCCTTACAAACATCTAAAATTGAAGTGATTATATTTCAAAATGCTTTCATGTAAAATGGAGGGTTCACATAGTTCACCAATATCAGCAAGTTTGCAATTACAGGCTTATAAGATACAATCCCACTTGAAATACCAGAGCTGAATTATAAAACATTAGTGATTTCTTTCTGAAATGTGTTTATTTTTTTTTCCAGATCGTTAGTGTTCACTTCTTTCTCTGCCAGCTGCCTCTTCTTTATGCTCAGTGTTGTATGTGGCAGTTATTAAACAGTACTTGGTCATGCTGATATACTAAGAAAACTCTGTTTAGAATATAGCACACTGAACATATTTAAGATGACCTTTGGCCATTGCTTCCTAAAAGGCAGTAAAGATGATTTAGAAACATGTACCCAGGCAAATGGTTTTAAATTCATTATTGGATTTATTGTACAAAGAAAATAGGAAAAATACAAAAGAATGCTATGATACAAAAGTTTCATTTTAAAATATATTTATATGTTTTATTTTAGGTCAGGCAATTTTTTTTTAAGAACAAGCAAACAGTAATTCAGAATGCATTGATGCAGGTCACAACCCCTATGCTGCTGCTGCTGCTAAGTCACTTCAGTCGTGTCCGACTCTGTGTGACCCCATAGACGGCAGCCCACCAGGCTCCCCCATCCCTGGGATTCTCCAGGCAAGAATACTGGAGTGGGTTGCCATTTCCTTCTCCAGTGCATGAAAGAGAAAAGTGAAGGTGAAGTCGCTCAGTCTGTCCAACTGTTAGCGACCCCATGGACTGCAGCCCACCAGGCTACTCCATCCATTGGATTTTCCAGGCAAGAGTACTGGGGTGGGGTGCCATTGCCTTCCCCACACAACCCCTATGGTTGTCCATAAATGGCTGAAGTCAAGGCATGGAATCATTGCTTTAGGATAACTTCCTCCAATTCAATGTCATGATATCAACTTCAAAAAATTTACTGTGGAATAGGCAATATTGTGATGTCCTAATGCTAAACTTTTTGATCACTATGAAGTCACACATTTTCTCTGTGTCTAATTTTATAACAGAATCATTAAATATAAGAATCAAAAGTAGACTTAGAGAACAAAATAATACAATGCTCAGAATTTCAGATTTCAGTGTTTTGAAGATTTTTATGAGAAATTATTGTCATTTGTATAGAGTCATTTTGCAGATGATCAACTTCTTCAAATGCAACCAGTCCATTAGTGACTGAATTACAGTTTGTTTACGATTTTTTAAAAGATATTTTGATATAGATCATTCTTAAAGTATTTATTGAAGTTGTTTATTGCTTCTGTTTATGTCTCTCTTTTTTTGGCCACAAGGCATATGAGATCTTAGCTCCCTGACTCGGGATGGAACCCCCTGCAATGGAAAGCAAGGTACCCTGAGTTATAGTTTGAACCTAAGTGTCATAAGTTTCCATGTGGCACAGTGGTAAAGAATCCACCTGCCAATGCAGGAGACACAGGAGATGTGGATTCAGTCCCTGGGTCGGGAAGATCACCTGGAGAAGGAAATGGCAACCCACTCCAGTATGCTTGCCTGGAAAATTTCATGACAGAGAAGCTTGGTGGGCTACAGTTCATGGAGTTGCAAAGAATTGGACGCGACTGAGCACACTCGTGCATTGAAAGTCTCAGCTCTGTCACTCAACCCCACAGTCACTGCCCAGAATCCTGGCTGGGAATATGTGTAAGTGCAAAGAGATTTTTCTAATAAAACCAATTTCCAAAGTCATTATTTGTTTCAGCCTACAATCACTAATTAGTTGAGAATAAAATAGCTTATAGTGCAGTATGTCACAGTATATCACAAAGGTCTGGATTCCTCAAAAGATTTTTAACTAAAAGATTTGTGAATCAACAAGCACCTAAGAAAACGCTTATCACGAAAGTTAGGCTAGGACAGAACTAAGGTCTAACTTCAAAGAGTGTTAGGCTATTTTTTTCTTAAGAGTCAGAAAGTTAAAAACAACAACACAGTAAACGTCATAGCGTTTTTACAAAATAAATGCAGACAGCTGCAGATAACAAGCCTACAAGCAAGACTTTGGTACCAAACACCCAAATCAAGGCAAAATTCAAGGTTACAAAAATTTTTTAACGAAAGGCTAAAAATAATCAAAGAATGGGGAGAAGAGAATGATAAATAATTGATTAGTTTTAGGAGTCAAACTTGAAGCTAAAAATAAAAATATTTAAGAATTAAAAGTGACTACTCAATAATATATTTTGCCCATAAATGATACAGGATGTCTTTGCAAAGGGTTTGGTTGCCTGGGTCTTGGTTGTAGTGGGGTTCAGGAAAGCAGGGCTAAAGTGCTATTTTTGTAAACTTGTAACCTAAACATCTTCCTGAGTTAGGATGTCTGTTTAGACTCCAAGAAGCTCCTTCTCACATCCTTTAAAGGCAAGTTGCTGAGGAGAGACAGAGTGAGTTAGATGGGATGTTGCTTTTAATCCTGGGGTAAATAAGGCCTTGAATGTCCCCACTCCTGCCCTGGGTGACCTGCCTCAATTTTCTGATCAGGGTCACTCAGTCACAGGAAGTCAAAGCAAAGGGCAGGAGTTGTTTGGTTGTTTGTTTGTTTGGGGGTTCGGGGCTGGCTGAAGAAAAGCTGAGCCTATGAGACCCAGCATCATCACCACCATGTACAGTCTCTCCTTGTTTTTTTCTCTCAGGTCCCTGGAGGGAACCTCCACAGGGCAGCAGGATCCCAGGCTGCTGCTCTCTGAAAGTGGCTGGTGATGGACTCAGGGTTGGGGCCGGGGAGGAGGGAAGAGCCAGCCCCCAGCCCCTAAGCTCACTCACACTTCACCATCAACTTCACAGGAGATACAGGAAGCCTCCAGGGATCTTAGGAAAGAAAAGACAAAAAGTCTTCTTCTATAGCTGTGATTTTAAGTGTTGGGAAATATATACACATATATAAAGAGAACACTGAAACACGCAGAAAAGAGAGAAGAAATCAGATAGGTCACCGAAGCTCTCCTGATCTTAGCTTGTGCATCGGTGAAACGGGCAAATGAAACTAAATGTCTTGACTTAGTCCGAACAGTCTCTGATTCTTTTTGGTGAGGAAGGGACAGTGAAAAAATAGGCCCAATGCAGACCGATGATCCCTTTCACTCTATTTGGGATGGTGGTTCGCACTTCCCATGACAGAATGGTCATTTCTGAGATGGCCTAGGGGACATTTTGTAAGAGGGTCCTACTGTTTGCCTCTCGCCTTAATGCTTACTCCGAGACACACACACACACACACACACACACACACACACACACACACACACACACTTCCTTTTCCCCAAGGGAATTGTTTGCGATTGAACAAGTGGAAGCATAAATAGCTTTGCGGAACTATTTAGGTAAGTCAATATGCAATTATGTAAAAGTCTATGATAAGGCTCCCTTGGAAGCAGAAAGCACTGGGGAATAAGAGCGCATCTCTCTCTCCTCGGCGAGGCCAGTGTGGGAGGCTTTTACTGTGTCTTGGGGGCCGACAGAACTGGATTCGCTTACATCTCAGACGCTTTCCTAGATTTTGTGTCTCGGTTTCTGCCGCGGTCTCTCTTTCCCTCTTTGTGTTTCTGTCGCCGTCACCGTTTCTCCCCACTTTCCTTCCACCTCCCTCTTCCTCGCAGCATCCTCCTCCCCTCGCTCCCCGGGCCGGGGTCAGCCGCCTCCCTCCGAGGCGTGAGCGACGCGCGAGGAGCGGGCGGTGCGGCAGAGAGAGGCAGGCGCGCCCGTGGTGACTCCCCCGTTCCACCCGGCAGTAGCGGCTGGAACCGGGAGAAGGAACCGCATCCATCCCCACGCGATTCTCCAGCGGCCGCTAATCTCATTAGCGCACCTGAAATAATAACCTTGCCCACAAACGCGCGTTTGTTCCAGCGCGCCTCCGAGAGGGCCGCCAGGGGTGCAGGGGGCCCCGGAGGTGGGGAGGGGCGGGTCCCCGAAGGCTCCGGACTCCCGGAGGGCTCCCGCACTCCAAACTGCTTCGGCCTCAGAGGAAGAAGCGGGAGACCGGTGGCACCCCAGGGCTCACGGCGCCTCTGGGAGGAACCGTCCAGGAACCAAGCAAGACGCTTCCAGAATTAGGCTAATCGGCGAGGGGCGGCGGGGTGAGCCCAAGTCCCCGAATCCAGGTGGGAAGAGAGGCGCCCTCGGGTGCTCAGCCCCAAGAACCTGCAGGCAGAGCCCGGTGCCCCGAGTCGCGGCGCCCGGGGCCGCAGATCCTCGCGCTCCAGTTCCAGGGCCGCTACCCCGGCGGCGCACGCCTGACCCCACCCCGAGCCCCCCCGCCGGCACAGGCTGGGACGAGCCCCAACGAGAGCCGATCGCGGTCTAGAGTGGGGGAAGAGGGTGCACTGGCAGGAGAGGGCGTCTTTTCACCTGTAGCTCTTTCCAGATGGTTGGGGGTCCCCGGGGAACAAGCCCCCGGCACCGCCGCCCCGTACCAGCCCAGTGTGAGCACACTGGGGGCCCAGCGCGGGCAGCGTATCCTGCCGGGCTCCCCACCCGCCCTGAGGAGTCTGCGCTCCCGGGGGTGCAGGCAGGCCCGGGGTTCCGGGTGGCTCGGCTCGCAGGGACCCGGCTGCGCTGCGGGCGCCGAGGGACCTGGCTCCCCGCCACGCACAGGCGACCCGACAGCCCCGCAGAAGGCTCCGCGGCGGAAGGACCCACTCAGTAAAGAGTCCCGGAAGTGGCCGCCGATCCGCCAGTAAATAAAGTTATCTTGGATGAGCTCTCGGAAGAGGGGGAACCTCTCAGAGCTGTGGGCTCGGCTGTGAACCGGGTTCTTTGCGGCTTATACGTCGACTTCTCTCATAAGTTATGTTTTCAGATTGGCCCTTTCTTGCATACATCGCCTGGAAGAGGAATAATGATTTTTTAGCAAGCATAGCCAGAGTCTGAAGTTACTTTATTTTTTAAAGACAAGGAAAGCTGATATTTGCCATTTTAAAAATAAGGGCACGGAAAAGTACGTTTTCGAATATTAACAAGTGAATAACTACTCAGCGGGCGTCCTTCAGTTTCTTCTAGCACTTTGCTTCTCTGTGTTTTTTACGCTACCAGAATTCTTTCTGAACGGCAGGAAGCCTTCCAATAGTTTTCTTACTCATTGGATAACTCAATGAAATGTTAAAATATTTATTTTTGAATAATCAGTACGATTTTTGCCTGAAGGTTTTCACAAAATACGTGCCTTTATGCACTCCAGCCTGGGATCTAGCCCGGAGCAGTCTGGCTCCTCCTGTTGCTTCAAAGGTAAATGCTCGCATTTAGCGACTGGAGTCGGTCCCCAGCACTCAGTGCTTCCACTCCCGGTTTAGAATTTATCAAACGCACGAATACTTGTGATTGGTTCCTGTAAGAACTGTCTACGTTTTCCAGCTGTTGTTAGTAGGGTCCTTGTTATTGTTCTAATCTGAACTATTGGAACCAAATGAAATCTTACAAAATAAACTTGCACAAGTCAATTGATTATGCTAAAGATGAAACGACACCGCAGCCATCACCACCGACATCTCCCATCCGTATCCCCAATCACCACCATCTCTGTAGACCAACTGAAACCATCCTGTTCTTTTACACTGGAATGCAAGCAGTCTCACTGCTTTAAACAGTCAATGTCAGCCCAAGTTCTCTGGCATATCTATATTTAACATAATATTTTCAAGTCATTCTGACATAGTGCCACATCAAAATGTATATTTGAAGTAGATCACTGAAACATATTTATGCATCAATAAAATGTCCTAAATCTGCCTCCTTTTCACTATTGGATTTTTATTAAAGGGCACCCTAATAACCAGTCATGTATTACTAAGCTTTTTCTTTCTTAATGCAATGAAGAAGTTTAACTTCAGAAAAGCAGATGAATAGTTTCAAGAGCCTGGTATCCAAGTCTATGCTTCTTCCACCAAAATCAGCTTGACTTCTCCATATTTTATTGGTGCTGGACTTTATCAGTTCTCTGTAACTGGCATTACTCAGGAGCTGTGTCAATATCAAAAAGAGGTTAAAGTTAGCTTCATGAGTTTGTTTTTGTTTTGTTTTGTTTTTTGTACAAAGCTTCCATAATGCTAGAACTCCACAAACAGTTTTAGAATCACAACCAAAATGTATACAATATTTTTTAATGTTTAAGAGAACATCAGTCTCTGTTACACAAAAGCATCTGACTGTGAATTTTACCCACACTTTTTCCCACATGGGGTCTCCAAGTGAAAACCCTGAAGTTTCACATTTTTATACAATAATGCCCACAAGGAACTGACTACAGTTTTTCTAATTACCTATTTTATTCCTCCCCTCCTAAAAATACTTTTCTTGATTACTAAACAATGTCATGTTCTGGATTTCAAAAATTAATTTGTACAGCCTGGATTACCTAGGCAATAGATACATTTAACTTTGACTGTCAAGCAAATTCACACTCAGAGCCAAGCAACTATATACATATACTTTTCAGAGATGCCTGGCTTGTCCCATCATCTTTCTTTTTCTTCCCAAGCTGACTCTGTGCACCCACACACATACACAGCTGTATTAAATGTAGGTTTTAGTTTTGTGCCTTAGTCAACAATGTCCTAAACTTGGATTTGAACACATGATTAGACCACTAAACCTGTCCTGTGAGTCTCAGTGGGATCCTATGGTTGTCTCCTATTACTCTCCAGCATCAAACTGTCCCCTCCCCCAAGTACTGGACAAGAAAAAAAAAGTTTCTTAAATCATAGAGACTGTAGTTTTTCTATTGTCCAGTAGACGGCACAAAAGATCAAGCCTTCAAATGCTGAACAATCCACCAAAGCTGTTTGGTTTGGTTTGAGTATGTTTGAGTGTACTGTTCATTTCAGCTAGTCAGTCTGCCAGCCAGCCAGCCAGTGCTGTATCCGTGAAGCAGAGAAAAATCCTCAAACTTAAGATAACTTTGCAAAGTTCTGAAATGTAGCGATACGAAAAAAAGATTTGTATATCTGCTCACCAAAATGCTGCTTTAGATAACGTACCAACCATTATAAATGAGGAGTTTGGAGGGAAATGTTACTGAGAAGTTTGTTTAAAAGTTACCTTTAAAGAAATGAAACTGCGATAAACTACAAGGCGTTTCATTTATAATTATCTTTTAATAGATGAAAATATTTGCAACCTGAACCTTCGAAGTTCTATATTGGAATTTTGCAGGGTGCATCTATACTTTTTGTTAAACTTAACACACAACTTAGACCAGAAAATCAAGTATTGTATTTCACATGGGCTAATGTATGCATGCATATATAATCTGTAGTAGAAAAGGGGAAGAAATTTTGTAGAAATTTTTTGAATAGCTTTTGGAGACTATTGGATGAGGAAGCCATTAGAAATAACTTAGTTGAAACTTGCCTCTCCTAGAGCAATGTGTGACTGTAGCGAATATTTATATTTTACTAAAAGGCTTCTATTTCTCTTTTCATTCTGCAGATGCTCCTATGTAGAAGTGGGGGGAGAGGGTAAAGTGTGGGCTAATAACTCATTTCCCAGTTAATTTTATTAAGAATTTATAGCACTGTTTAGAAAGTTTTAAGACAACCATAAATTTTATTAGGAATATTTTATTAAGCCCTCCATTTAATTAATAAAAGACCTCTATAACTTCTGAAAATGTCAGAGCTAGTAATTATGTTAACCAGTGTAATTTTTCCCCCTCTAGAGACCAAAGCGTTTTAATGATTTGAAATAGAAAAGTGGTAAGGAAAACACCCCCCGACACACAAATCCAAAATTTTTTTCTTCACTTTTGCATTATCCAGTCAGAATATAGTGAGTTAGGTATTCTCCCTGTGGTGGCCGCAGAGCCTCAGCTGACCTTTCATTGACTTCTGAACTGGACCCAGACATTCTTTGTTTTCTGAAGCAAAATGCAGTAAACAAACCTCTGGGTTCTTATAGCCAGGATTGCTTTGGGGCACTTGATTAACGTCTTCCCTAATCCTGTCGGTTAACCCCCTTTCATATCACCTAACCAGGTTTCTCTGTGGCCGCAGAGCCTCAGCTGACCTTTCATTGACTTCTGAACTGGACCCAGACATTCTTTGTTTTCTGAAGCAAAATGCAGTAAACAAACCTCTGGGTTCTTATAGCCAGGATTGCTTTGGGGCACTTGATTAACGTCTTCCCTAATCCTGTCGGTTAACCCCCTTTCATATCACCTAACCAGGTTTCTCCCTTTTATAGACCTCTAAATAGTTTATTTCACTTTTCTCACAGCCATTCATTAGCTTTGACTTCTTGGTACCTTTCTCATCCAGGCTCTTATCTCCAACATTCCTCTATTATCTCTACTAGATTCTAAATCTATTTCCTTTAAACTGTCTTTCTCTCCTCTTATTTCTGTTTTTTGAAATGCAAATACTAATGTGAGGTGAGATTCAGAGGATAAATGTTCTTGAAGAGCAAATCCTAAGCCTCCAGTCCACAGGACAACCTAAAGAGTAATCACAACATTTTAACAGTCAACTTAAAGTTAGGTGGCAGATGATAAACCCTTATCATTCTGTGAACACAGCTGCCAAACTCGATTGATTAACAGGCTTTTGTTTATTCTGAGCTGGCAAATACACACACATTTTACCTTAAGAAGTGCCTTTTTAATTTCTGAGGGTTTTGGAGCTGACTCATCAGTGTGAACTTCAGGGACAAAAGCCTAACTCAGGATACAGATCTTTCCATCGGCAGAATTCCTTATAGGATAATAGAAAACTAGAGGGGAGTTCTCAGGGAGGACTGTACCAACAGTCTCTTTGCCAGAGGGTCTAAGCAATAGAAACCCAGGCCCCAGACTGCTCCTTTAGAGTCCTCATTCTCTATCTTTGGGAAGATGCTCTGGGATGAGAAGGGTAAGGTGGGTATGGAAGGCCCAGGTAGAGGGGCAAATGCCAGAACTCTTCACCAGGCCAAGTTTTTGCAAAATAAAAGTACTTTTGCCTTAAAAAGTATCTGCCATAAGCTAAAGATAGATACTGTCAGAGAACAGGTATAACAATAAGCATTGATTTTCTAAGAGACCTAGAACTATCCTTTTACCTTTTCCTTTTCTTTTAATAGATGATTAATTGCTGCTCTGCTAAAGTTTTTTTTTTTTTTTTTATGGTTACTATATTGCAACCCCAGACATAGTCTGTGCAGTTTCTCTCAGCAAGCCCCAACTGTAATAACTGTTTGCTAATTGTAAAATCCTTATCCAGAATGAGGTTTGGGCAAACAATTTGTACTACTATAATTACATTGTAAAAGTGTTTTAGTCTCTTGATTGTTCAGAATTAATCTTATAAAGGCCTAGGACCATCAGCTTCACAGTTATACTTGGAAAGGAAGGGAGGGAAGAAAGAAGACACTTTTCAAAACTAATGAGTTTAGCTTAAGCCCACCAACCCAAAGTATGTCTTTTTTAAGGAAAATCTGTTTGTAGGTAATTTAAAGTTGAAGATCATGCTTGAAGAGCATGACAGTCTTTCTACTGCTTTAAGTTTGGGGTTGTGCTGGAAAAGGAGAGACTTACCTGAATCTTCTTTTTCCATCCCAGCTAGAAAACAAAAGAGGAAACTTACCAGAAAGCATCAATACAAAATACTTTTATTGTCAAAGAACTATATATATCAAAACTGGCCTCTTCACAATTGAAAACGTGGCCGCAGACCTGAGGTAACTCCAAGCCTTAGTCTTTGCCCAAGAACCCCTAGGGCTGTTAAAGACTATGGTCATCAAAATGCATTTCGCAGTAAATTTCTCTCGGTTAGATTATACTTACACAATTCCCTTCGCAATTCATTTTAGAATCATAAATGTAGCTGTGCCCATGTCAGTGTTTGGCTTGACGCCTCCACCCCCTGCTTCGTCCCCCACTGCCGCCACGCGCGCTTATGCCCAGCGGGCCTGCTGGAGAAAAAGAGCTTACAGTCCGGCCAGCAGCCGTCGGAAGGCGCCCAGGTGTTGGCCGAGACCGGCCGGGGTTCCAGGAAGACGGCCGGCCCGGTTTGGTCCTCTCTGTAATCGGAAAAGGATTGCCTTTCCTGGCCCAGTCAGCGCAGCCTCCCGAGAATTAAACAGAGACATAGCCTTCCTCGAGACTGGGAGTTTCTATTTTGGCCTGAAATTCTGTTTCCAAGTTCACGTTGGGGAAGGGCTGGGGAGTGGGGGAGTGAGGAGGTGCGGGGTGGGATGGTGGTGTCAGGCAGTGGCATAAAGGCGCTGGTAATTCACCTGGATCCTCTCCGCTCTGACACGCGGCCCTGCCTTAACCTCACGCGTGATGTATCGAGGAGTTTGCACCAGAAAACTCTACACTTGTTTCCGATGGAGAAAAGTAAAAGATCTTAAAACTTGGGGAATGAGGTGGTAAGGAAGAAAAAGGAAGAGAGAGATGCAAATGATGAGGGGCCCTAGGATGAGTAGTTAAAACAGAACGCTTTCAAGGCAAAACGCATCCGCTTTGGGTGAACGTGTCTGTCCTTCGGACACACTTGGGGCGAGTTCGGAGTTGGGGAGGGGATGATGTGCGCGAGGCGGGGAAAGCTGAGATGCTCGACTTTATGAAAACTCTACTCTTGCGGGGAACCGGGCTTTGACTCGGGAGAAGTAGTAAAAGAGGCAATACTCGTCGCTTACGCAGGGGAGGTACGTGCGCTCAGTGCAACCTGATTCCAGATCTATGTTCTGATGTTCGCCCTGTGTCCCCTGCTCCTCCAAAGCCCACTTAAACAGAAACTTGAGTTTTGTCTCTTGGGCTGATGCGAATTCTCTTTTAGTTTGCGCATCAAGGGTTGGCTTCGATACATGTTAGAACTCCTGATCTTTTCCAATCTCTGAGGATGCGAGCCCTAATCTTTTTCAAAACTCTTCTCCCTACCTACACCTCCCCCGCTTCGGGGTGAGGGTTGGTCCGCAGCTGGCCGTGTGGGAAGAAGGTAGGGGCGAAGCAAGCAAGGGGCTGCTGCTTTGGGAGAGTCAGCCTTTTGGCCACCATCAAGGCGGGAATCGGGGCTGGCAGTTTGCATTCCCGGCAGATCGAAGCTCCCTGCTGATCGATTATTTGATAATTGATTTTCCCCGCAGCCAATGCGCGGCAGCCTTGGCAGGGGCGCCTTCTGATTGGTCGAGCCCTCCTCCCGGCTGCCTACCGAGATTTGGGTGAGCTCATTTTCCAGTCGACCGCAGGGGGAGTTTTCTGCGAGGTTTCTGTCGAGGGAGGAAAAAAAAATCCAGCTCCGAGCCGAGCGAGCTGCGAGCCCTGCTCCGGGATGTGAGGTTTCCAGCCCGCTGGTCGAGCGGCTACGACTGAGCCATCTCGGCAGATCAGAGCCGGGCGGGCAGAAAAATGAAAATGGCACCACTAAATATAATAAAAGGTTTAGAGTGGGAGAATAAAGAAAAGGAATTTTCTTGTTTAAACTGGAGAATAGGTATTTAAAAGCAGAAAGTTCACACTAGTGGCTGGTTGGGGCCTCCAAGTTGTCGGTAGGGGCAGCTTTTTGTCTGAAATTTCACCCCCTGAAATGAATTTCTTTTTCTTTGGCACTGGGAGTTTTTTCCCTGCGCCGGACTGGGGATTGAAAAGCGGAGTAAGGGTAAGAAGGTCCGGGAAGAAGAGCGTGGGGCGTCGCCGCGGAAAGAGCACGGCGGAGGCCGGAGCCCCTCGGCGCCTCGAAGACAAAGGCGGCGCGGCCGTAGCCCTAGCCGAGCGCGCCGACACCGCCGCGCCGCGCCGCGCCCTGGGCGCACGGCCGTCTCTTCGGGAGCCGGTCAGAGAAAGAGCTTCACTCACTGCGGCTCCTGACCCGGGCTCCACCCGCGAGGTCTGGGCTGCTCCGAGCCCGAGTCGGGTTTCGCTTTCCGGCGATCATAAATAGCTTCGTGTTTGTAAACAGGCGCTGGGGGCACATTCCCGGCTCTCGGCTCATTGTTCCCTCCCTTCCTCTCTCACTTCGCTCAGGACGCCAGGGCTGGGGCTGGGGCCTCCGGGACTAGGAGATGGGGAGGTTCAGACCCCCAGAATGAGAAAAGCCAAGCATTTGCTTTCTCGGGGCGAGTGTCCACCTCTGACCGCAAAAAAACTCTTAAGCTAGATCTGCAGAAAGCCCCAGCCATCCCCACCCCACATTCTCGGAACTCCTAAGCAGACCCTTTCGCAGCCTTGCTCCTGCTCCTCTTCCTCTTCGCTCTCGGTTTGACTTTTATACGTGGAGTATTGGTTCTAAGAATCCACTACTTTCTGCATCAGCCCCCACCTCCGACCCGAAAAACACAGGCAGACCCCAATAATTTCGAGGAAAGTCAGGAAGTCTATCCGCGGAGCCCTGTGCAAAAAAAAACTCCCGCTGGGGTTTGTCCCGCGTTTATTCCCGATTTATTTCAAGAGAGTCAGCTTTGGGGAGAGAGTCTGGAGGGGGAGGGAGAGAAAAGCATACGGAAAATAAAACCGGCGGCGGGGGGCTTCTGCCCGCGCTTGTGCGCGTGTGCCCTGGGTGTGTGGGTGTTTGTGCCTGGGCGTGCGATTTAATGGAGCGCCTCTCTGCCTCTCCAGTGCGGCCAGAGCTCGCTTCGCGCACCCACCCCTGCCGAGGAGTCTACTTGCTGCAGCCCAATGCATTGTGTAAGACGCGACCTGTTATGGCCACCACTACTTCCGGGTTCTAGCATTCTGGTCGGAATCCACCTCTCCGCCTGTGCAACACACACTTTACACACGCACGGGGACTGCAAGCGGGCAGCATCGATCGTGGCTCCTTTAAGACAAACTCAGACAGACATTTTTTTTAAACCTCCTCCTCTAATCTCCCTCCAGTGCAGCAGTTGCAAAGACGGAGAGAGAGAGAGAAAGAGAAAGAGCGAGCGAGAGAAGAGAGAAACTGATTAGGAATTAGGACTGATTCAAGGGAAGCGAACGCTAGGGCTTTGTGCATTTGAATATTAACATTTGAGGTGTTCTGACCAGAAGAAGACAGAGCGGATGATCATTCATTCACCACGTTGACAACCTCGCCTGTGATTGACAGCCGGAGTGGCAGAAAGCCATGAGATTTGGTAGTTGGGTCTGAGGGGCGCTCTTTTTTTTTTTTTTTAACTGATTTTTTGGGGAGAGAAGATCTCTTTTTTTTTTTTTTTTTTCCCTTGCCCCTGCTGCTGTCTTGGAAACGGAGCGCTTTTATGCTCAGTGACTCGGGCGCTTTGCTTCAGGTCCCGTAGACCGAAGATCTGGGACCAGTAGCTCACGTTGCTGGAGACGTTAAGGGATTTTTCGTCGTGTTTTTTTTTTTTTTTTTTCCGGGGGAGTTTACGTATTTGTTTCTTTTCACACTGGCCTTAAAGAGGATATATTAGAAGTTGAAGTAGGAAGGGAGCCAGGGAGGCCGATGGCGCAAAGGGTACGTATTAAAAAACAATTGTGGAACTCAAATGTGAAATTAAATTGAAACGTGGTTGAAAGACACTGCTAAAAAGTTTCCTTTTTTCTCTGCCTTTTTTTGAATGAGGCTCCTAAAGCCGTGGCCTAAAGCAAGAGAATTTATTCAATGCATTTGTAGACTTATGCATGTTACATGTAATTGTTAATTCAAGTAATCAAGTTTCCTATAGGTTCCTAACCAGCAGCTATATAAATAAAAATACAAGCTCGGACAATCATCTGTTTAAAAAACAAAAAGCGCTGGATACTTGATGTTATATAGCCTGAACATTCAAGGAGCTTAAAGCTATTTTTAAACTAAAATAAGCAGTGAGAAACTTCTGATATGTTATTGATTATGCTCATCTTTAATATCACTGGAAGGGTTTAGCATTTTTAAGCAAATAACTGTCATAGTACAACAGTTTTGGGGGGGTCGGAAAGCATTCATCTTTTTAAACTAATTTTAATGTACATGACTTTTTATACAAGGTAATATTTTGTAAGTTTTTCTTAGCAAAGCCCTACACTAATTGGATACTAAGCACACAACTATTCACTTTAAAAATGCAATACTAATTTCCCCAATATTCCTATTTGAATGGAAATGTAGTGAGAGTAAAGTGAGACAATGACAACCCAACAGAGGTAGTTTCTTTAAAGAAAGGGGATCTACAAAAAGCCTTCCTTGCATAAATTGTGCCCTGGCCCTCAAAGCGCTGTTTGCAAAAGAAAGTTACTAGGCTGACACATTTTTTCTTTACTCCTTTGGTTCAGGCAAATGTCAGCGTTCTTCCAAACTCTTTTCACACCTCTGGCTTTAAGGAGATGAAAGTGGCAATTCCTCTTTGAAAATCATTTCACTCTCGGTGCCTCCAAATCTTGGGAAAAGAACTTGCCTGAAATGAAGCAATGAGAAAAACCTCAATAGCTAAATTTTGCACACAAAAATAATGATAATATGAAAGTAGTTTTTCTGGAGAAGGAAGATGGGGGGAGGTGGAATGAATGTGCATTTACTTTTAAATTTGCTTTGAACCTGATGACTAACATCTACCTCATTGCCTTCTAGTTTAGGGAGAAAGTTCATAGCAGTAGAAAAAATGTAGAATAACTGCTCCAACTATAGATTTTGTTTTAACTTGGGGGGAATATTGGCTAAATCTAAATTCAACCCTAATGTCCAAGAGAAGTTACCCTTCTCTGAGTTTCACTTATAAAGGGGGCAGTTAGTTTTGTATGATTTTGCAGAGTTTGTCTTGGAGAGCAAAGGAAATGCAGTGTCTTGCAGGACTGCCTAACCCCACGCTGGCAGGAAAATAAAATGAGAAGCCTATCTGAATTCACGTGCTTGGCTTAGCTGTTCTCGTCGTAACTTTTTTTTTTTTTTAATTCTCCCTGATGGGAAGGGGCTGTGAAACTAGGCAGGTTTGTTGCACTGTCCTGGCACGTTTTATTATTGTGATTTTGAATTTCCTCCTCTAGAGACATGCACGATTTACCTTCCGCCCTCCGGGAGAATGCCTCCCTTTCTTCCTTCTTTCTTCCTTCCTTCCTTGCCAAAGGATCCTGAATTTCTGACTAGTTGATAGGGACACAAGTTAGGGCAAGACCATTCCATCTAGCCGAGTCTCACCGAGAATCCTAGAATTTTTACTTAAAAAAAAAATTTTTTTTAAATGAGAAATCTCAACTACAGAGAGGCAAGGCCCCCGAATTCGGGGTTGAAGGATCCAGCTGAACTGACGTTGTATAAGCTCCGTGCCCTGCTGTCTTCCCTATGTGTCTGCCTGGCCTTCTGAATCTTGTTTCTCTCCTGTTTGTCATGCAGTACGACGATCTGCCCCATTACGGGGGCATGGATGGAGTAGGCATTCCCTCCACGATGTATGGGGACCCGCATGCGGCCAGGTCCATGCAGCCTGTCCACCACCTGAACCACGGGCCTCCTCTGCACTCGCATCAGTATCCGCACACAGCCCACACCAACGCCATGGCTCCCAGCATGGGTTCCTCGGTCAATGACGCTTTAAAGAGAGATAAAGATGCCATTTATGGGTAGGTACGACGGGCAGCAGGTTCAGCAGTTTCGAGGCGAGGCTTTCTTTCCCCATTTCCCTTTGCCCTCGATAGGAGGAAAGTCAGAGCTCTCTGGATTTGGAGGTACATTATTCGGTAACTTTTCATTCTCTTTGCATGGAGATTTGGGGGAGGCGGCCAGCCCAGACGCCCCCCGCCCCCGTCTCCGCTCAGGCTCCGCGCGGGTCCAGCGTCCAGCTCCTCCCGGGCCATGCCCGCGGAGGGGGCGCCGTTCGGAAGTTGCCAAAGGTCCCTCGGCCTCCCACCACCCCCCCCCGCAGACTCCGGCTCCGTGGTTCAGCGGGTTGGAGTCCTCACTTGCTCGACTTCTCGGGGAGAGTGTTGGGGATTTCTAAACGTAGGCGCCTTTGTGTTGGAACGAAACTTTTAGTTTAAAGGAAAATCTTTTAAGCCACTGATTGTTCTGACTTGCTAAGTTTACTCAGCCACCGTATGCTGGCCTTGCCACCGCACAAAAAAATCAAGGGAAGACAGTTGCAGGTCAGGCAAGGGGGAACAGGCTTTGCATTTATGGAGTTTGACCACTGTAGTCGAGGAGAGGAGCTCACTCTGAATTGTTACAGACCTTAAGAAACTTCTGGCCGTTTTAGGACTTTGTGTTTAAGGGCGAAACTTGCAGGATTTAGAAGTAGATGCGGGGTGCTCTCCGCCGGTGTAGTGTTCCGCTGCGGTTCACACCGTGTTCTCCCGGGCCCTGGGGTTAGACCAAAACCCTCTGAAAGTCACTTGTGCCTACTGTGTGCTGATGTACTGGGGGGACTGCTTTTTACTTTGCAGCCACTTTTATTTTTTCTTTTGAAAAACAAAAACATCAGGTAACACTGACCCTCCGCGACTGAAAACCCTTTCTGCTTTATCTTCTGGTCCCTTGTGCAATGGGCTTGTTTAAATCCCAGCGTCCTCTCCGCAGCGTCAACTGCAAATGGTTTAGGCTCCCGGACAGAACATTTGGGGAAGCTTTGAAAAGGACCCCAAACTGTTAAATTCCCAGCCGGGCTGTGAGAGCTAATAAAAGACTCGAGACACCTCTCTGAGCATTAGAAGAGGCTTTTTTTTGTTGTTGTTTTGTTTTGTTTTTAATGGGCTGAGATAAGCAACATCTAGGCCCCTCGAAATACTAGCTGCTTTGCCATTACGCGGGGACAAAATGAAAGGCCTGACCGCAGGCACATTTGAAGGAACTTTCTTGGGGGGTGCGGGGGGGGGCGGTGGGGACCGTCGGCGAAGGAAGGGAAATGTCCAGGGAGTCAGGAGGAGCCCTCCGGCCCTCTGAGGGCCTTGGGGTCAGGATCCGTGGTCCAGCCCTCTGACAGTCGGTCGGTCTCACAGCCAGAGAGATCCTTGCCCCAAGTTAGCTGAGCGCCTGCCTCCAAGATCCCCAGAGTTTGAGCTTCCCGGGGCGGCCTCGGAGGAACCCACTTGAACGAGATTTCCCACCTCCTGCGCCGGGCGCCTTTCTCCTCTTCCAGGTCCTGGGTGTGCATCGTAGGGCCGAGGGCTGGTCGGGGTGGGAAACTTAATTCAAAATGGCTGCTGGAACCGCTTGGGTTTTATTCTTAGCAAATGTTACTAATTTCTCAAGCCAGATAGGCTGAACCGGTCCTCAGATACGGTTCATGGCTTAGGGCCTCCGACTTTGGGGGACCCAAGGAGGAAGGGGAGGTGAGCAGTCACCTGGGGAGTAGGGGTGGGGGAAGGGGAGCAAGTAGATGTCAAAATCAGGGAGAGGGAGGTCCCCGTCTTGAGCTCGGCCGGCTGTTTTTC
The DNA here is from genome assembly GCA_006410675.1 of Oreotragus oreotragus. NCBI lineage: Eukaryota > Metazoa > Chordata > Mammalia > Artiodactyla > Bovidae > Oreotragus > Oreotragus oreotragus. Next base: position 230,852 of record SJYX01014657.1, read on the forward strand.
TTGGGCTCCTTGTTTCACTGCCGCGGGACTAACCATTGTGTTGTTTGTGACTGTTGTATTTTCTTGCAGACACCCCCTCTTCCCTCTCTTAGCACTGATTTTTGAGAAATGTGAATTAGCTACTTGTACCCCCCGCGAGCCGGGGGTGGCGGGCGGGGACGTCTGCTCGTCAGAGTCATTCAATGAAGATATAGCGGTGTTCGCCAAACAGGTCAGCAAAATCAATGTTTCAAAAGGAAAAAGGAAAAAAAAAAAAAAGAAAGAAAGAAAGAACCTCCCTCCACCCGCCGCCCCCCCCCACCCCAGCACATTTGCAAAAGTAACCAGCTGAACAGTCTGCCTTAAGCCAGGCCTGTTACATCTTCCCTGAACTTTTACTCCTAAATCAGTGTCTGTTTGCGGATGCCTGAAAATCACCCCACTTCTGACCCACTCCCGCTCCCTAACCCGACGCAGAAAGCTCTCTCTGTAAAATGCGACCCCAAACCCCCAGCGCAGGACCTTCCTTGGAGTTGGCGAGCTGGGCAGGGATCTCTTAGCAGCACACTGCTGGGAGAAGTAACCCTGTGCTCTGGGCTTGTTTTCGGATTATTTGACTCACATTGAAGGGTTTCTGCACGGGACGAACTTGGTGTCACCGAGTCTGTCCCGGAGGTTACATCCTGCCCCCCCCCCCC
>SJYX01014657.1:231545-293700 GCA_006410675.1 Oreotragus oreotragus
TCCCCACATCTTCCCTCCCCCACCCCCGCCTTCTCCCCAAGATTTGCTTTGAGAGCCCTGAGGTTTCTAGACCCATCCTCCCGTAGCTTGCAAGTGGGCTGCAAGGGTTTCCATCCACCAGCAAGTGGGCCAGGACGGGGTCCCGGGGAAATAAATTCACCTCGAGAGGGGCCGGGTGAACCGGCGCGGGGAGACGCGAGCTTTTGTTTTTTATGACAGCCGGGCAGCGCGGCTCTAATCAGCCCGGGGATTTATCTCCGGGCCTGTCAGCGTGTGTGCTTAAACTTTGCGGACTTCCCAGCCCTCAAAGTCGCGTCATGAGGGCAAGCAACAGGCCAGACCCCCCAAACCACCAGTTTATCGGAAAGGTGTGCAGAAGGCGGCAGAAAGTTTGCAGTGTGAAAAGCCACAGTTTGGAGACTATTGGGAATATTTTCCGTGCACGCCTTCCAAGGAAATACCTAGTGCAGGGGTGCGGCCCTTTGGGGGTGGTGCAGGGGCAGTGGGGCTGAGAAAGAGGGGAGCTATGGGCAAGAAGAGTGTTTATGACCCCCACTTAGATGCTTGGTTGTTGTTTTAGCTGTTTTTTTCTCCTTAAGAAATATAAACCTCTAGATGGTACCCAGTCGCTGCTGTTAAGTTTTAGTGTTATGGCCATAAATCAAAATAACTCTGTTTACTGGGGGGAGGGGAGGGCTGGGGATGTTAGAGCTGTGACAGCCAATTTTCTGCAAACTACGAATGGGGCGCTCATTCCTTTTGTATCTTTGCAGATGATTCAAGCCATACAAGTATTAAGGTTTCATCTGTTGGAATTAGAGAAGGTAATTTCTCTAGCTTTTTTTCTCCTTTTGCTTCCCCCTCATGCCCAAACACACAGAAGGGGAGGGTTCAGAATGGCTGAAGTTCAGGCTTTGAAGATATTTGCATAAACGTCTTTCTTTCTGGTAATTAGTGTCAAGGCCAATCTTTGAGTCCATTTCTCTTTGCAGTTTAATTACAATTTCAGACACTAAAACTGGGATCACAAACGCCCTAGCCTTGTATTCATTCTTAATACCTTACTGGCTTTGTGTAAGTAGTTGCAGGGCTCTGCATCCCCTTGGATGCTTAGAAAGCTATCCTGAATTTGCTTCACAGGTTGTACCTTTTCTTCTTCCTCCTAGTCTTCTTTGCTACCTCTGAGGGGGGGAAAGTTTTGTTTAGTTTTAGTGAGTTTCTGGAAGACAGTCTGAGAGCAGCGGAGGGTCAGATACAGGGGGAGAGGCGGAGTGGGAGGAGGAGTGGGCAAGGAGTGTGGAGGAGGCGGTGGGGGAGGCACTTTAAAGGTTCTGCGGAGACAAAGCAGAGTTGATAGTTGTGTCAGTTTCTTGAATCTGGGAATCCTGCACACATCCCACCTTCACACTCAAGAAAGGGTGTGGGATAACGTGATTTTGCTAGCTATTCTATAAATCTCAGCAATAAAAACTTAATGTATTGTAATTCAAAGTAACATTAAATTGCAAGCACACTGGGGTTTCTTGTGAATTTTTGCATGTCAGTGATGATGCCTGTGTCCTGTAAGACACCGCTCCACCTATCCCTAAATATTCTGAAGCATTCTTTTCCCTTAAAAAATTAATGTTTGATGCCTTTTTGTGGCTGTAAGGGTTCCCCACACACACACCATGAGTTTTTTTTTTTTTTTTTTAAGGAAGCATCCTAATATATGCTTCTTATAGATAGAAACCCTAATTACCAATGTTAAAGGGACTTGGGTTGTCAGGCATATATCCTATACCAATACAGTACTGGTCTTTTACATACATACATATATATGTATATTTTTTTTTCTTAGACATATTGGAAAGGATTTATGATAAAAATAACTGGACAAAATTAAATAGTTTACCTTAAATGTCACCCACGTAGGTCACCTCTTTAATGGCCACGGCCCCAGGAGCAGATGAATTTAACACGGGTGTTGAATATGTTGTAGCCTGTGAAGCATCTTGTCACTGTCAATTTTCTGGGATATCTCTATTTTGCAAGAAAAGAAAGTTATTCCTAATTCTGGATGCGTCTGGGGGTCTCTGGAGGACAATTGCCCTGTGTTTCCCCTATTTAGAAGTTTGGATCTCACAAGGGGGGTGGATTGCACTTGTCAATGTCATTTATGAACTCCTGATTATATTTCCATTTTTTTTATTTCTGTCATAATGTAGGTACACGAATTATGTGACAATTTCTGCCACCGGTATATTAGCTGTTTGAAAGGGAAAATGCCTATCGATTTGGTGATAGACGATAGAGAAGGAGGATCAAAATCAGACAGTGAAGATATAACAAGATCAGCAAATCTAACTGACCAGGTATGCGCTTTTCAATTTCAACATCCCTGGGAAAAAAAATCTGTATGCATATTACTTGCTGGATCACTACCACCTCCTTTTATTATTTGCATATGATTAAGTCCCTTTTAGATACATTTCCATCGAAATGAAAATTTTTGAATAATGTGGCTATTATTGCTTCATTAAGGCTGGCTCTGGGATTCGACCTGGAGAGATGAGCTTGTAAAAGCTTTGCCTGCAAACTTGACCTGTTTCTTGTCGCTTTTAATTTTTGTCTTTATTTTATTTACCCTCTACAATAATGGGAGTGTTAACTGCCAGTGACCGCCTCTGGTGGTAGGGCTTTGTTCTGGAGCATTTTTTTCCCCTTCTCTCTCAAAGAAAAGAAAAGTGTAAGGACTGCTTATTTCTTATTTTATTAGGAATAAACCCAAGATAGGTGGTCTGAGAGAGACAGGGAGGGTTTGAAATCTAGCAAATGCTTGCTATTTTCACCCTGTCTATACGGTTCATTAGCCTGTCTTGTCAGTTTTCCTCGGCCGAACGCTTCTAGACCTCACTGAACATTGCTTTGTGCAGTGCTCGCTGCAAGCTCGCCCATTTTATTGTACTTAATAGAAAAAATAAGACCAGGCCGAGGTTAGAAAAACAGATAAATATGGACGTTTCTCCTCCTCCTTTCTCCTCATCCTCCAGCCGGTACGTGCTCTGGGCCCTCTGGGTTGGCAGCTTTTGGAAGCGTCTGCGTCAGGGGCTCCTCGCGACTCCCTCGGTGTGGAGGTGTGGCGGGTGGGGGACTTCGCGCCGCCCTGCTCTCGCTGCCGGCCTCCGCTGGCTTCGCCCCCTCCTCTCTCGTCCTTCCTCCAGGCCCTTCTTCCGCTGCGTTGCTAAGTGGGGACGACTTTTATTTGGAGTTGCTGGGGGTGCGGGCAGATTTCTCTCACCCCAACACCAATGTTTGGTCCTAGTCTCTCTCTCCCTCACTCCTGTCTCTGTGTCGGCCCCAAGGAGTTGAGAAAATGCACTGAAAGTGAAAACGTGAGGAGTGGATGAGATGGAACAGGGTTCAGGACAGCTTTCGGTTGCGAATTATGGCAGGGCGTCTAGAGATCTGGGTGGCGGGCCTCCTGCGCCTGTCCACCTATAAGTGAAGGCCCTGAGTTGTTTCTCTTTCTGACTTGGCACGTGAGTCCTGTCTTGTGAGAGAGAGCAGCCTGCCTTTGTTAAGCCAAAGGACAACCAGTCATACAGAGTTTTCTTTGCAAGCTCTGCCATGATCACGGTTGGCCAGCGACTGTCTTGCAGAGTCCTTGCCGAAGTGCCCGACTCCTCGTCTGGGTGTCATCTTCAAGTTTGCTTCTCTCCCTTCAACCCCCAACCTGGATTTCTCTGGGTGACCCCCTCAGCAGAGGCGGAATTCCTCCTTTTTCCCAAAAGAAGGGGAGGGTAGGCAAAGCTGAGCTTTAAAAGCGTCCACGCGCCGGGTCTTTCCTAATTGGCGAGTTATAAACTTTCGGCCGTGTAGACGAGTGCCGGGAACAGGCAGCCTGCGCGATCCTGGCGCGGCCCCGCCGAGGTGGGAAACCAGCAAGCGGCCCCCGGTCTCCACCCCGCCAGCCGCTCGGCCTCCCGCCTGGTTCAGGCTGCCAGCCCTCTCCCCGGAGCTGTTAAATGCAGATTCCGCTGAGGAACCCTCGGGTAGCTGCTGTTGAATAAAAATTGTAATCCAACAAGCCTAACTAGAAAATGGGATTCTAAAAGCTCCGGAGTGCTGGGTACATAAAGCTATTTGAGCAAATTACAAGAATCGCTTAGGGGCATGAATGAAATCAACACTTTAATTGCCTCCAAAATGAAGATTTATACCCCATTTTCCTCAACGAATCATTATTTTATTAAAATCAAAGATAAAGGACCACAGAGGGGTGTTTTAGGGGGTACAAAATTGGTAAAACAAAATTGAGTTCTCCCTTTGCTCCTTAGGTAAACTTTTGTTACTCAGTTACCTTTATTTGAGACATGCGAATTGGTGGACAGTGGTCAGGGGTAAAAACTGGTTCTTCATTCTCCTCCCCCAGCTATAAAATGAGCAGCGTGCCTCCCTCCCGGCCGCTTAAGAGTGGGGGCTTCGCAGCTCTGGCTAAGCTCGTGGCTCGGTGGGCCTGTGCGCGTGGGCGCGCTCGCGGGACCCTCTCGGGCTCATCGAGGTCTCAGTTGGGCCAGGGCAGCAAACCCCAAGTCTGTGCTTTGGAACTGTCCGGTTCCCAGAAGCCAGGAGCGAGTGTGCCTGGGCTCCCTTTGGAGACGGGCGCGCAGAGCGCGGGGCGCACGCGGGACTGTGCCTCACTCGCGGGGTGGAGTCCCCTGTCCTGGGAGGTGGGGACGGAGGGAAGAGGCACCAGGGCCGCCTCGTGGGCGCCGGTACTCCTAACTGGAGCCGGCTCGCCGGTCCCCAGGGCCCGGGCCCGGAAAGGACTGCCTCGACACCTGTCTGCGAATGCGGCCCAGCCAGTTTGAGCCCCAGTGGCGGGTGTGCTGCGGGCCTGGATGCTTCAGGTGTGGTGCGAGCGCGGGGCGTCGTTTGCTTATTAGCAACGACCCTTATTAGCAGTAGGGTTTATTTTATTTTACTTTTCTCCTCGGAGGGCGCGAAGGCTGCCACCCGCGCAGGGATTTGAAATCCACGACTTGGATACCAGCCGGTTTCCCGGAGGGCTCAGTGGGAGGAAATCTACTTGGCCTTGCGGCGTCCTTAGTTTGGTGCTTTGTTTTCTTTTTCTCATCGATTAAGATGCCCCCAGAAGCCGTACTCCCGCTCTCACCCCACCCTGAACGCCCTCCCCCGACTCCCGCTCCCAGACCCCGATTTCCCAGGTCCGAGAGTCACCTACCTCGGGCGCAGGCCTCCAGGGCGCCCTCTCCTGACGGCCTCGCTCCCCGCTCGGCACAGTCGTTCCCGACGCCCGGGGCCTGGGGGCAGCGAGGGGGGCCCGGCCTTTCCGGCCTCGGCAGGCGGCGAGGGCCGGGCTGAGACCCCGGGAGCGGGCGCAGAGAGGGGGCCACCGTGCGAGGCGTCGAGGCCAGGGTTGAGCCTGGTTGGCGATGGAGAGGGACGGAGGGCGCGGGGAGGCGGAGCGCGAGTTTGGGGGACCCAGGGTGGAATTGGGGTCGCCAAGAGGGGTTAGGCGGGAAAGAATCTGGCTGCCAGACTCTGGACTTTAGGCCGCCCTCCAGGAAGGAGCTGTCGAATAAAGCCTTCCTTCCTCGGGTTGTTTCTCGCCACTCCTTGAATCTAAGCATTTTCCACTCCAAGGACTGTCGCGAGAGAGAGAGGAGAGAGAAGAATCCCTGGGGCCCCCGAAGGCCACCAACCGAGGGGGCAGCGAGTGGGACTAGCTGAGTCTGTGTTCAGGCGCCGACCCTGGTTCTCCCACAAGCAGGGGGAGGCAAAGAAAAGGTCCCTTTGGATTACAATTTTTATTCAACAGCAGCTCTCCGGGGGGTCCTCGGCTGAATCTGCTTTTAACAGCTCCTGTTTGAGGGCTGGCGGGCTGCGCAGGGCGCCCTGTTGCATGTTAATCTAGATTTGCCTCTGACATCTGGAGAGAAGTAATGTGGCTCCCAGAGATGGAACCAGAAAGCCAAGCTGGCCAGGCAGGTTAAATGCCAAGCGCTGCTGAGCTCCCCGGGGACTGGGGGACCGCCGCCGGGGCTGCAGAGCCCAGGCCGGAGAGCGGCAGGCTTCCGGGCCTCTGGGATCAGGGGCAGCCCTGGGCCAGTGCGCTTTGGTTTCCCAGTGGGGCCAGGGAACCCAGGCGGCAGTGTTTTATTTGAAGAATCCAGAGCGTCGTTTCTAAAGCGTCGTTTGAGATGACTGTCTTAAAACTGAACTTGAACTTGACGGAAAACACCCCTTCCCTGCAAAGTGGGATGGGGACACCTCCAAGGGAGATTTAAGCTTTCTCTTTTGAGGAGGTGTTGCTAAGGGATGGGGAGGCCTAATGTTCTTCATGTATTGGATCCACTGCTTCAGAAAGAAAGAAAAAAAAAAAGATGAGGCTAAGGGATATTTACTAATACTAGGAATCCAAGCAATTTTGTTTTCATCCATTAAGAAAAACTGGACACAAACATGGAGGGATAGCAAAATGTCAATTAGTTTGTTTCTAAATGCTTAACACATGAACACAACTTATTTAAATTGTAAGTGCTTCTAGGGTCTCACTTAATGTCTTAATCCTGAAACCTCTGAGTTCACAAGCCTTGAAGGCCATGGAGTCTTAGAATAATCTGACTTTACTTTTGATTGTTGTTGTGAGTCATGTGGGATACTCTTAATTCCTCTTGAAATATGTCAGAGGGAAATTATGGCAAGATTCTCTTTAATGATTAAATAATAAGGTGTTGACTGCTTGTCACTACAGTGGCTAATTGGGATGTTCATTCTAGGCCCTTTGTTGCTTAGTATCCTTTATTTCAAAGATAGTTGTTTACCAGGTGTGTTTTTATTGTTTTCTGATTGGCTCTTTGGGTGTATTTATGTGTGACTGTCAGAGCAGGGATGTATAGATTCTTATTAGGGGCACGCCAAAAACATTTGAGAGGAAAAAAAAAAGTGGTACAGAGTCAATGCAGATAGGTTGAGATCGATTACATTTTTAAATGTCTCAAAGTCTAAATGTTAATGCTGTAAAAGTTATTCCCCTTTCCTAGTTTCTCTCTCTTTCTCAGTAGAAGCCCCAGTGCAAGCTCTATGGTTAGTAGAAAGCAATGATACTAATGCTACTTTGTACAAGGTAAAGCCCCATAACAGTAACTATTGTTCAGTGATTTAACTAGCTCTGTGGCAATAGGTCACTCAAATAGATCCTCTCCCACCAGAGTGACTCTATGGCTCATGATTTAGAAATATATAGAGTGTGGGGACTCTTGCTATCAGTCCTAACTTAGAGATTTTTAGTACAAAACGTGGGGGAAGTTTAACTAGTAGAAGAAAGAAGAAGGAAGGAGAAAAGGACTTAAAATGAGGGCCTTGCTTTCAAAAAAGTAACTGAAATATCATGCTATAATGGCCCAACTTTGAAAACAAACAAATTTTAAATCATTATGTTTTCAAACACTCGTATGTCTAAATGTTAAAATGTTTGTCATAGTCCGAAAGATTTAAAACACAGCTGTTGCTGGGTGACGGACGGAAAATTATGCAGAAAAACTCCGTACTCTTAAAAACAAAGACTATTTGTGGTCCCATAGTAGAAACATAGGTTTTTTTAAGGCCAAGCAGATAGACTACAGTATTACCAAGGGGCGTATGTTATAAAACTAGCTTACCTTCCCTGGCAGGTGGAGTTGGAGAAACTGAAGAATGCATAACAAGTTGTATTAAAACACATATAAATGAAAATGCTGTCAAATGAATTCAAGTGAAGTATTTTCACATTGGTAATGCTATGCTTGCCATTGCAATAGCAATATTTTCTCATGAAACGTAAATATGTCAAACCAACATGAAATGCTTAAGTTTTAATAAATGATCATTTAATCATCAAACACAACCTGAGTATGTATACAGAAACTTTTAAAGAAAAGTCGGCGTACAGCCAAATTCCTATAGGGACTAGCAGGGGAATGATCAAAAAATGAACAAGAAATAAGACTTCCTATAAGAAGGTCTATAATTCAACATTATTTGACTCCACTGTCATGGACATAGTTGAAGGATAGTAAATTGATACCATTCTCAGTCATTTTTGTTACACAGTCTTAAATGTTTGCAACTCTAGCATTTTCCGTGGCCTTTTTTGGATTGGGATATCTGTCGTATTTGTATCAATGTAGCACTTGAGTTTATGTTATAATCGAAACAGACATTTTTGCTGTTTCTCCTATGTGCAAAAAATTAATTTAACATTTTAAAATGACATCAAAACTATGGGAAAGTCTTCTTTTACAAATAAAGAAGTAAAAATAGAATACATGTGACATAGTGTTTCTGAGAGTTGTGCAGATGTTAGGCCTAAAAGTTTTCAAAATCTTTAGTAAAATAATAATACTGCTTTAAGTCACGTCGGACTTGGTGTCCTTACTAGGCAGGAAACCTCAGGATATGGTACCTGTTAAAAGGTTAGGGTCTAAAACATAAAATACAGGTTCCCAATTTGAATTTAAATAATTATTCCAGAATTTGACTTTGGGGATCCAGTAAAGTTTTGGATATTTTACTATCTTTCACATTTGTGAATAAACCTAACATGTATGAGATCAGTTTTGAAAATTTCAAGCAGATAAGTATGTGTGTGTGTGGTGGAAAAGATAAAAAGTCTCCACTGTATCCTTAATTTAATATGCCATGGTTTCAGGATTATGGGAATTTGGGAAAGTTTATTGAAGTCTTAAACAGCTTCTCCAGAAAGTAGAGCTATACCTTTATCGGGAAACTGCTGGATTTCCCACACTTCTAAATCTGACATTTTAATAAATGGTATAAAAGATACTATGTGAAATAAGCGAGAATACATTCATTTAAATATTTGTCACTAGAATCCAATTTCAATCAATTTAATGCATTCATGTGTGCAGAATTAAAGCAATTGGCAACACTTTGCTACACTCTCTCTGAACACTCTTTTTCCAAATAACATTTCTTAATCTAGGAAATATGTTCTTATTAAAGGGAAATATAAGAGTGCAAATATTTTAAAATGATTTTATATTTCTGGGCTTCTTGGTTTAGAAGTTCTAAAACTGAATAAAACATATCATAAAGAGTTTGTTCTTTACTAAAAAAAAAAGATTGTTTCTACATTTATTGAATGATACACCTGCTGTTTATTGGTATCATGAGTATATACAGTTAAATACAAATTATAACCAGAACTAAGTCATTAACTCTCTTTAACCATGTTCTGGCTTTTTGATGCACCACTGTATACAGTATAAACTAATGCAGGATAAATAAGTTGTGAAAATAAATTTTATATTATTTACAATCCTCAAACATATATTTTTACCCTTGATATCTTTATGACTCCATTTATAATTAAAAGGATTTATAAAGATGAGGTAAAGAACTTTGAATGAAGCGTTATGTTTCTTTAAGAAAACTTAAATGGTATTTTTCCATAGAGAGGAAATGCTGTTTCTAAGTTGACTAAGTAATAGTTATAAAATGACTGCAACTTTTTATGAGTTTAACAAGTTTAAGAAACATTTTATAGTCTTTTTTTTCTTCATTTTGACACAATATCAAGTCTTAAATTTTACAGTGGATTTAAACATACATGATTCCAACTCATTTAGAAAATAGTAGTAAGTAAATAATTAGCATTTTGAGTGATATTAGAAGTTATTCCCTGACAATATATGCTGGCTTAGAATTAATTGTTATGATGAATTCCCATTTCTCTGGATTTTTCCTTACACTTTACAACACAACATGATCACATGTTCATTATTCATTAGTTGTAAGTGTCTGGGTTGTTGATTGTTATTTAGCCAGAGAGAACTATAGCTCGTTCTTTTTCTTATCATTTTCTCCCCACTGATTGGCAAGCCTCCTGTGCCTGAGATTTGAACTTGAACCAGTCTGCTAGGTCTCGTTTCCCTATTTGAGTACTTTGTGGGTTCTTACCCACACGTGGGTTTGTTTTCCTGAGAAGATGAAAAATGTTACTCACTTTAGAACAGGAATGAATAGAAACCAAAGTCATCTAACATTCCCAAACCCCTGTGCTTTATAATTAGGTGAAAAACTGAAAACTGTTATTCTTGTTTGCTTTCCCCAGGGCTGTGAATACTTGATATAAAGATTCATATCAGCCTCTTTGTGTTCTTCCTCTTAAGGCCTTAATGTTTGTTTTCAGTAACTGGATTCTTAACTGATAGTCCATATTTGGTCCCAGACCTCCATGATTTGCATTTTATTCTGCATTTGCATTCACATTATGTCCCATAGAAACTCTTTAAAGTCAAGTGTGTTTATGACTATTATGAAACTCTGGAAAATGAAGTTTGTAATGAAACCAACAGAGTCGTCAAAAGGACAATGAAGAGAGCAATGTGATGTAAACCCAGAGTTTCCTTATCTCATCCCAACTTGTAAAAAAGGCTTATCTCTCTTCTTTTGAAAATATTAGAAGTTGAATGAATAAGAATTTCTTTGACAATAACACTCCTCTTAATGGCTCCATAACTATTTGGATGTGTTCTCAAATGTTAACTTAATTTGATAGACAAGCTATAATTAACTGTGACCTATAGTGTTTTCTGTAATTCAGAGACTATTCCTTAGTGATCTGAAAACTTAATTTCATACTAAATGGTGTACAGTGTCTCTAAAAGCCTACTTCCACTATTTACAAGAAGTCGAAATAGTTTATGTGTCTCCAGGGCTTCAAAAGGGAGATACTTCAGAGATGGAGACTAACAATTTTACTATGTAAAGCCCTAGCAGACTAACCACGGCATGTGGGTTCTTTTTAATATTTTGTTCCATAGTAACCTTCCTTTCTATGCACTGCAGTTAAAATTATTCACACAATGAAAAGAATCTATGTGTTTCATGGGACAAAAACTCATACTTGACATTTTAAAGCTAGTTATTTCATTGAAAAAACAAAAACAACCCCCCCCCCAAAAAAAAAACAAACCAGTAATGTACAGAGGGAATTAAGAATTGTGGAAAATAGGTAAAATGCTATTAGCTACAATGCAACAATCACAATAGAAATTTAAGCAATAAAATTAAATTGGGCATTTTGCATTTAGTTGGAATATTTATTTGAAAGTTCCCACCTGATCTGGGATTATTTTAATACCCTCTCCCTGCTCTCCACTTAAGAATATTTTAGTGTAAGAACTTTGTGATAACTCACCATTGGACATTACTTTTATTTGAAATTGTTCATTCATAAGAGATTCCATCTCATGAGTAACCACCCTGCCCTTCACTCTTGAACAGTTCAGATAAATGTATTATTTATTTACAGTCTATTGTATACATTATTTATGGGAAATATGCTATAACTCTACAGAGCATATGGAATTTATCTTTTTAAGATATGGCTGGCATCTCTGCCAAGATTGGCATAGCCCTGAGTAGATAAGATTAATCCTCATTGTACAGATAAGTATCATATCTTTTAGAGTCATTATGTGTTAACATTGCATAATTCCAGGTGCAAATAAATACATTTTTCCACTTTCATTTTAATTGTCATCATTTCCTTGGCTCCAGCATCTACCAAAGAGAATCTGGAATTTTACAATTTGAATTGATCTGTGTTCTAAATTAATATGTTTGGAGAAGAAAATAAGATACTGAGTAGCAGAATCATTTAACCATTTCATTTCTATTAGCTTGCTTCCTGTTCCTTACTTAATGGCTTTAGAATTTTCTGAAGAATCATGTCCATGACATCTTTAACACTGGTTGTACATTTGGTGGCTTGGCCTATTGTTTCACCATATTCAGGCACTTTATAAACTGTTCAAAACAAAACCACCAAGGAAAATGTCAGGCTCATTGTGCCCTGCACTTCCTTGCACAAAATAATAGAGACATGTAGACTGTGTTTGTTCTGTGCATATCAAGTATATTGTTGGTGTTCAAGTATTTTTTATTCTAATAATTATTCAAAGCCAGTAACAATCTGCATTTGAGTGAGTATAAACATTTTTATTCTGGAATTTGGGATTTGCAGCAACTCAATTTTATTTTCCAAATTACCCTGCCATTTCAATTAGGTGCATTGTTCTTCACTCTACTGTTTCGACATTCTAGAGGTTTGCTTGCCACCTAAGAGAGAGAGTTGTTTGAGTGTTTAATATTTATTGAGTGCATGTAAAGAACATGCCAATAGAAAAAAAGAGAAGAATAAAACATTAACAAATCAATTATGGGGCTTTTCTTCAATTGTAGTATACTTCTAATACTCCAAATACTCTATAACTGTTAAAATAATATGAATAGTCTCAAGAATAATAGCCCTGGGTATCAGGGAAGAAGGGTATTCTGATTAACTGGATTTCCTTAAAAAGTGAACCGATGATACAGGTCAGTATCCTGCTTCTGGAATTCAGTTGCTTTCACTGATCTCTCTGTTAAATGCCTTGAACCACAGAGAACTTGGCCAAACTAGGAACCAGAAATGCAAATTAAATTTCAAGATGCTTTGAGAAAGGCTGCTCTAATGATTTTACTGAGATAAATAATGGAGAAAAGGGAATAATCTACTCCCTACTTCCAAATTTCACACTGTGAGAGGGCTTGAAAATTCAAATATCCCTAAGGAATGATGATACTTGGAAAATAAGATTTGACTGAAAATATTTAAACTGGCAGGGCTCCTTTAAAAAAAAAACAAACAGGAAAATTAGAAAATACCCTGTTGCTAATTGTTAGTGAAAATCAGTGGCAAATGTCAGTTTCCATGATTCTTTTATCCAAAGCATAATGCTATAAGGTAGTAGAATAAAACAAGACTGCATATTGGCTGAATTCTTATTTCCTTCTCGCATCAAAACTGTGATGTGAGAAAAAAAGTTTTCTGGTTTGAGAGATTAGAAGTAGAAGAGAGAAGGTTTCAGAAACACTTGAGAGTGATGAAGGATCTATGCATGCTCAGTCGATCAGTCGAGTCCAACTCTTTGCAACTGCATGAAGCTGTAGCCCATCAGGCTCCTCTGTTTATGGGGTTTCCCAGGCAGGAATACTGGAGTGGGTTGCCATTCCCTTCTCCAGGGTGTCTTCCTGACCCAGGCATCAAACCTGTGTCTCCTGCATTGGCAGGTAGAATCTTTACCACTGAACCACCTGGGAAGCCACCCAGTGATGAAGGGTGTTGATGGTAATTTTGAGTTACACAATCTTTCCGGTTGGCAGTGTCTCAATAGACTATATACACAGTTCAGGCTGTCTGTAAGGGGGCAAGTCATTTCACCTCCAGGAGCCTCAGTTTTATCATCTGTAACATGGCAGTAAAGAACCCACTATATTGAGCTTCTGTAAGAACTAAATAGCATTGCATGTAAAACATTTAAAACAGTAAACCCTAAGCGGAGAAGGCAATGGCACCCCACTCCAGTACTCTTGCCTGGAAAATCCATGGATGGAGGACCCTGGTAGGCTGCAGTCCATGGGGTCGCTAAGAGTCGGACATCACTGAGTGACTTCACTTTCACTTTTCTCTTTCATGAATTGGAGAAGGAAATGGCAACCCACTCCAGTGTTCTTGCCTGGAGAATCCCAGGGATGGGGGAGCCTGGTGGGCTGCCATCTATGGGGTTGCACAGAGTCGGACACGACTGAAGCAACTTAGCAGCAGCAGCACCAGCAGTGCCTCCCATAATATTTTATCTTCTTACTTGTATTTGGCCCAACCTTCAACAACATGAATCTGATTGGAGAAGAGAAGATTGGGTAGCTGTTTATTTTGTAGGCCATCATATAATTATAGAGTTTAAGTGAAATACTGTCTTAATTCCTATTAGGAGGGGTGGCTATTACTCTGATTTCATCATAATGGGAAAGAGGACTGGCCGCTCAGATATGTGGCTGAGATAAGACAATGAATCACTACAGATTTGTTTTCAAGTTCAACTTCAAATAACAGTTATGTGCATATCTTGTACTTTTTCTCCACATTTCTGAATGTACATGCTTCCTGGCTGAGGTCCAGTTGCTTACAAGATCTTAGTATCTACTTGTACTCAGGATACAATGTTTTTGGCCTTATCTGGATGTTCTTTTTGCTAGGGTTGCCTAGAAAATTTGTGGTTTGAAGTTGTTATATATAAGACACTTTTGAGTTTATTTTATCTTAATGTGTTTGTAGAATGAGGTGGACTGAATACTGAGTTACAAATGTGAAATAAAACATTGGGAAGCAAGTAGTTACAAATGTGAAATAAAACATTGGGAAGTAAGCATTCTTATGAAAGGGACTTTATAACACCAGGTATGCTGCTAAGTCACTTTAGTCGTGTCCGACTCTGTGCGACCCCATAGACGGCAGCCCACCAGGCTCCCCTGTCCCTGGGATTCTCCAGGCAAGAACACTGGAGTCGGTTGCAATTGCCTTCTCCAATGCTGGGATATAATTTATGGATTCTTCTGCCACTCCTAAATAGCAATGATAGAAACTCATCTAACTTTCAGCAGAAAAATCTCAGCAGATAGATAAAGAGTAATATTTGAATTATTTAGTTACAAATATTTGGAAATATTGGAAATTTGGAAATATTGGAAATAGTGGTGGCAGCTGGATTTAATTGCCTTCTCCAATGCTGGGATATAATTTATGGATTCTTCTGCCACTCCTAAATAGCAATGATAGAAACTCATCTAACTTTCAGCAGAAAAATCTCAGCAGATAGATAAAGAGTAATATTTGAATTATTTAGTTACAAATATTTGGAAATATTGGAAATTTGGAAATATTGGAAATAGTGGTGGCAGCTGGATTGGAGGATTTCTTAAGAAAACACAACTCTGAATTATAGTTCACAGGTACAATTTCAGGTGTAGAGCATATAGAGTCAAACATTAAAATGGGAGTTTATTTTTATTAGTAGTATGCCAGCCATAATACACAGCACAGGAAAAAGAAAAGTTACAAAACATAGATTATATACTTTTACTAAGATTCTTCTTTTACTACATACTTTTACTAAGCGCTTCCCTAGTGGCTCAGACGGTAAAGAATTTGCCTGCAATACGGCAGACCAGGTTCAATCCCTGGGTCGGCAAGATCCCACCGACTCCAGTATTCTTGCCTGGAGAATTTCAAGGACAGAAGAGCCTGGTGGGCTACAGCCCATGGAGTTGCAAAGTTAGCATCTACAGATGATAACATGTTACAGTAAATAAGACAAAGCTACTAACACGTGTGTGCGCGCACACACACAGACACACACACACACTGAGATTCTTAGTGTAATGAGGCTCTATATTCTCCTTTGTTCTCCACAACGAACTGCTTAATAGAATTTGAACGTTAACTGTGCTTGGATCATTTCTAGGTTACTCGTCTGCTTTCCGGTTTTGAGATTTGGGTAAAACTGTTTTCACCTCTTGGTAGCTTTTCCCCTTTGGTTGTAATTACTCTGTTTCCTTGTAAACGGTCCGAATGTCCCTACCCCAGGTAGAAATCGATACTCTCTTCTCAGACCACAGTGGTGTGGGGTCACTGGGGGATAGTGCTGGCATTGATTCTCAATGTTGAAAAATTGCGCAAAATGTATCAGTGCCATGTGGGTATCAGCAGGAAAGCATTTGGGATATTTTGGGTGGTGTTTTATATGTGTAGTCATTTTCCTTTGCTTCGTCAATTCATGTATCATTTCCTGGATGAATTAATTCAACTCTACAGATTAGTAATGACCCGAGCGTATAAGAGTTGTGACCTGAAAGATATCAGACTGTGGGAAAGTAAGATTTTGAGGAGTATTCGGGAGTGACCCATTGTGCTGAGCCTGTTTTCTAGGCTCATTTCTGCCTTGACTATTGGGAGAAGAGGGCATGGGGATTTGCAGGAGAGCAGGCAAAATATGTAAGGACTAGGAGACTTAAAAGATGTACTTGACTGCCTAGCTGCTTTAGATTCTATGACAAGGTAATTAAAAACACTAAAATTAGTTCTTTCCACATTCTTTTTGCCTTATTCCTTGTGCATGTGATGGGTGTATGGGGCAGTGTCTATAAGAACGTGCACTGGTGTGTCTCCTCACATCTGAACC
Source organism: Oreotragus oreotragus (assembly GCA_006410675.1). Taxonomy (NCBI): domain Eukaryota; kingdom Metazoa; phylum Chordata; class Mammalia; order Artiodactyla; family Bovidae; genus Oreotragus; species Oreotragus oreotragus. Next base: position 247,619 of record SJYX01014657.1, read on the forward strand.
TGAGGCTTCAGTGATTCCTGGAGCTCAGACAATCACCTGATACAAAACTTTTCATTTAAAAATGAAATTACTCCTTGGAGAATTTTCACCAAAGGCAAAAAAGCACAAAAATTCTTCTCCTCCTCTCTACATGCCTCATTACACAGAGATAGAGGATTCAATGTTTGAAAAATTATCATTTTTGTAGGTTTTATTTGTGGGACGTGAGAACCGGGAAATATAGAACTCAATTTAACAGATGCCATCTCTGCCTTTACAAATGCCCCACTCCTGCTGTCACACAATCAGATGTGTGTGTGTGTAAATGTATATGCATATATATGTATATGTATTTAAAGCAATACATCAGAGTTACTACGTTGTAAAGATTTTAGAACTCTATTCGATGCTCAGTTAGACACACTTATTCTGTGTGTCAGGATACCGGCCAGCACCAGTGTCATGAAAACCATAACTAAGGGATAATTGGCTGGTTGTCAAGATGCGTTTTTAGGTGAAAAGTCCATAATGGGAAATACGGTGGGGCTGCCCTGTGAGAAGAGGAAGTGTGGTATCTTGGGGTGAGCCACAGACCCTGAGAGGGGCTGCTGAATTCCATTGTCTCACCACTAATTTACCATCTGCCCTGAGTCACCAAAATTACCCTCAGGCCTCTATTAAGTGGGAGTAATAAGCACATTTTATCGCAGCATTAAAAGAGGGCCCAACGAGAACCCTGGCGGCCTGCAGACTTGGCCACTGGCAGGCTGTGGGTGTGGGGACAGGGAAAGAAATGAGAAAAAGGAGGAGAAGTGTGTGAGGAAGATAACCTTTAAAAAAAAGTCCGCCTCCCCCGGGGAGGTGCATGGGGGCCACCACCAGGGACTACCCCAGACTCCAGCCAGCATGACCGTCACCTCCCAAACTTTATCACCTTTCTGCAGAGCAGAGGGCGGACTTAGAAAAGGTTCTGCCTCTGGACCGTTCCGTGAGCTCATCTTAATGTGGCCCTGGTCCACAGCATGTGTTCAGGCTGCGGTCTTAATCTCTGAGCTTCTGGTGTTTAAAAACATCTGAAAGTTTGAAAGGGAAGGGGGCAGTTTTACTGTCTTAAAACAAAACATCCTGCTCCAGCCTGTCATGGTTAAATGAATTTTGCTTCATGATTTCCAGGGTTGTTTTTTTTTTTTTTTTGGAAATCCATATAAAGAGTTTTACATTTTCTTGGAATTACCTGAATTTGCAGCTGCGTGATAGATTTTGAGAGGTGCAGGCTTTCCCTCAGGCTCTAGTAAACTGAAAGTGCGATCTGGTAGCTGAATGTGTTAGAGACCCTATCTGGTTTCTTTAGGTTACTGAGCACATTTGCCAGTGGGATCCACCAAGATCTTCAAAGAGGGGTCTCAGCATAGCAGACTTTAGATACTCATAAATACAAAGTCTGAGATCCCAGCTTCTCAGCTTCACGTCCATGCGGGTAACACATACCCTTTTTCATGAGCTACCTGCACAGTTTGTCCTATCACTCTGCATATGGGTCTCTCTGGTGTCTCTTCTGCAGATGGCACCATTGACTGAGAGACGCATGAAGAATTGTATCTGCTGAAGTTATGTGCCTTTAAAGATTCTAAGAGACACTGTTTAGACAGAGTGGGGGAAGTCTAGCGGTGTGTGTGCTTAGTCACTCAGTTGGGTCCAACTCTTTGCAACCCCATGGACTGTAGCCCGCCAGACTCTTCTTTCCATGGGGATTCTCCAGGCAAGAATAGTGGGGTGTGTTTCCATTTCCTTCTCCAGGGAAATCTTCCCAACCCAGGGATCAAACCCAGGTCTCCCACATTGCAGCCAGATTCTTTACTATCTGAGCTACCAGGGAAGTCTAGTGAAGGGGGACTCATTAGATATGAATTGGCCAGCAGTGTGGGATGAGGTATTCAGTGAGCCTGTTGGCTCTGCCTCCTGGACTGGTGCAGGTATGTGTGTACACGTGTGTGTATGAATATGTACAGAGGAGGGAGAGCCAGTGTGTATATACACACACTGGTGCATCCCCCATGTGGACTGGGACTCCCCTGGTCTGGAGGGACTGAATTGTTCAGTTTGGGAAGCAAGCCAGCTTTTTCAGGTCACTAGAGATCACCTACTAAAGAGACCCTGGTGGTTTGAAAAAGTAAATGTGCTTCCCCAAAGAGAAAGCAGCCTGTTGATAGGTGTGGACTGAACTTCACATTTTGAATACTGTGATCATTTCATCAATTTCTACCTAGCTGCTAGCTGACCTCTTCAGAGACAAGATCACGAGGCTCTCATTTATCCACTTTTTTTCCCCCCAGTGGGACTGGTAGTGTAAAGGTTTTGAAGGGAAAAAAACCTCACTGTTTTGGTCTGGAAAAAAAAAAATGATTCTGGCATCATACTGATGTGATGAAAAACCAAGTGCAAAAAAAGTCAAAGTGCTTTGTAGACTGTAAAGTGATTTATAAATATTAGGTATCAAATGAAACTTGATGGGGTGGGGAGGAGCAAACCACCTGTAAAATCATGTTATTTGAAGGTGAAAATAAGATCAGTTTGCATTCCCTGAGCACACACCAGCTGGGAGATAGCCCAAGGCATACAGAGCCGTACATGAAGCCAGCTCAGGTTAGCCATTCTTTCCAGAAGGTCTATAAACCGAGTACACCTGTATGTAGATATTTTAAGATTGACTAGGTCAACCTACATTGTTTCATTAGCATTGTTACTTTATTATTGTCACATTAAAAGCTATTGTAGGTGCCACCTATTGGGTACTTGCTGCATCCCTGAAAATTGATGCTTGCTGTGTCTGCAGAGAAGTATTTTTTTAATCCTCATTTACGGATTAGGACATTAAGAGTTAGGGAGGTTGTGACTTGTCTTCAGACAGTGTAAGTGGTCTAGGATACGTCTGGCTGCAAGTTTACTTTCTTTTGCCTGTGTTATCTTGCAACTGAGTATTATATTTTTATAGTGGTTTCTGTTTGTGTGAATAGAAGGCAGGTGTTTTTAAATTGTGCAAGTCTTTTTTCAATGCTTTATAATGTCTAATGTTGGAGATCACAGTATTAGGTGACAACAGAGATCCTCTATAAATCACTTAAGTGATTTGTTTATTCATTGAAAAACATATCTGTGTCTAATGTGGTACAGACATTCTCCTGGGATAGAAGGCATTAGAATGAAGTTATAGTCCAGGACTTCAGAACATTTATGGTGTAGAATTATAGACAGACTCAACAGATCATCATGGAACTATACGAGAGTGAAATAATAGACGTGTACGTGAGGGGTTCTAAGTGATCAATGAGGGGAGCCTCATTCATCCTGGGGGAAGTGTGTGTGTGTGTGTGTGTGTGTGTGTGTGTGTGTATCAGGAAAGGCTTTCTGGGGAAGGTAGTATCTCAGTTGTGACTTAATAAGTAGGAGGTAATTAGGGGCCAGGTATAGCAGAGTAGGGCATTCCAGGCAGTGGAGAAAGATGAGGATGTGCCCAGAAAGACAAGATAGATTTATCTGTCAGAAATCACATGCTGAAGGGACTTCCTTGGTGGTCCAATGGCTAAGATTCCACACTCCCAATGCAGGGGCCTGCGTTCAATCCCTGGTCAGGAAACTAGATCCCACAAGCTGCAACTGGAAAAAAAGGAACAAAAGAAAGATCCCCCATGGTGCAACTAAGACCTGGTGCAGCCAAATAAATAAATAAATATTGAAAGAAAGAAAAAAAAAGAAGAAGAAATCACAGGCTGGGGCACAAGGATCAAGAAGATGACCCCCAGGGGGTAGACGATGAAGGATTTTGTGTATCAGGCTAAGGATCCCAACATGTATTCTATAGGCAGTAGGGGACTGGTTATTCATTCAACAAACATTTCCTGAGTGCCAGCCAGTATCAGGCACTGTGCTTGGTATGAAGGATGCAATAGGGAGCAAAGTGCACACTGGTTCCTATCATAAAATTGAACTCTTTTAAAACTAGGGAGTAATTTGACTTGAATTCTTTAATGCTGGGAAGGCCTTAACAAGAACAGTAATCACTACGGTGAAAGATGAGAGAAATGGACAAGACCTGACGGATGTGAAGGAGTTGGTGAGAGAGAAGTAGAGAGAGAAGGGTGTCATGCAGGGTTCTCGTGGATGGTTTTATAGCACAGATGGGTGGGGTTATATAAACATCCACTAAAGCTGAGCACTGAAGAATGGATGCTTTTGAAGTGTGGTATTGGAGAAGACTCTTGAGAGTCCCTTGGACTGCAAGGAGATCCAGGCCATTCTGAAGGAGATCAGCCCTGGGATTTCTTTGGAAGGAATGATGCTAAAGCTGAAACTCCAGTACTTTGGCCACCTCATGCGAAGAGTTGACTCATTGGAAAAGACTCTGATGCTGGGAGGGATTGGGGGCAGGAGGAGAAGGGGACGACCGAGGATGAGATGGCTGGATGGCATCACGGACTCGATGGACGTGAGTTTGAGTGAACTCCAGGAGATGGTGATGGACAAGGAGGCCTGGCGTGCTGCGCTTCATGGGGTCGCAAAGAGTCGGACACGACTGAGCAACTGAACTGAACTGAGGGTCAAGAGTAAAGAAGACTGAGTCAGAGGTTTGGTGGGGAGATGAAGAGTTTAACTTTGGACTTGTTAAGTCCTTTGCATGGAGATCATTGCACGGGGAACTGGGCATATAAGTCTAGAGCCCAAAGAAGAGATCCAGAGACACAGAGTTCATATAGTGTAGGGATGACACCTCACATCACAGTCACGAAAGGAACTGTCTAAGGAAAACGTGGAAAGTGATACAAGAACCTCCCTGAAGGGTAGCCAAAATTAAGGTGTAAATGGAAAAAGGATTCATGAAGGGAAGAAGAAGGTTAAAAAGCTACCACCGGATGGCTTTATTCAGAAGAAAGGATAGGCTGGAAAGATGTAGTTTGTCTGTTGGAGGGTCAATGGAACAGTCACTAATGAATGACTCAGTTTAATTCTGAAGTGCTGGACTATATATTCGTGTTCTCTAAGTACTGAGTCCTGAGCGTGCGCAATACACTGTGCTGAGAACAGGAAAGAACAAGATGGAGAAGATTCTGACACCTTCCCTGGCCTGGAGGAGCCTGTAGTTAAGGAGGCTGTTGCTTCTATTTTACTACCAGATACCGGTACAGTTGCCTTATCAATAAAAAATACCACTTGATGATGTTTAGCGTATTATCACTTGGAAAACCTCCTTTCAAACATTCTTGTGAAGTGGTGGAAGGAATGGGAATGTTCAAGCTGTTGAAGAGAGAAAAAATGGGGAGAATCACAGGCTTGCTTCACATATTGAAAATGGCTGTCTTCTGGGGGCCCCAGAACTAGACAAACCAGGCATGGGAATTAAAGGAATTAAACAGATTTCCATATTATATGATATATTTATACATTGATGATGCCATCTGACAGAGGATGAGATGGTTGGATGGCATCATCGACTCAATGGATGTGAATTTGAGCGAACTCCAGGAGATGGTGAAGGAGAGGGAAGCCTGGTGTGCTGCTATCCATGGGGTCGCAAAGAGCTGGACATGACTGAGTGACTGAACAAGCAGAACTTTCTGATGGAGGGAGGCCCCTAGCTAGCTGCCTACATTTATGACACATGAAATTATGTCTGGAGGACTACTGACCCTCAGTGTCCGTTAGAATGTAGACTTTGTGATGTTCAATGTCTTTCCAGCCCTGTTTTTTCTATCTAGCCCTGTGAACATTGAGATAAATTGTTCTCAGATTTTTAAAGAATCACATACTCCTGTGAGAATCTGGTGAAAAGTTATGGCCACTATCCCCAGGAGGGAAAAATCCAAGTATGTACATAATACAATTATTGTTAATATTAAGACCCCCCAGCTGAAGTCTTATGTAGGAGGTCCATGGACTTTAGGTTAGGACCCCTTATCTTAATACATTTCTAAAAAATGAGAACATAGACGTTGCTTACTCTGAAATTATGTACCTTGAAGAAAAAGACTCTTTGGGACTTAATTTAGAATGATGACTAAGGTTTGCTATGCATCTAACGCAATGCATCATTGATTTTATTCTCTCAGCCTTACTTTACAAGTGGCCCCAAGCAACTCACAGCTTCACAGATATATGGACATAATCAAATGCACATATCTTATTTTAAAAATAATAATGATGTTGTTTGGTGTAACTGCATATAGTCATGGAAATATGTTATTGTAACTGAGCTTCTCTGGCAGGTGGATTTGGGGGAAGTTCTTCTGATTAGATCCGTCTTGCATATTTGTACTGGAAGACTTCATGAGCTATTTCTGATACTTAGACTTTAATCACGCTTAATGAACTGAACTAAGCATAATTCTTGTTCTGTTTTGGTAACCTTGTGGATTTCTCCTAATGCTTAGTTTTGTATGACTACCCCGTTCTTGAAATGCTAATACCCCAAATGCTAATTGAAGGGAGGACCACAGAAGTTAGATTTCCTTGCAGAGAAGTGCATTCAGGTTTCTCAGGCCTTTCCAGAAGAGCAAGGCTGTGAGAAGAATGATATTAGGTGGAAAAGATTGGCTCCTACCTTTGGCGAGCACACAAATTTAAACATATAGGTTGCACAAAATTTGGATAAACTGAGGTGGAATCCAACATTTCTTGCATGAATGCCTGTATAATGTGGCGATAGCTGTGAGAAAAGAGAAGCCCAGCATCTAAGACCCAACACAATGAAAATGCAATGAATCGGAATGCCTCACAGATCATAGCGGAATCAGAATTTCCAGCAAGGAAAATCTTTTCATGGTGAATTAAGTGGTGGATGAAGAAAAATGGTGATGAAAAAAGGTAGGCACAGATCACAAACACTGGGCTCAGGGCTCACTGCTGAAGATTTAAGAACCTTAGCTAAAGCTATGCAGAATAGAATGTGGAAAATTGAATTTACTAAACAATTAAGCATTGAATTAATCTACATCCTGCACAGTAGAAAAGTGGGGGAGGGAGCAGAGCAGAGTTGAATAAATCAGTGGAGCTCATTAAAAGATAGTGAATATATCAGGTCTGTTGTAGCATAGAGGAGGACAGTTTCCTGTGTAACATGGAATCATTCTTTGGTTTGAAGTCACCTTTCTGGAGTCCCAGTCTTAATCAGATTAACAAACATGCTTCTGATGAGGTTAGTCTGTTGCTCTGTATTTCAGCTTGTTATCACTAGCTTTTCTATTAATTACAAGTCAGATCACCAGTCCACAATAGTAGTGAGGGACAACATAAATAAAATGAGAGTGCCCAGGAGATGTCACTCGCAGGATCTCATGCATCCTGAAACTCCCACGGGTTCCTGCAGCCTCCCACATGCCTTGCTGGTCTTTTGTTCAATTACAGTTAATGCAATAGTTTGCCATTTTCTCCTTCTAATTATATTTTCAAGTGGGATTTGTAGCACATAGAAAAACATCCTTTTACATGTTGAGACACCGGGGTTTTGTGCCTGGCATTGTCTGTCCCCTGGGTGCTGTACCATTCTTTCTGCAGCACTCTGAATAAACAAGTCCCCCTTTTAGAGCTGCAGTTGTACAAACTGAAAATTTATGCATTAACTGTTTGCATTCTGAGCATGTGTTCCAGATTACGTCTTACAGCATTCTTCTGGCATGCTACAGAATGCGTGTTTGTCAGAAGCGTTTCTTTCACAGTTCACATATCTTTCAATCACAGAATCAGCAGATCAATTAGCACTGTTTTTTAGAATATGCACACATGGTTGAATCAAACATAAAAGTAGGTGCGTATCTTTCTGTGACTTTATTTCATTTTTTGGGCTGCCATAATCTTCTGGCCAAGATGATCGAGTAGGTGGCAGGCAAGCATCCCTTTCAGGAACAGTGAACCTCTTCCTTCAACTCTGTATATCATGCCTCTTAAATGGGAATCTTTACTTTTCTCTCCCTGGGTGTCTGAAACATTTTGCCCTGCTCAGTTCTTCTCATTTCCTCTGGGATATGGAATTACTTTTTGAGAAATAAGCAATGAGCCCTTTGGTTTTGCTAGGTATATTTAAAGTGTTGGGAGGGTCAGTAACTTTACTACTACATAGTCATGAACCGTGACATTCAGTGACCAAAACGATGTAGACATATTTTACATACAAGATCATCATGCTGTCCCGCTGATAATCTTGGAGACAAATATCCCTTCCTAGCCAAGAATCTGCTTTCTACTTTGCATCATTCCTACTATGCAGGATGACCGGTGACTCACAAGGCTGTTTTTTTGAAAGCTAGCACTGAAAGCTAATTAAAATCTTTTCTGGGTGATAAAGGGAGATTTGGGAGAAGAGTCACCATGATTGTTTTCCCCTAGAATTTAATTTACAGCCAGTTTTTTTCCTATCTTAATGTTACTTTCAAATGCACCCAGTGATAAGAAGCAACATCTGTTTTCCCCTGAATAGTACAAGAAGGCTCGGCATGGGGCTGAGTGTACACAGTCCATGTGAACCTATTGTTATTCTCATTTCTTTTTTGTCCCTGTGCCTGGTCCATTTGCCATGTACCATCCGGCAAACAGCTGACACACACTAGCTATTATGGACCCTGGCCTAATTGTGAGGTCTTAAAAGCTCTGCCATGTTTGTCTTCTAGGGTGAATCAGAGGCCTGTGCTCAGCACAGTGCTGCAGACCACCACTCTCATTTTGCGTTTTTAGAGTAGCAGACTATTGCGCAGGGGGGTGGTGGATGTCAAAAATACAGTCAGCGTGAAGAACAACGTTTCCTCCTCCCCTTCTTTGCCTGGAAACACACAGTTACTTACGCTTTACTATCGGTAGATATTATTTTAGCTTCGAAGCAAAGGCTGGCAAATTTTAGATGCGCCAGTGGAGGTCTGAGCTGGCACCATTGGTGAAGGGGGACGGGGAAGATGGTGGAGTTGTCCATCCCAGCTCTCCACCATCAACACACCACTCTATTCAGATGTCTGCTTTGTGCCCCCACAGCCCTCTTGGAACAGAGACCATGATGACACGGCATCTACCCGCTCAGGAGGAACCCCGGGCCCTTCCAGTGGGGGCCACACGTCACACAGTGGGGATAACAGCAGTGAGCAAGGTAGGAGAGCTGCTCTTGATTCTTTCGCTACGTGTGTCATTTTCCAGGGTTGAAAAATTAGACATGTCTAGCGAATGACTCTATACAATTTTTCCTAGAATGTAAATCCTGTATAGTATGAGAACTGGCTCATCTTATCTTATCCCCCACCCCCACCCCGATCCCCTTCTTCTTTCTCTGCCATTCAAGCTACCTAGCTGCTTGTCACCTGGCCACCTTTACAAAACAGGGTCAGTGAATTGAGATGAAAGAAGCTGATTAGATGTTTGAATGTGTGAAAATAGCATGCCACGAGTACCCTGCTATAGAAATTTTAAAAGTTTATTATTACTTTCCGTTAGGGGCTTTTCAAGAGATCGTGAAGAAACATCCTTTAGGATTCTAATTGAAGGATGTCTTAAGATGCTTAGGAGGCAGTGGGCCTTTCAGGAACCATGTTGGGCTTTTCTCTTCACTGGGTTGAAGCCATTTTTCCAGATTTACTTCTTTGGATCTCTTCAGTGTTTGACTTCATGGCAAAGTCAGACTAGAGGGAATTAGGATGAGATGGAAAGCAACCAGATCAATTTCGTCACTGTGGTTCTTGGAGTGCACATACCTGTGTGTACTTGGGTGCCCGTGGATGTGCATGTCTGACTGTCACTGGTGGGAGATAAAGTTTAAACATAAAGTTCAGCTTCAGCAATAAGGTGAACAAGGATTTAAATGTCTTGTACTGCTTTTGATGAGACCTACTGCAGTGGATTTTGTGTTCAATTCATGCAACCAAAGTTTAAAAGAGTATTCTCTCCCTGAATATAAAAAGACGGCTTTATTGAGGTTGACTCTGAGCCCGCAGTAGGTACATACTTTTAAAATCAGCTTTTATGATCATGTTTCACTGGAGTGTTGTTACCCAACAAAAGAATTTTGTTTTCTAACCAAACCGGGCTATGCAATTAGAGCTGCATCGTCTGCAATGAATTGAACACAATTAGTTTGACAACGTGGAACTTTCTCTGGTGGCTCAGATGGTAAAGCATCCGCCTCCCATGCAGGAGTCCTGGGTCAAGACGATTCCTCTAGAGAAGGGAATAACAGAAACAGGAAAGTCCTTTCTTGGGAGGTGGGTATATGTATGCTATTTGGACTGGGAATAACTTCTACACATAGAATTATAAGCATTTGAGATATTTTATTGTTCAGAGAGAAGTTGCTGACATCATCACAACTCTAAGTCTAGTAAAAATGGAGCCTGGAATAGTAAACTTGTTCAGAGCTGAGACAGAAACAGGTAACCTCTGACCTCTGCCTTTTACTGCAGAATTATATGCAGCATAAATCCACAGGGCCTCTTTGCTTTCAAGTGTGGGTATGTATACATTATGGTGTCACTGTTCACAGTGCTGTAGTTAAGGTGAGGTCAACATTTCCATAGAAAGCCCTACTTTCAGAATTCAGCTTGCACCATGAATTTTCGAAAGGTGTAAATGGAATCTCAATTCTTTCTGCTGTGCTCCAAAGTTGCTACATGGGGGTCATAGCCTAGTGTTTCCTTTGTTTGTTTCTTTTTCTTTTTTTCATGTCTTGTTTTTTTAAAAAGAATATATCACCCAGCAGGCCCCTAGTTTAGCTGCTACTTTAAAGGATGTAAACTGCTACAATGTATTTGAATTAAAAACAGAAACATCCTCAGATAACAAAGATTTTCAGAGGGCAAGTACCCAATCCCAGTCTTCCCCTTTGACGCATCAGAACAAGGAATCAGGAATTTCTCAGGTTCATTTCTCCTTCAGTGAGTGTTCTCCAATGGCCAGTTTAATAATGAATGTGATCGTAAGCCATATACCCTTCACATTACTGGAGTTTTCCATTCACATCGTTTCTCTTTCTGTTTTTTCATATAAAACCCACCAGCTCGTTTTTCCTTTTAATGCATTTTCACATAAATTGTCTCATTCGAACGAAACCTGTGGAAAACAATTACGCAATCCTGAGCGGTAGATAGAACAGGTCTAGCCCATTTGACAGATGAGGAACAGGAGATTGGATGAGCTGGGCAGTTTGCTGAAGCTATGGTGCAGTGTCAGACCTCAAATTTCAGTTTCCTGATTATTTTTTTAAGACTCTTCTCATCATGCCCTCTTTCTAGCAAAGAAGGAAAGTCACTTATTTCCACGGTCATCATGGGAAGGCTTTTGGTGCTGATCACACCTCCCCCCTTGACTCCCCCCACCAGCTGGACCACAGAGGTGGTAGGAGTCACACCTTGTGTGCCCCCTGCCCCTCCCCACAGGCTCTCCTGGGCAGTGCGATTTATTCCCTGCTAAATGCAGAATGATGCCTGGAAGTGTCGCTTCAACAACTTCTGTGCATTTCCATGCCAACCACGACCCTTCTCGGCTCTTTTTTTTCATCCTTGGGACCTGTGGAGCTGGATCTTTGTGCAGCCTTCGGATTAGCTGTGCACCGTGGCTTTCCCGTGTTCTCCTGTCTGCCTTTTCTGGCAGGCATGGATGTGTAAGCCGTGCCAGCATTTGGCCCGTAGTGCATGTCCTAAATAGTTATTTACACAGTTTGAGTCCGTTTTAGTCAACTGGGTAAATAACAGCCCTCTTCAAAAGATTTATAAATCCATAAATATGTCTTTATACATACCCAATAGACAGAAATAACTCAATCTGTCAAGAACATATCTAGAGAGGTGTTTCCCCCACAGACGGGAGTAATACATATTTTAAAACTTTCTCTACTATATTATTTGTACTGCATTTCTTTTTCCCTTATTCGTTTTCAATGTTTGCCACTTTATTATGGCACCCAAGGTACAAAAAAAGAGAAAAAAATCCCCTAGGCTTTGGTCTTCTGTTAAACAACCTTGTCTGCTGTGCAAGGTAGGCATGTGACAGACTCTCAACCGAGCCTTGTTCTTTCGGACTTTGAAAGTAAAGAAAAGAAAATCAGTCATCCAGGAAATCATAATGTTCAGACAGATTTCAAAATACACTAACAATTCCTAGTAAAGAGTTTCAGCAGTTTGAGGAATTTTTGAGAACCTGATAATTAGACAAATGAATGACTGTTGTGGTTGATAGAGGAGTTTTAGTCTACATTTTTACCTAAGCATAAACAATAAAGTACAGAAGCCAATGCTGATTATTCTGAAGAGAATATACATGAGGTATGCTGCTGCTGCTGCTGCTGCTGCTAAATCGCTTCAGTCCTGTCCGACTCTGTGAGACCCCATAGACGGCAGCCCACCAGGCTCCCCTGTCCCTGGGATTCTCCAGGCAAGAACACTGGAGTGGGCTGCCATTTCCTTCTCCAATGCATGAAAGTGAAAAGAGAAAGTGAAGTCACTCAGTCGTGTCCGACTCTTAGCGACCCCATGGACTGCAGCCTACCAGGCTCCTCCTTCCATGGGATTTTCCAGGCAGGAGTACTGGAGTGGGGTGCCATCACCTTCTCTATACATGAGGTATATAACCAAGAAAATGCCAGTGATATTCTTCTTTTTCGGGGATTTAGTGTTTATTCATGATTTACTCAGAGGTAAAGAATCCACCTGCAATGCAGGAAACATGGGTTCAATCCCTGGGTCAAGAAGATTCCCTTGGAGGAGGAAATGGCAACCCACTTCAGTGTTCTTGCCTGGAGAATCCCCATGGACAGAGGAGCCTGGCGGACTACAGTCCTTGGGGTCGCAAAGAGTCGGACATGTCTGAAGGGAATGAACATGCATGCATGATTTATATAATATCTCTCTCCCTCAACTCAAGTTATTTATCATGGCAACTCTTCTTATGACATCTACATTCATTTCATATCAACACTTGTGGTCCCTTGCAGGAAACTGATTCTTCAATAGCAAAGCGCCTTTAAATGGGCATTTATAAGGAAGGCCAGACATCTGTATTTGGTTGGGGGTTTTAGCTGCTGTGGCTGCAACATTGATTTTTTGTCTACTTTTTAACTTTCCTCAAAGCACTTCCAGAGATATGAGATTAGATTCTTATTCTCGCCCTGTCAATGATTTGCTATTTTCCCATTTCAGAAGAGACAAAAGTAGAGGTCAGAAATCTTGAAATGAGTCACTGTCAGCCACCTCAGAATCTTGGTCTCTTGCCTTTGTAACTGCTTTAGGATGTGGTGTTTTCAGGACATAAGATGAGGTGCACATTGGCAGATCCTGGGCTCTTTCATGTGTCTTTTTTATCCTACGGGGTGCAGCTGCCCTGCTGATCGTAATCAGGGTCTATTCTAGTAAGCATGTGGTTTGGACAGGAAGAACACCAAGCAAATCTGGTGCTTTCTTCATGGATTTTTCTCCCACTGCTCCCCTCGCCCTGGGGCTCCCCTGGTGGTTCAGATGGTAAAGAATCCTCTTGCAATGCAAGAGATCCGGGTTTGATCCCTGAGTAGGGAAGATCCCCTGAAGGAGGGCATGGCAACCCACCCCAGTATTCTTGCCTTGAGAATCCCCATGGACTGAGAAGTCTGGCAGTCTACAGTCCGTGGGGTCACACAGAATCAGACATGACTGAGCGACTAACCACAGCACAGCAAACCCCAACTCCCACCCCAGGGCTTGCAGAGCCACTCTGTGGCTCAGAAGCAGCCTTAGCTGTGCTTACACGTTTTGAGTTTGGGCAAGTCTCCTTTTTGGGTTGGAAGTCAAGAGAGATGAATACATGATAGCAATGAAATAATAAAATAACCCACTATGGGCTGTCAGGCAGTGTAGGTATTTCATCACTCATGTTGTGGAGAAGGTCACTGAGGTCCAGAGAGGCTGAGAGACTTACCCACAGTCACATCCTGGTTGGTGGTACAGCAGGAACTTGAACCCATGCAGTCTGGCTCCAGAGCCCAAGCCACTATTTGATGTGATCCTGGGATGTTACCTAGAAATGGGAAAACAGATCCTGCGAGGGCCGTTCTCTCTGTTATCAATTCAAGGACTCTGCCTCCTAATGCCTGCACTGGGCCTGGTCCTCTTGTCTGTAATCGGGTGATGAAGCTGTGACTCAAACAGAATCAGCATTAGCTTCAGGGAGGTTCTACTCTGCTGGGGACTAAGAATCCAGTTTTGTGTGCTGAGTAGAAGGATGATTGAGCTCTTTACAGCGGAGCAGGACGATTGATATGATTAATTTGTATTATGTATGGAGCGCCTCCACCACTGCACTCATTCAAAGATTGATTGAATTGAGGAGGAGCCTAGAAAACAAGTAAGGACATTTCTCTCGCAGAACATTTCCCACTTCAAGCTCATCTCATTTTCCTCCTTTGTGAGGAGAAAGAAAAAGTCTGATTTCTACATTGAAATTTCACGTGAAACATTTCAACCCTAAAGAACTTTGCTGGTCTCTAGAATTTTTCTAAAACCCGCTTATGAACTTCTTTGGGGGCCAGGGCTCAGATCAACAATGGTATCTTTGCTCCCACAAAAAATGCAAAAAATGGTTCTTTAAAGAGGAACCATTGAGAAGCACCGCTATTTCTTTACAATAATGTGTCAGTAGCTGCCAGTGCCTCCCACTGACCCTCCCCCCTGCACACCAGCTTTTGTAGGCGTTCCGGCAACCTATAGGCAGAAGGCAATTCCATTTATTATTGAAGGGAATTTGGAGGCAGTCATTTCAGACCTGTGAAGCCAGCAGGCAGAGCTGGGTGAGAGCAGGGTGGTGGGGGGTGGGGGGTGTGTGTGTGTGGCGGTGGCGAGTGTGTGGAGAGAGGGAGGTAGGGAAGGGCCACATTTTGTTCCAGATGACTAAGCAACGATTTATATACCCGCTCGCCTTTTTACCTGAAGAAGAAAAGTAATAACAGCCCAAACCCGGGCATTTGAAACAGTCAGCTGTCTGATGAATAATGGGGTAGGTGGGAAGGAGCTCTCTGATTGGATGTCTTAATGAGCAATTTCGCACAGAGTTTGGGCTGCAGTTCCCCTTGACCTTTGCCCTTTATTGACCAAACTGACACTTCATTTTTCACATACTTCCAATTATGGCTTGGCTCAAGTATTGCCCTCCCTCCTTTATTTCTTTCCTATGGACAACTTGAGAGTAGTTGAGGCCACAGAAGATATTTTAATTTGAAAAACTACTGTAGCAACTCAGGTTTAGGATATAATCTGTAATCTGCAGTTTTTCAGATGAAGACACAAAGTAAATACTGCTTGTTTTGAAACAGTTTTATTTTCTGTCTTTTTTTAAAATCCCAATTTATTTTAAAAACAAAATATTTATAATAATCTAAGCACCCTGAAAAGAAAGAAAAATGTCTAAAAAGTAGACTTTTTTTTTTTNTAATCTGCAGTTTTTCAGATGAAGACACAAAGTAAATACTGCTTGTTTTGAAACAGTTTTATTTTCTGTCTTTTTTTAAAATCCCAATTTATTTTAAAAACAAAATATTTATAATAATCTAAGCACCCTGAAAAGAAAGAAAAATGTCTAAAAAGTAGCTTTTTTTTTTTTGTCTGTTGGTCCAGGTGACTTAAATGATCTTATATTTGTTCACACTTACTTCTTAAGCCTTGTTCGTCTCCCAGAATGTCTTCTATTTCAATAGCACTAAAATGCATTTTGCAAAATACACTTTGGTGAGAAAAGTAGAATATAATTGTGATCACAGGCCTTAGCCCTTGGGCCACTGCTGCCCGTGTCGTGCTTCAGTTACATTTAATGTTGATTGCAAATTCAAGTGTGGTCTTTGCATGCAGTGGCAGGCAGAACAGGAAAATGATTTCCTGATGGGAAAAGTCAGGTGTAAAAAAAGAAAGGGGAAGTTATTACACTCTGCAAATCCATGTTATCAAAAAGTTCCATATTACTAACTTATCAAATATGTTGAATTAGATGTAAGGACAGAGAATTGTTTTTTCCCAAGAACACCCTGTACTCTAATCACCTTACCTTTTATTGACTCATCAAATGTGAGTAACTGTTTTCCATTCTCCATTTGCTTGGCTTCAAGCATCATGAAAGCAGGTTGTCTTTAAACAAAGAAAAATAACTGCATAATCTAAAAGACATAACTGTTTATTTAGGGGCATGAACTTGTCCACGAATGTTTTCACAGAAAGTACATATTCTCACTAATACCAAGGGTACATCCCTAGTGAACTTGGTCATTGTTTTTCATCTTAACTGAAAAATTCATTTGAAATTATTTACTCCCAGATAGATTTCCCTCTAACGCAAAAGTATGTGTTGCAAAGTGGATGAAGTGTTACCTACTTTATTATGTAGCCCTGTGGCATATCCATGGCATATTTTTACTATAATATGGTAATAAAAGAATATGTAAAAGGCAGACAAAGGTTCTGTCTTTTTCTGTAAGGTGACCTCTGTTACCAAGTAACTGCTTTACTTATGAGCTTATTAAAAACTCAAAAAATGAGCTTTTCATACTTCAGAGGCATTGATGTGAAAATGAGCTGTCCTGTGAGTAGTTTTCTTGATCATTTTTAGAACAATTGATTAGCCAAAGAGCTCCTGTCATTAGTTGACATTGACTGATAGCAATTTGTCACAAGCTCTGAAGGTCAGCGAGACAGTTGGAGTTTCAGCCTGCCTTTGATTGACCTTTACAGAGTCCATCCTCATGTGATTGGGTTTGAATGGGTCTGACCCTCGATTGGAAAAGACAGGACATTAGTCAACAGGCTCATTTCGTATATTTTCTGTTGATTGCTCATTTTTATTTATGTGTGAACTCAAGGTCTGGATAGCTTATCAAATTTTGTACTCTAGTTTTTGAAATTTAAGAAGTGTGATACTTGTTAAGTATGGCCTTAAAACCGCAAGTCTGTGTTCCCTCTGGTTTGCAGTGTTACAGAACACTCTGTATGTAATGTAGACTTTGCGGCTGACACGTGCTATGTCACCTGTGCAGATACTGGGATTTTTGTTGCCTTTGAAATTGAAATTTTGTTTTTGTTGTGTTGGTTTCTTAAGAAATACCAACTTCAGTGTGACTTGTAGGACTTCTGAAATTATACCCCAGTTCTCTGACTTTCCAAGAATTAATGGCATTGGTCTCTCAAGAGTCTTGTGATATTTTAAAATAAAAAAATGAGTAGCAAAGAATTCTATGAATAATGATGGTATATCAACTCATCATGAAGTCCTGCAAGCCAGCCAGAGGTATGAAAACATTTTAGAAAGGTGTCTTCTTTACAATTTCACTTTGTCTACTGAAGACTAGAGAAAGCTTTTCTGACTGTAACAAAGCTGGCCTCTCAGTGAGAGTGGGGCCTGATACTTTCTGTTGTAGTGGACCTGGAAGTTAATGGTTACTTCTTTCTTCCCTAAACCATGAAGTGTTTTTCAAAAACATATCTCGTATAGAAGAATATATTCCACATTTGTATTAATAGCATGCATTTTATTGCCTTATGTAAGTAATAAAAGGGTCACCTGTGCTTTCAAAACTCAAATATTAGTGTGTAATTATTTAATTCAGTTTCCAAATAAGGCCTTTCTTTTCTCTTATTCTCATTCACTTTCCCTCTTGTCTTTGCATTGAGTTTTAAACTATAAGCAATAACTTGCTTTTCAAGTCCATCCTCCTAGGCATTCTAAGGTCACCACATACAGCCTGGCACAGCTGAAACATGTGTTTCAGTTTCTACTCTAGAAAATAAACCAGGAGAGAATCCATTGTCCCTGGTAGTGGATTCTTTACAAGGTGTCATTCTTGGCAAAGCTGCAATGAGGAAGTTAATTTTAGGGAAGCATCCATTTAATATAGCCCAAGGAGCTAAAAAGAGTTTAAAATTGTAATCACTTCTTGCAGATGAGCCAGAATATGATCGCAAGTTGTATTTAAGGGGAGAAATGTAAATTTATACATTTCAGTCAAGTCATTAGAAATAGATTAAGCACTTACTGTATGGAAGGTGCCCTGTGTGAGGCTATTAAATTGAGCAGGTCATAGTATTTGCCCTCAGGAAGCTCATGTGTGCTACCAAGAGCATTAAGTCGATGGAGGTGAAATATTCACTAAATACTGAATATTCTTAGGAAGCCATGAGTGTATGTATTTCACAACACACCAGTGACCTAGATACACTGAACTCTGTGGCCAAGGCTGTTGACTGAAACACAAAGTGGATGGGATTTGTCCTAACAGGCAGAGGGACACTTCCACCTTGATCCTCAGACTGCCATGTAAACTCAGGATCTCTGGGGCCCTGTGAGGCCAACTGTGATCCATAGTCGCCTCTTGAGAACTTGACCCAAGTGGCCACCAAGGGTCTCTGCTGTTTGAACCAGTGGGGTCATTATTGCTTTCTCAGTCTTTATTCACATCAGCTGATTCATATTGATCTACATCAGGGAATCTTGACACTTTGAAGGGGAGAAGATCCCTTTGGCAGTTTGGTGAAGTCAGTGGATCCCTTGTCAGTAATATTTTTATTAATGCACAAAATCAAATACTTAAGATTATGAGGGAAACTATATTGAAATCCAGTTATCAAAATATTTAAAAAAACAAATTATAATATAATGATGTAAGTTTTTTGTTTTCATATGCAGTAACTAACGAACTCTAGTAGTAATTCTATTGTCTAGCTTCCCTGGTGGCTCAGAGGTTAAAGCGTCTGCCTCCAATGCGGGAGACCTGGGTTCAATCCCTGGGTCAGGAAGATCCCCTGGAGAAGGAAATGGCAACCCACTCCAGTATTCTCGCCTGGAGAATCCCACGGACGGAGGAGCCTGGTAGGCTACAGTCCACAGGGTCGCAAAGAGTCGGACACAACTGAGCGACTTCACCTCACCTCACCATATTTTTGAAATGGTGATGAATGTAAACAGTGTCTTAAGATATTTATAACAACTATATTGGGATATGTTATTATGATTTCCATAGGTGACAAAGTCACAAGTCCTACTGATAGTTCTGTGATTTGTGCCTACCTAGATACATACTTGCCTGGAGAATCCTAGGGACTGGGGAGCCTGGTGGGCTGCCGTCTATGGGGTTGCAAAGAGTCGGACACGACTGAAGTGATTTAGCAGCAGATACATACTTGAAATACTCATTCCAATTAAAGTTTACTGAAAATAAAAGATTAATTTTTTTCCCTCCCAAGTACTTAGATCTTCTGAATTCTAAACCATGGATCCCCTTGGGGAAGTCCAGGTTAAAATCTTCTATGTTACTTTGTGTCATCTGTAGGAAGTATTCTGCAAACCCCCAGACTGGAGGAAGTGACCCTCTGTTATGCTCTCAGGGTATCTTGTGTCTTGTCCTTTCTCAGAAACATATGTGTGTATATATACACAGACAAATACATACACACACACACACACACACACATATTTTCAGGTCCATCCTCCTAGGTATTCTAAGTATATATGTGTGTATATGTCTGTGTGTGTGTGTATGTAGGGGGCTTCCCTGGTGGCTCAGTGGTAAAATCCACCTGCAATGCAAGAGACATGAGTTCAATCCCTGAGTCAGGAAGATCCCCTGGAGAAGGAAATGGCAGCCCACTCGAGTATTCTTGCCTGGGAAGTCTCATGGACAGAGGGGCCTGGTGGCCTACAGTCCACGGGGTCACAAAAGAGTTAGACACGACTGAACAACAATAGCAACATAAATTTTTGGCCACGCCGTGCAACATGCAAGATCTTAGTTCCCCAAGCAGGGACCAAACCTGCACCCCTAGTCTTAACCATCGGTCCTCCAGGTAAGCGCCTCCTTTCTCATATATTGAAATGAAACATTCATGCATCAGCCTCCCCAAGGGCTTATGTCTTCTTCATCTTTAACTCTTCTGTGCCCAGCATAGTTATGGCACATGACCACTGATAGATAACTATTTGTTGAAGAGGATTGCGACCCTTCTCGTGCTTTCAAATTGTCTGTACTACATTCCCCCAGGACTGATTTCTTCTGGGTACCAGGTGGCTAATTGCACATGATCCTCTGTGTCAAAATGTAAACAGGTACCACAGTCTTGCCTGTTCCCACCCCCAGAGAGGTGTTTTGACTGGGGCATTCAAGGAAAGATTCTATAGGTAGCTCTTTCAAAACTTGGTGGTATACTGGGTTTAGGGATGTACCTTAAATCACAGCATCTGCCTAGTTGCTAGTTCTGCCTACTCCTCCTCTTGAGTTCTATCCTCTGGGCCTGAATGGGTTTCCAACAGAAGATGGCTGGGGACTGGCTGCAGCATTTTGGTATCTTTTGAGGGACCTTAAGGTAAGAGGTTAAGGATGAATTATAGGAGTAACTGTGCCACCCTGGAAGAATGCTTTTATGCCTTATGCTGTTCCCAGCAGCAGACATGATTCCATCCCCTGGGATGTGATATTTAGCTCTGCTCCTGAATTTATCTCTCTCCCTCATGACTGCTAGCACTAATTAAGGATAGTGGTGGAGGTTTTGGCTGTTGGCCTAGCAAAAACTAACCCAAACAGTAAATTTATGCCAAGCATTTTCCTTTAAAAGAGGTAGGCGTTGTCTCCCTTTTACATTGATTGGTCCCAGAAGTGTAGTTGATAAGTTGGGTTTTGCTCAAGTGTCTGGCTTTGTGGATTAGTTCAGTCTTGCAGATAATTTTCCGTGATTACTTAACCTAAAAGCATTCTTTTTGATTAGTACAATTATCTTTGGCCTTCCCTGTTTTGATTAGTACAATTATCTTTGGCCTTCCCTGTTTACCAATATCAACCCATGTGCATTCCTACCTAGATGAAACTCATCTTATTTCCTAACAAAGAATGGAAGAGGTAGAACTTCTCCTACCTGTTCCCACATCAGGAGAAGAAGGGAACAAGGCTCTACCTAGAAAGTAAAAATTATCTTCAAAATTGTGTGTTTTTAAGAAAGAAGGAATTGAAGAGTCAATACGGAAAACATTGTGTTTGCCAGTAGGCTTGTGGCTAGATCTTTAGCATTTGATCAGTTCTCTCTCTTTCTAAACATTTTATTTGTTTGGTTTGAATCTTTCCTTGAGTTCTCCCTTTTACAATACACCCATGACAGCAGGACAGGTAAGACCTTGACACCCTTTTGTACTTTGATAGCTTAGGTGGAAAGGATATATCTTAATTATACAATGTTTTTACGTATTTTCCTTTTCATTCTGTGAAAAGATTTAAGGAAGGAAGCAGAAATATATAGTATAAGATTCGAAAAAAGCAGATGAAAAAATTAGAATGAAAAGAAAATAAATAAGATGTCCNCATATGTGTATATATATACACAGACAAATACATACACACACACACACACACACACATATTTTCAGGTCCATCCTCCTAGGTATTCTAAGTATATATGTGTGTATATGTCTGTGTGTGTGTGTATGTAGGGGGCTTCCCTGGTGGCTCAGTGGTAAAATCCACCTGCAATGCAAGAGACATGAGTTCAATCCCTGAGTCAGGAAGATCCCCTGGAGAAGGAAATGGCAGCCCACTCGAGTATTCTTGCCTGGGAAGTCTCATGGACAGAGGGGCCTGGTGGCCTACAGTCCACGGGGTCACAAAAGAGTTAGACACGACTGAACAACAATAGCAACATAAATTTTTGGCCACGCCGTGCAACATGCAAGATCTTAGTTCCCCAAGCAGGGACCAAACCTGCACCCCTAGTCTTAACCATCGGTCCTCCAGGTAAGCGCCTCCTTTCTCATATATTGAAATGAAACATTCATGCATCAGCCTCCCCAAGGGCTTATGTCTTCTTCATCTTTAACTCTTCTGTGCCCAGCATAGTTATGGCACATGACCACTGATAGATAACTATTTGTTGAAGAGGATTGCGACCCTTCTCGTGCTTTCAAATTGTCTGTACTACATTCCCCCAGGACTGATTTCTTCTGGGTACCAGGTGGCTAATTGCACATGATCCTCTGTGTCAAAATGTAAACAGGTACCACAGTCTTGCCTGTTCCCACCCCCAGAGAGGTGTTTTGACTGGGGCATTCAAGGAAAGATTCTATAGGTAGCTCTTTCAAAACTTGGTGGTATACTGGGTTTAGGGATGTACCTTAAATCACAGCATCTGCCTAGTTGCTAGTTCTGCCTACTCCTCCTCTTGAGTTCTATCCTCTGGGCCTGAATGGGTTTCCAACAGAAGATGGCTGGGGACTGGCTGCAGCATTTTGGTATCTTTTGAGGGACCTTAAGGTAAGAGGTTAAGGATGAATTATAGGAGTAACTGTGCCACCCTGGAAGAATGCTTTTATGCCTTATGCTGTTCCCAGCAGCAGACATGATTCCATCCCCTGGGATGTGATATTTAGCTCTGCTCCTGAATTTATCTCTCTCCCTCATGACTGCTAGCACTAATTAAGGATAGTGGTGGAGGTTTTGGCTGTTGGCCTAGCAAAAACTAACCCAAACAGTAAATTTATGCCAAGCATTTTCCTTTAAAAGAGGTAGGCGTTGTCTCCCTTTTACATTGATTGGTCCCAGAAGTGTAGTTGATAAGTTGGGTTTTGCTCAAGTGTCTGGCTTTGTGGATTAGTTCAGTCTTGCAGATAATTTTCCATGATTACTTAACCTAAAAGCATTCTTTTTGATTAGTACAATTATCTTTGGCCTTCCCTGTTTTGATTAGTACAATTATCTTTGGCCTTCCCTGTTTACCAATATCAACCCATGTGCATTCCTACCTAGATGAAACTCATCTTATTTCCTAACAAAGAATGGAAGAGGTAGAACTTCTCCTACCTGTTCCCACATCAGGAGAAGAAGGGAACAAGGCTCTACCTAGAAAGTAAAAATTATCTTCAAAATTGTGTGTTTTTAAGAAAGAAGGAATTGAAGAGTCAATACGGAAAACATTGTGTTTGCCAGTAGGCTTGTGGCTAGATCTTTAGCATTTGATCAGTTCTCTCTCTTTCTAAACATTTTATTTGTTTGGTTTGAATCTTTCCTTGAGTTCTCCCTTTTACAATACACCCATGACAGCAGGACAGGTAAGACCTTGACACCCTTTTGTACTTTGATAGCTTAGGTGGAAAGGATATATCTTAATTATACAATGTTTTTACGTATTTTCCTTTTCATTCTGTGAAAAGATTTAAGGAAGGAAGCAGAAATATATAGTATAAGATTCGAAAAAAGCAGATGAAAAAATTAGAATGAAAAGAAAATAAATAAGATGTCATTCTTAAGAGAGTATAGAACATTAGGAATTATAGGCTTATGTCCAGTTTTTAGAAGTAGGCAGTTAATTTGACTCTGAGCTTCCTGGCAGCCAAAATGAAGAGTGAAATCTAATTAGTTACGAGGTTTAGAGAATCCTTGGACGTTGCTTAGAAGAATCTCTTTGACAGGCATTAGGACCCACATATCCTCACCCAGGTAATCCAGGAAGACAGCATGGGCTGACATCCTCACAGCATCTGTAGGACTCCTTGCCATCTCCCTCGGCTCCCTAGCACAGTGCTGCAAATAGAGTAAGTGCTTGATCAATATTTGACTTATTTGTCTGGATGTCTGGATTTATATTCAGCCCATTCACATTTTAACTCCTTGGTATCTAAGCTAAGTCTGATTGCTGTGGCTGAAATAGATGACAGCTCGTCTTCATATGAACTGCAGTGCTGATTGTTTTGTGATGCCATGAGTGTCTTTCCCAGTTTCCATCACCCTCTTCAGACCATTGTATGGTGAGCCAACTCTGCTCTCCAGTCTTTGCTCCCTGTACCTGGGGACAGGGGTACAGGTGAAAATACTCTTGTCCTTCTGGTTGTTATCCTCTGAAACGAGGTAAATGGATCTGGAGAGATTCAGATAGAAAGTGACTCAGTTGTGTCCGACTCTTTGCGACCCCATGGACTGTAGCCTACCAGGCTCCTCCATCCATGGAGTTTTCCAGGCAAGAGTACTGGGGTGGGTTGCCATTTCCTTCCCCAGAGGATCTTTCTGACCCAGGGATCGAACCCGGGTCTACCGCATTGCAGGCAGACGCTTTACCATCTGAGCCACCAGGAAAGTCCCAATTCAAGATTCAGAAAAGTGATGGTTAAAATGGAGATGCTGAGGGACTGAGCTGGGATACTGGGATGGTAAGATATGGTGGCCACAGTCTTTATGATTTCAGCCTGTAAAATGGGAGGGGATTGTGTGTTGTGAATATTTGATTTACCAAGTACTCAGAACATCTCCTCACATGAAAGGAATTCTCTTAGTGCCAATAAAAGGTATTGTTTGATATTGTGAATTTTAAGCTGATGACAGGAATGCTCCCAAACCTAGGAAAGGTGAAGATAGAAGTAGTCCCATTCACCAACTTACTGAGTATTAATGGAATGTCCACTTGTACCAGCTCATTGCTAGAAGTGAGAATTGAGAATGAGAGAGGCTACTCCTGGAATCAAGACGCCGAACATCCAGTGATGGAGCAGACAGCTTGCACAAGGCAGGTTAAGTCTCACGGTTCAGTGGACTCAGTGTAATTTGGAAGCAGAGATGTGGCACATAACAAACTGGCAAAGATGCAGTGACTGCCTCTCCCCAGCCTTCCACAGCAGGCAACATTAATCCATCACATTGCCCTTTCTCATTGAATGAGACTTGGATGTTTGTCCATCTCAGCACTCCAGGCAACCACTGCCACCACCCCCANATTTGGAAGCAGAGATGTGGCACATAACAAACTGGCAAAGATGCAGTGACTGCCTCTCCCCAGCCTTCCACAGCAGGCAACATTAATCCATCACATTGCCCTTTCTCATTGAATGAGACTTGGATGTTTGTCCATCTCAGCACTCCAGGCAACCACTGCCACCACCCCCAGAGTTGGCCCTAAGAGCATCTACTTTCATTCCCAGTCTCCTACCCAGCTTCCTCAAGGGGCAGCTGGATATGGAAACTTGATGGAAACTTAATGTGGATGAAGTAGAAGGGCATTGAGGCGCAGAAATTAGTTTGTGTAGTGGCATGGAGGAAAGAGAAAGCATGCCACTGTAGCTGGAGTGTGAGCAGAGAACAGGGGAAAGGAAAGTCTGAGGTGAGGCCAGCAGGGAGCAGGACCAGGTAGTGAAGGGTCATATACATTGCCTTGGGAGTTGGGAGTTGGCTGGGAATTGGGGAGCCACTGAAAACGTTAGTGCTGTGTCTTGGGCAGATCTGAGTGAAGGAGGGATGTGTCGGGGGGAAGGTTGGGGCCAGCACTTCTCATATTCAGGAAGACTGGGGTTGTGGGTTGAGTCAGAAGGAGGAGGCTCTGGAGAACTTTGAGGAGGAGACTGGACCAGACTGAGTGGTGAGGGGTGGAGGAGCTCAGAGGGGCTGGAAGCAGGCCAAGTCTCAGAACTCTGCTCTCTAGACCACAGGTCCCTTCCAGCACATCCCCTGTCTTCTTAGGGGAGCCTCCCTGAGGTGGGCTGGTCACTGTGGCATGGGGCTTCTCCCCCACACCCTGGCCTCATGTTCTTCCCACCCCTTCTGAGGGCAGCTCCTGGAAGCCTGGCCACCACCCCCTGCCGCCCTGCTGTCCCACGGTGACCAGGGGCTGCGTGGAAAGGAAGAGGCCAGCCAAGCTATCATGGGAATTTGGTGACTCATTTCATCAGTTTACTGCTCTGAACCTGAGGTGACTTCCCCCTTTGCTTGACAGCTGATTGATGAGCATTTCCTCGGAGTGGATGCTTTGTTTCACAAGCCTTCGTGTTCATGGTGTTCATGGACTCTCAGTGGGTGCTAATCCTGTCTTTCCCCTTCCCAGACTGCTGAGTTTTTTTTTTTTTTAATGTAGAATCTTTAAATTACCTGCCCACGACTTAATCGATTTCAGCATGGAAAATAGTATAATCTTAACACTTGCTGATACAACTCCATTCCATCCACTTTTTGCCAGAACTTTGAAGAATCCAGGATACTGTTTTTAATACTGAAACAGTATTTCCTTGACTCCCAATCTGTCACCTGGTCCTTAGTGTGTCTACATTGAAAGTTGTCCTTTAAAATAGTGTACCTCATTTTGGGCATCCAGAATTTTGTCTGGCTGTTAGTTTTCACTTTCTTTCCCGGGACGTAGGTTTGTGTATTTTTAGAAAGATTGCCCATTACTTTGTTTCCAGATGTCCTGATGTTCTCGATAGGAAAGGAATCAGCTTTGGAAAACAGTAATTGCTCCACTAAATGACAGAATGTTAATAAAAGCTACATAGCAAGGGTGGAAGCATTCCTTTGCGGTTCCAAGAATATTCCTTATTTGTCATAAGAGAGGTGGAGGCAGCAGACAGGTTATGTGGGTCAGATCATCATCCTAGATCATGGCTGTGGGCCTTAGATTTAGTTTCCACATTTCAGGTAGAGGCAGTTGGTTTAACGTGCCTTACTTTGCATCTGGAACAGATTCTATTTTTAATCTGTAAGTTGAATGTGGCGTGGAGCCATGTGCTGCCCAGTTCCAAATGCATAACTCCTGTTGCTATCAGTGAGTTTCTTGATGGGGATTGGAAAGAAGTATTTATTCCAGATCTTTCTCTGCCTCTGTAGAATTAAACATGCTGAACAAATCCTAGCACTTTTCAAGTTAAAATGAAATGTTTTCTAAGGTAGCAACCATGCTGGCTTAAAGGAATCATGCAACAATTCCAAATAGACACACACACAGAACCGTAGAATTGGTTTTCAGTCAGAGAGAGGCAACTGGGCTCAGGAACCTTGGTGGCAAACAGAGTAAAGGACGTGGCTGTATTGAACTACACAAAATTGCTTTTAAATAGAAGAGATAAGAGGAGAAAACCTCTTCTTTGAATGGTACTCTGCTCGTGAGAATGCACACATTATTGTTGGTGAGCAATGCTAACAAATGCCCTCCTGTACTTCCTCTCTCTTATTACCCAGCAGTGGGAATGGTATGGCAATGTTCGCTCAGAATTGACTGATGTTTGCATCTATAAATAAATGTACTCAAATCATAATTGTTATAACAGGATTGTTTGATTACCTGGCTGTGGCCTTGTTCTGAGATAGCTTTTGGATCACCTGTTCATTGGGAACATTTGACAGACCTGTGTTTATTACCCAATTGAATGTCAGTAGCAATTGCAGCTAAAGATAAACAAAAATGCAAGTACTTGTTGACCTTGACTTTTTTCCATAAGAGATTGGACTTGATGGCTCTACTGCTGTTGAGCTGATAAGGGTTATAAACAGTAGTTTAAGGAAAATGTTTTATTCCCAGAGGAAAATACCCTGTTTGCTGTGGGAAATGGCAATAGCCATGTATACCCTTTGCCAAATTTCCTTAATTCACCTTTATTTGGCCTGTGGGAAAAGAATGTGGGTGAGGGGAAACTTTTTATGGCTTTAATATATATTTGAATAGACTGTTATAACTTGTGAATGGTATAGTTTGCAGATTACAATTTTAGAAGAAGCCAAAGATGCTTTTGTGATTTATGATACTTAGTAACATGATTTCTTTGGAAAATATCACATTAATATAATCTTGTGTTTCAGAGATGCAGTGCTTGTAAAAATACAATATGGTGCCCAAATGGTCTTTCAGATTCTAATTAAAAACATAAAAATATTGTTGGTTAGTAATCTCACTAGGGGCAAAGAAAGAGAAAATGGGCCTAGTGAATATATTGACATGGGGCACTACTAAAGGACATTGGGGAATGTGGCAATCAGCGCTTTTCTTCAGGCACAAGTCTTATTAAGTTCCAGATTTGAATCAAGACACTTTGGGCCATTAAGAATTCCCCATTTCTTGGTGAGGCATAAAGCCTCGGTGACTTGTCCTATTTGCTCTTAAAAAAATCTCACTGCATTTTCCTTTTGAGAAGAGGTGCTTTGGCTCAATGCCACTGGCTGCAACTTTTGCTCTTAAAATGTTGTTTGGATGCGTACCGTGGTGATGGCTGAATTGATTTCTGTGCATAAACGGTGGCCTAGATTCTTGCCCTGTGGAAATCCATGGAATTAAGAACTGTGGGTTCCCGGAGTGATAAGAGGTAAGCGAATGATTAGATATGCATGCAGGGAAAAAATGAAGATGCTTGTAGAATGGAAATAAGGGTCTATATAATTTGCAAGCTTAATGTAAATGTAAGCCACTAATGCAACTAATAATTTAATGCTAATATGTGAGAGTAAGTAAATGTAATTCTAATCATTTCCTATTTGGTGTGTTCTCAAAGAATCCTGAGCAAAAATACATTGCACTGAACTATTTTCCCAGCTACCCAGATGAAAGACTGGTCTACTGACAACCGTGGCCCTTATGAGATCTCTGGGATACCAGTGAGTCAAATTTTTTTCTGGATAGAAGTTGTGGGACAGTTTGAGATGGCAGAATCTTAGCCAGAGTTTCTTGCAGAGACACTTAGAATACTTGCAGAGACACTCAGGGCTAGGGGACTGATCCACCATGGCCTTGTAAGTAGTGAGTTCAGTTAAGTAGCTCAGTCGTATCCGACTCTTTGCAACCCCATGGACTGTAGCATGACAGGCCTCCCTGTCTATCACCAACTCCCAGAGCTTGCTCAAACTCATGTCCATTGAGTCAGTGATGCTATCCAACCATCTCATCCTCTGTCGTCCCCTTCTCCTCCCACCTTCAATCTTTCCCAGCATCAGGGTCTTTTCCAATGAGTTAGTTCTTCGCATCAGGTGGCCAAAGTATTGGAGTTTCAGCTTCAGCCTCAGTCCTTCCAATGAATATTCAGGACTGATTTCCTTCAGGATGGACTGGTTGGATCTCCTTGCAGTCCAAGGGACTCTCAAGAGTCTTCTCCAACACCACAGTTCAAAAGATCAATTCTTTGACACTCAGCTTTCTTTATAGTCCAACTCTCACATCCATACACGACTACTGGAAAAACCATATGTTTGTAAGTAGTCACTGGTATTATTTAGTAATAGAAGATATTATGCTAAATATATTATAAATATTTGACCTTATATTCCATCTATCAAAGTACAGATTTCCTTGTGATGATATCTCCGGTAAGTTTTGGATACACTTTTGGGAGAAGAGGTCCTTGGAATGAAATTTTAAAATATAATGAAAAAAGTCATGCCGTAGATAACCAGTGGGGAATTTTGTGCTGTCTTAAAAAAAAAAGAGAAAGAAAGAAACAAAATAAACAGCAGAAGAGTCCCCTGGCTAGTCCTCTTGCCAGGCCCTATCTCTTTCCTTGTGAATTTCTTGGGAGAATCACTGCTTGCTGACTTCCTCTTCTCCATGAAACTTTTGTGAAGAACAGTGGAAATCTTTGCACTGACAGATGCCATTGAGGATTATTCTGATGTCTATTACCTGGTGGATGAAATTAGGAAGTTTATTTCTGACGTGGCCACAAACCCTTCCCTGTGACAGAAAGACTATAACCTAGAATCTCTGTAAACACACACACACTCCTTTAGGATTACTGGTGATTCTCTGGTTGACACATTAGAAATGGGCAGAGGTGAGTGTGTGCTTGGGGGATCCTGGCCTCTGGCAGCAGGAGGGCTCAGGGACTTTCTGTTCAGCCTCCTCTGGGCTGCATGAGGGGAGCTCTCTACATCCTTCCTCGTAGTTGCTGAAGGATGTGGCAAGGACATGAATTGTGTGTGGCTGGCTTTCTGTCCTGCTTCTGGAAAGACTTCTGTGTTTATCTGCATTTTTCTGAGCACCAGTTGGCTTTGTAGCCGCCTCCCAGGCCACTTTGTGGGAAAGCTTTCTTTATGGTCGGTGACGTGGCATTTCTTGTCACTTCCTCAAATTCCTTCCCACTGCCTATCAGCATCGCTCTGGACTTATCTGGGTTGAGCTTCAGCCAGCCAGAGCTAATCCTGGTTCCTATTTCAGAGGGGCAGAGTGACAGCAATGACGCTGCCATTTCTTGGCTTGTGACCTGGGGTGCTGGTGTGGGGAGCAGAGAAAAGAGGTACAAGAATTGGCTTGCTCTTCAGACCTGGTACCTGGAGTCTCCTCTGTCCTGTCATCACTCTTTTTTCTCTCAAAGGCTGACAATATTGTTGATTTCAGTGTGCACTTGAATGTAACTTTTCCAACTGTGACCTAAAGAAATAAAGGGTAACTTTGCCTGAACTTACTCTCATCCCATCTGCTGAGGTCAGCCCTGACGATTTTGAGCCCCTCAGAGAAGGTCTTGTGAATTGGGATTTAGAGGATCAGAAACAGGTGTCTCTTTTGTTCTGCTCCTCCGTTATTTAACAAATGTTTGTTGAACACCTATTATGGGTCACATATAGTGTGGAATTGGAGAAGGCAATGGCACCCCACTCCAGTACTCTTGCCTGGAAAATCCCATGGATGGAGGAGCCTGGTAGGCTACAGTCCATGGGGTTGAAAAGAGTCAGACACAGCCTAGCGACTCCACTTTTCTTTCTATAGTTCCTTTTTTGGGTAAGTAGGAAATGGCAACCCACTCCAGTGTTCTTGCCTGGAGAATCCCATGGACAGAGGGGCCTGGTGGGCTGCAGTCTATGAGGTTGCAAAGAGTCAGACACAACTAAGCAACTGACAGACACACACACACACACAATGTGGGATCATGGGAAGGAAAAATCTCCTAACAGAGCTTTTTTTTTTTTTCTTCTGATTTTCAGTTTATGAAATGTGTCTACCTATCTCAGTTTGTGAGTCTTGACCAGTAATCCTATCGTAATCTTATAAAATCTCCACATCTCCATTTTATAGATGAGAATTGCCTCTCACAGGCTGTAGGTGGGAAATACCAGAACCAGAATCTGCCAGGTTTTCAACTCCGACACCTTTCTTTTATACCAAGTTAAGAAGTAACCTAATAACTGATATCTTCTTGGTCCATGTATTTCTGAAATGTATTCATTATATCTCTCATTGAGAAGAGAGAAGAGAGAATAAAATTACGGAGGATCTTTAGCAGGAAGTGATCAGACACTTCTATTTCATTCATTATTCACTCACTCATTCATTCATTCACAGAGTATTAGACACTGCTAAATCCCGAGACAACAAAGATGAATAAGACCATTGCTGCCTTCAGGGAATTTACAGTCCAGTGTTTGTTTCTCCCTCACTTTTTTTCTTTTTAATATTTATTTATTTTTGTTTATTTGGCTGCCTCAGGCCTTAGTTGTGGCTCAAGGCATCTTTGCTGTGTCATGTGAGATCTTTTGTTGTGGCACATGGATTCTCTAGTTGTGGACCACAGGCTCTGGAGTGCGCAGGCTTCAGTACTTGCAGTGTGCAGGCTTTTAGTTGCCCCAAGGCATATGGGGTCTTAGATACCGGACCAGGATCGAACCTGCATCCCCTGCATTGCAAGGCAGATTCTTATCCACTGGACCATCAGTGAAGTCCCTCCCCTCACTTCTGAGTTAAGAAATATCTGGGACAAACATATTTCCTGATGCTGTCCTCTTAGGAGTTACTAACACATTCATCCAACTTGGTTGATTATTTCAGTTCAGTTGCTCAGTCGTGTCTGACTCTTTGCGACCCCATGAACCGCAGCACGCCAGGCTTCCTTGTCCATCACCAACTAACTCCCAGAGCTTACTCAGACTCATGTCCATCAAGTCGGTGATGCCATCCAACCTTCTCATCCTCTATCGTCCCCTTCTCCTCCTGCCTTCAATCTTTCCCAACACCAGGGTCTTTTCCAATGAATCAGTTCTTCACATCAGGTGGCCGAAGTATTGGTTGATGCTGTTGATTAACTTTCAGCCATGAGGGGGGTTCTGTATGTGATTAGACCCGAAGAGTAGTGGTCTCTCCTCATGGAAAACATGACTTTATCTTCTTTGGGCAGAAGAGTAGCCTAAACACTTACAACATGTGGGTGATATTAACATCTACTTATTGGGTTGTTGGTGAGATTAAACAAGTTGATATATAGAACTGAGAACAGGGCTGGCACATAGTACACATTGTGTCTGTATTAGCTGCTCTCATCATCGTGATCTGGTTAATACTGGTGCTGATTCCTGAGTCTGAGTGATGACACAGTAGGGGATGAAAACTCGAGTACTATTCCCAAGTGTGTCTTCACTTTACGGCACAAAGCGTTTGCTTGCCCTTGGTGTCAGGACAGGGAGCCCTCTACACTTGGTGGGCCACTGAAATTGCCACCTATACGAGAATCCCATCTATTGTTCATCACTCTCAAATGCCTTGTCATAAATCTGTCACTTTTACCTAAGGAGGTGATGAGGAGGAAGTGAATGAGGAAGAAGAGATTCAGATTGCAGATGATACCTTTCTCACCTCAGACTTTCAGTCCACTGGATTCTTTTAAACCCAGCTAGTGGGCTTCCCTGGTGGCTCAGAGGTTAAAGCGTCTGCCTAGAATCTGGGAGACCCGGGTTCTATCCCTGGGTCAGGAAGATCCCCTGAAGAAGGAAATGGCAACCCACTCCAGTACTCTTGCCTGGAGAATCCCATGGAGGGAGGAGCCTGGTAAGCTACAGTCCATGGGGTCGCAGAGTCGGACACGACTGAGCGACTCAGGGAAGGGAAGTGCTATTTTTACACCACATATTGAGGTGTCTGAAAAAAGTGAGGTTTGCAGTGTCAGTCAGGATGACATGTTGCATGGTGTACCTCTTGTGGATGGTTCAATTGAGGTAGATTCAGAGCTCTCTGAAGACCTGGCTGGTATTTCCTCCCAAGAGTCCAGTTAGAATGGGTAATGTATTTGCCCAGTAACACAATTTCTTCTAGCATCTCTAATCTCACCTTGTGACATTCATCTTTGGTCTTTGATGAACCTATTGGGCAGTATCAGGCCTTTGAATTTCAGGATGTCTTGTTATCAGTGAAGTTTAAAATACAAGAAGATAATCCTTTGCATTATAGATAAATTTCACCAAATGTTATATAGAGCTTGAGGACTAGCTTTATAGTAATTGCAGTTGGTAAAATAAGGTGCAAAGTATCCCTTGCCTGTTAATACTGAATAGGAAATTGTGATTCTGAGAAGTTCAGTTCAGTTCAGTTCACTCACTCAGTCATGTCCGACTCTTTGTGACCCCATGAATCACAGCACAACAGGCCTCCCTGTCCATCACCAACTCCCAGAGTTCACCCAAACTCATGTGCATGGAGTTGGTGATGCCATCCAGCCATCTCATCCTCAGTTGTCCCCTGCTCCTCCTGCCCCCAATCCCGCCCAGCATCAGAGTCTTTTCCAATGAGTCAACTCTTTGCATGAGGTGGCCAAAGTATTGGAGTTGCAGCCTCAGCATCAGTCCCTCCAATGAACACCAAGGACTGGTCTCCTTCAGGATGGACTGGTTGGATCTCCTTGCAGTCCAACCGACTCTCAAGAGTCTTCTCCAACACCACAGTTCAAAAGCATCAATTCTTTGGTGCTCAGCTTTCTTCACAGTCCAATTCTCACACCCATACATGACCACAGGAAAAATCATAGCCTTGACTAGACAGATCTTTGTCAGCAAAGTAATATCTCTGCTTTTGAATGTGCTATCTAGGTTGGTCATAACTTTCCTCCCAAGGAGTAAACATCTTTTAATTCTATGGCTGCAGTCACCATCTGCAGTGATTTTGGAGCCCCCAAAAATAAAGTCTGACACTGTTTCCATTGTTTCCTCATCTATTTCCCATGAAGTGATGGGACCAGATGCCATGACCTTCGTTTTCTGAATGTTGAGCTTTAAGCCAACTTTTTCACTCTCCTCTTTCACTTTCATCAAGAGGCTCTTTAGTTCCTCTTCACTTTTTGCCATAAGGGTGGTGTCATCTGCATATCTGAGGTTATTGATATTTCTCCCGGCAATCTTGATTCCACCTTAGGCTGGGAAGTTACAGGGAGGCAGAACCAGATTCACAGGCAGGTCTTTATTTGTTTATAGCAAATCAGCTTTACTGCTTCTTTTGCCTACAAAATAACTGGTAGTGTCGGCTGCCCACTCTCCATCTCCGCGCCGCGTTTTAATCGTCTTGTCTTGCTCTTCTGTGTAGGTACCATGTTGTAGCCTAGATATGATGAGACCAGAGAGGCGATCTCCCATGGTGAATATTTTAATTTTTTTCAATCCGCTTTCTCATGACACACTAAGGTCCTTGAATTTTTTAAAAAATTTTTAACTGAAATGCAGTTGATACACAATCTTGTATTAGTTTCAAGTGTACAGCAAAGTAGTTCAGACATACTTATCTACGTGTGTGTGTGTGTGTGTGTTCAGTTGCTTCAGGAGTGTCCGACTCTGTGACCCCATGGACCATAGCCCACCAGGCTCCTCTGTCCATGAGATTTTCCCAGCAAGAATGCTGGAGTGGGTTACCATACCCTCCTCCAGGGGCTCTCTCCAACCCAGGGATTGAACCCACGTCTCTGTGTCTCCTTCACTGCAGGATTCTTTACAACTTGAGCCATCAGGGAAGCCAATATATGTGTATATATGTATATATATGATATATATATTTTTTCAAGATTAATTCCATTTTCAATAAGATATTGAATATAGTTCCTTGTGCTATACAGTAGGTCCTTGTTGCTTATATATTTTATGTATAGTAGTTAGTATCAGTTACTCTCAGACTCCTGATTTATCCCTTCCCTACCCCCATCTTTCTCCTTTGGTAACTATAAGTTTGTGTTTTCTATGTCTGTGGATCTGTTTTGTATCTAGATTCATTTGTATTATTTTAGAATTTTGCCTCTAAGTGATATCATAGTATTTGTCTTTCTCTATTAGTCGCAAACCCATCCCTTGTCAAGAGAGTAGAGGTGGTTTCCTAACAACCAACGTGATCCTGTTCCTTTTTTAAAAATGTGTTTTCTTTTATCGCTGGTTGAGGCCTTCATTGCGGCCTGAGGGCTTTCTCTAGCTGGGGAGAGCAGCGGCCGCTTTTTGCTGTGGTGCCTGGGCTGCTTATTGCGGTGGCTTCTCTCATTGCAGAGCTACGGTGCACGGGCTTAGTTGCTCCACAGCATGTGGAATCTTCCTGGACCAGAGATCAAACCTGTGTCCCCTGCATTGGCAGGTGGATTCTTAACCACTGGACTACCAGGGAACTTCCTTTTAAAGAGAGGGGTTTTCTTATATGTGTGATGCTGACTCTATTCTGTTGTAGCACAGTTCCTTGACAATCTTCAGGGACCCTCACTCCAAAGCTGGGGATGTCACATAGAAAATGGAAAATACAGGGCAAGACTTGTGGCTCATTGTTTTGAAATTTTTCCCCGCATGTTATTTGTTAACATTCTTTCTGACTTTATGTTAAGAATATTGTCATATGTACCAAAAACCAGAATGAATAGCATAGTAAATACCCATAACTCACTATTCCCTTTCAACAGTTGCTAACATTTGGCAATACTTGCTCTGTGTGCATAGATAAACACACGTATATGTAACGGTGCTATATATTCCTCTTCAGTATAGAAAGACTATTTAAGGAACCGTATACCTCTGGGATTTGAATACATTAGTGATACCTACATTCCCTCATCAAAGCACTGAACAACTTAGTATGGAAACAGATGATGAAACATCAGGATAATACTTGACTCTATGTGAAGATCAACTCCTTGTAATCAGTTGCTATTTTAAATGTTTGTCCACATGCTCTTCACACTGGGAACTTTTAGGTATTTTCCTGCGAGGATGTAGGACAGGCTGGGAAGACCATGGTTGCTCTGGCGGTCCTCAGGTGCCATCCCCACTGAACAATTTGTGAGCTCTGTGCTCTGGGCTGGATGACTCACTCAGCCTCACTAGGATAGAATTTCTTCTGTAAATAAAAAAAAGAGAGAGAGAGCTGGGTTAGATAACTGAAGTGTTTTCTTTCAGTTCTGAAATACTGAGATTCTATGAACCAAGTTGAAACTTTGTGTACAAACCTAAATAGAATGAAGAAATTCAATAAACATTTTACATGTAGATTGAAATTTACCGAAGGTCAGTAAATTCCATGTAATTTCGTGGTCAGTGGAGAGAAATTCTGAATTAAGGACTTAGCATTGGTAAGGACAATCAAAAAGTATAGATTATCCCTGATATCTGAGTTTTCAGAATACCTGGGTTCAAGGTTGTGTCATAGTTTTGATTTTTTTCATATAGATAGAGCTGAAAAGGCCCAAATGCATACAGCTTTTTGATTAGATGTGAAATACATAACTGCTTCATTTGGCTATTACTGAAATTTCTAAGTGATTTACCTATTTAAATGTTTGCATTCTGCTTTCCCTGACCCGGTATACTTTTTCTGTGTTGAGGGAGGATATGAGTTAGGAAATGACTGGGGCAGATGGATTAATATCTTATGTCAAGTGAAATATTGTTTTAGTTAAATCATGTTTGAGGTTGTCTTACAAGGTTTGGGGAAGATTTTCCCTTTTTTTTTTTTTTTCCGTCTGACAAAATGGATACGTCTGAGAATAGTGTGAGTCAGTCTGAGATACAATGAGCTCTTGGGAAATTATTTTTTTTCTTCTTTAAATACTGATGAATTTTTCCTCTATTTATATAGATCAGCTGACACTGTCAGCATGTGTTTGTCATCTTTAGATTTAATCTGCTGTTAACAAACTGAATACATCTGCCTCAGCACACGGTAATAGAAACTTTAATCTGAAGGCAGTTAGTGAAAATTCCAGCAAAATCTTGTTAGTGTAAGGTGTTGCTATCCCTAAAGTAAATTTCTCTTTGCTGCTCACCTGCCAATCTTGGGATTCCTAAAGTTAATTCTTCCTAGAGTTTTTTGTTTTTAACTATTTGGTCAGAAGATTACACTGCTACAGGCCAGCTAAAAGGGATGTATTTTTTTGAACCTCTTCCATTGTTTTTAAAATCATTGTTTGTGTTGTAATCCTTTCAAAATGCTAGCCAGTAGCTGCTTTCCTGTTTAAAGAGTGACGGCTTTCCATGGGCAGATCACCTTTGCTTAATCCTCTGAAACTACATGCTTAATTCTTAGCAACAGTGCATTTTTAGCATCAAGAACACATTACCAAGAAAAACTGAATATAGTAAACAAGTAGAAAAATAAGCCTTAGTTGTCTTAAAAGGTAATTGTGTCTTGCTTTTGGCGCCTTATATATACATCCCACATGGTACAATTAGCCTCTGTAAACATTTGAACGTCTTTGTAGTGGAAATGTTATGTATTTCAGGAAGCAGATGAAGGAAGGTTTTTCAGATTGATTCCTAATATAGCTGGTTTACTTTTCATCATTGGTGTTACTTTGGGGTTTTATTGCATTGGAATGTATCTGTGATTGTTCATATAAACTTTCAACCAATTTGCTTAAATATTGGAAGCTGCAGGATGTGGAACAAGCATGGCATTGTGGAGAATATCACCCTGGCCTGAGTCAAGGGGAGAATGCTGTGAAAGCATTGTGCTAATTTTAGCTTACAAAGAGGATGAAGATAAACTGCCTACCGCTAGTTTGCCATATGCTATCCTGGTGATAATATTCGAGTGCAAAATATTCCATAGAAAGCCTTATTGTTTCAGTAAGAAAAGCTTGGTTAAGAGTTAAGCAAATTTCTGCTCAGTAAGTTTATATGAAATAATGAAGTAAAACAATTCTCAAATGCAGGTAGATGAAATCTGCTCAGTTTATTTTGGCTTTATTGACTTTCATGGGAGTTGACAGAATTAGTTTTGGTTTATATGTGATCCAATTTTATCTATTTTTCACATGTAAATCTTAAAAATCAATCTGAATAAATATTGATCTCTTTCAGAGAAGCAAAAATATAGTTTGGATTGCATAAAACTGCTTAAGAGACAGCCTCCCTTGAAGCTCAATAAAGGAATAAAGCGATCTGTTCAACCGGTTTTAAAATAACACTTTAAAAAGCCTTTTTAAAAATGAAAAAGTCAAAATCCATTCCATTTCCATATTTGGCAAATTCAGCGCCTACGGTTTCACCGAAGAGTGTTTGACCTATTTATTTGTCACTGAGACCACTTCACAGTGAAGGGATTGTTAGTTCCTGCAAAACTGAGAAAAATCCAATGTGCATAGCGCATTTGCAGATGGAAACAGACTCTGTAGCCGGATTTGGAGGGTGGGTTGGCTGGAAGCTTTGTGTTAACAACTGGTGAAAAGCTTGACCTTTGCATG
The DNA here is from genome assembly GCA_006410675.1 of Oreotragus oreotragus. Taxonomy (NCBI): domain Eukaryota; kingdom Metazoa; phylum Chordata; class Mammalia; order Artiodactyla; family Bovidae; genus Oreotragus; species Oreotragus oreotragus. The sequence continues at coordinate 285,728 of SJYX01014657.1, forward strand.
ACCTAGGTCAAACAAACCCCCAACTCAAGAGCTCTCCTTTGACATGGATACCTGTTTGGAAAAAGGGACCAAAACGGGAGGGATGAAGATAAAATTATGTTCTGGACTTGCAAGCTTGCTTTTTTAAACATTTTAGTTCATATGGCTATTTGGGGGCATAGCGTCCATTGTGGAGTATCATAAAGGACCACAACCCTGTTTGTAGTGTCAAGGGGAAAAGATGATTGAGAAACATTCCTTTTTTCCTTCCTTCCTTTCGTTGTGTCTTTCTCTCTCTTTCTCTTTCTCTCTTTTATACAAGCAACACATAGGGTTCTCCCCACCCACCATTGCAATATGATCTGGGTCGTGATTCACAGAGTTGAATGAATGGGCTGAGGTCCACTGATGAAAACATTTGATAATGTGGAAAATAAAGGCCCTGGCAAGGAGGAGATGGCAACGCTTCCATTGTTTGTCCCCACACTTTGTTTTTATAGGGGTTCTCACAGGAACAAATAAATTGGAGTAAATAAAAGCAAAATAGCACTGTGAGTCCATATCGTGGTCTCACACATGCTCACGAGTCAACTTCGGCAGGAAACTAGCCCAGGGTCTGTTCCCGACCATTAGCATTGCATCTTTATCTCTCCGGTTCATTGTTTGCCTCCAAGTGCTTAAACCTCAACTTCCCAAGTAAAAGCTTCCTGTTGCTTGGTTTTAAATATAGTTTTGTTACAACAACAACACAAAAATGAAGAGATGTGTTAAGGGAGCCAACTGATGACAAAAGGAATAAAGTAGATCTAGTCTGCTGTGATTCTGAAACTTCAGGGCTCAAATGCATGAGGCTAGTCACTCCTGATGCAATCAATCATAGTCCCTTTTGGCTACTCAGCTAGAGGAACCAACCCTCTGCCTTCACAGGAGGTCAAGAGTGAAGCAGAACAATGAAAATGGATAGCATTTCTGACCTTTTGCTGGGTTTGGCCTCACTTAGGTTTTAACTTTTCAGCTTTGTTTGTGGCTGGAATTTTTTGTGCTTTCAGTCGCAGGTTTGAGGCCCTCACCCTTTATTAATTATGCTCCTGCTTTGAGATCCTGTAATGTCAGGGTTTCTGAAAAATTCTATCCCTGCCTATGGAGAATATGGTTCTTATTCCATCTTAATGGATGAGAGTTACTCAGATACTTCCTGCAATTTTGGAGGAAAACGCAGCAGCTTTCTCAGGACTTGGATATAAACAACACTGTTTATGCTGTTTCCACTCTTGTAGTCCTCTGTTTGTGCAAGCTATAACACAAGTGGGTCTGTTTTGCATTTTAAAAATTAGTGCATGTTTTTAGAATCAGTCTATCACGTTAGACCAAGAAATGCCATAAGAATGCACAGTTGGGGGCAGTCACCAAATTCTGACTTAAAGCTTACTTTACAGCCATTTACAGCTCTTGGTCTTCCCTCATGTTTGAGCCTTGGTGCTCTCTTAATGCTGGGTTGAAGGCAACTGATACTGGTCTCTGTCCTCTACTCATTGCATAACGCACTGTAAGCTGCACCAGAAAATTGTTAAGACCACTCAAATGACCTTTTTGGAAAAATTGAAGTATAGTTGATTCATAATGTTTTGTTAGTTTTAGGGGTACAGCATAGTGATTCAGTTCTATGTATACACACATACATACAAACTCTTTTTCAGATTCTCTACTCTTATAGGTTATTACAAAACAGAGAGTATGGTTCTCCATGCTATACAGCAGGTCCTTGTTGTTTATTTTATATGTAGTGGTGTGTTAATCTGTTAACTCCTAATTTATAGCCCCCCCTTTCCCTTTTGGTAACCATAAGTTTCTTTTCTATATCTGTGAGTCTATTTCTATTTTCCAATGACCCATTTTTTTTCTTTTCAAAACATTTTTATTAGAGTATAGTTGATTTGCAGTGTTGTTAGTTTCTGTTGTACAGCAAAGTGTATCAGTTATAGATACATATATCCACTCTCAATTCTTACTGAAGAATTCAGGAGCAACAATATTATTGTATGTACATTTCTTTCTTGAAGTGATTTATTGCTGTGACTCTCTGTATTTTTAGTATTTCTTTCTTAAAAGAGCAAAGACAAGTTAGAAGGAAGTTGTAGGAAAGCTAACTTCCATCAAATGACCCTTTTGAAAAGAATACCCATTAGAATGTGAACAGTATTGTGAACGTATAACATAGTACAGCTATTTAATAATGAATCTGTTATAGTCTCTAGTAATACAATGACTTAAGATCTAAAGGAAAGGAGCTCATTAAGACATGAAAAGAGTGAGCAAAACCTTAACCTGTGTGTGTGTATGTGTGTGTATAATGAAGGAAGGCCAAGAGGAGGGCAGCTGTGGGAGGCCCCCTCACACAGACAAGCTGGAGAGGCTCCTCCAGTACCCTTGAAGTCCTCCCAGAACAGAAGAGGGAGCCAGCTTCCACTCTCTGAACTCTCACTGCCCTGACAGACACAAGACCATGTGTTCTGGAGGAGAGAGGCAGAAGGTGGAAGATGACACATGTATGCCTATGGCCGATACATGTTGATGTATGGCAAAACCATCATAATATTGTGACAGAATCAGCTTCCAATTAAAATAAATAAAATTTTAAAGAAAGAACGAAAACGATGCCTACAGGTTGTTTTGGCTCATGAGGGCAGGATGTGGACTTCTTTAACAGTTTTCTAAAGCAGGACTCTGGGTGGAGTGCTGAGATCTTAATCCTTTATCCAGCTGTATTTGCCAAGTTCAACACTGCACAAACATGGTCGATAACTCTTTCACTTGGTTGCCTTCTCTCTTGTGCTCTTGAGAGACTGCCTCCTGGGCACTAAGCTAAGAAAATCGCTGCTCTCCTCTGGCCAGGCACAGCAGGATAGGAATGTCAGGAGAATGCAGACTCTCCTTCCTTTCTCAAGTCTGCAGCTGACTCTGGGTTGCACATTCCCAGCCCCCATCTGCTTGTTTCTGGAGATCCTTAGAGCAGAAGCCAAAGAAAGAGAGAGAAAGAGAGAGAGAGAGAGAGAGAGAGAGAGCGAGCGTGCGCTCCTTGTTGTTTTTGCTGACCTGGCCTCCTAGCTGACGGCCAGACGTTTCTACATCAGAGCGAGTGAAAAGAAGGGGTACACAGTGACTGTTGGTCATTTGTAAGAACCAGTTGGAAAAGTCTTTGTCCTATTCAGGAGACTGGAAGTTTGTGTCATTGCTCTGAGGAGAGTTGCATATCCTTGTGTATGTTGTCGAACACATTTGGGGGGGCTGTTACTGTACCCTTACTTTTGGATAAGTTGTCACCCATTCCCATGTAGGTAGGCATACCTCGTCTATATAAAGAGGAGTCAGAGGAAGCCTGTGTCACCAAGGTTGGCTTTCAGCCTTGGGGATGGACTGTGGGACTGTGTCACTGGACAGAGAGGCCCCTGTAGCCCAAGCACATCAGCAGATGACCCATGGTAATAAAACCCTAAATTGCGTGTGACTGGTTTGTCTGAGGGATCACCTGGTTCTCTTAGCAGCCTAAGGCAGCTGGAATCAGCAGACATGGTGGTACTTACTATTCCACAGTGTGATCTTGAAGGTTATCATTTGGAGCTGAGTCCAGGATCCAAGCCTCTCTCCATCTCGCTCATCATTCTCCCAATGATACAGTTGTTACCATTTGGACAGAAATGTATACTTTTGGTTCTGTCCATTGTAATCCCATCTCTCTTAGTTTACCATGGGGCCTTGCTGTTTTCCTAACTGTAATATCTGTGCCTTATGTTACAGTTCTGTGTTGGATGCTGAGTTGCCTTAAAAACGGAGAGATTTGGTCTCATGAAAATTGTTAGTACTGTGGTCTTTACTTCTTTATAAGTGAATTCCCCATTTCAACTGTTTCTTTAGAAAATGATCTTGGTTTTCTTCCACCATCATATCAATAAAAATAAAGTAAGCCAAGAAGTTATCATTACTTTTCACATAGCCTATGTGGAGTGGCTACGTAGGACACCCACTTGTTATGATGTGAATTTTCATTCACTGAAAATGAGCAGAAACAAAATATTCCTGACCATTTGATTTCCCCCTTTGGCCGCACATTATAACTCCCCTAACAGCAAAGCACACCATCCACTGTCAGACACTCTCTAATGCTCTTTCTAATAAATAGAGCAACTAAAAATACGGATGTTCTTCATTAAATGTAAAATGATCATTTTAACTGCTTCTGCTCTGAGTGACCCATCCATCACTTAATCAGACCAATTTAAGCAGAGAGAGAGAGATTGAAAATACAAGTGGATCATCTGTCTGTATTTCATTTGGTGGCAATATGAGTAGAATTAAAGCTTCAGATGAGTCTTTAGCCATCTCATTGTTTCCTGTGAAAGTTTCACTTTCTTCAGCGTGTAGAAGTGGCGGTGTAATAGGCTGTCTGGAAACACAGACCAATGAAGATCATACTTCACTAGTTTACTTCTGACAAAAAAGGGTCGCTTGATGTCAGAATTGTCCCCAGCCTCTCCTGTCCTTTCTATCAGTGGAATCAGCCACTCAATCAGTTGTTCCGGCTGCAGTAGCTCTCCTCCTATAGAAATGAAGATTTTTGCAAACTCACAGAATGTATAACCAAACTCTTTGTTAAATTTTCCTGATAATGTATTCTGTATTTTCCATGTATATGAAGAGAGTGGAACTAACCCAGGCAGGAAGTTGAACTTTTTTCTGTGGGCAAGCAAAAGCTGTAAAGATAAATGTGCTTTCTGACTGACTCCCTCCCAACACATTCCCACTTTAACTCTCAAGAAACGTTGTGCATTTAGGATCTCAGTCTGCCGTTCATTCAACAAACACTGGCTGCCTACTAATGGGAGGTCCTAAGGATACACAGTGGTGAGTAAGACCCACTGCTGCTGCCACTGCTAAGTCGCTTCAGTTGTGTCCAACTCTGTGCGACTCCATAGATGGCAGCCCACCAGGCTCCCCTGTCCCTGGGATTCTCCAGGCAAGAACACTGGAGTGGGTTGACATTTCCTCCAATGCAGGAAAGTGAAAAGTGAAAGTGAAGTCACTCAGTCGTGTCCGACTCTTAGCGACCCCATGGACTGCAGCCCACCAGGCTCCTCCACCCATGGGATTTTCCAGGCAAGAGTCCTGGAGTGGGGTGCCAGTCTCCACTGACTGTGCCCAGATTGCTTAGAGTTCAGTGGGGATGGCTGGACAATAAACAGGCCATGGAGAGACTTTCCAGGTGGTCCAGTGGTTAAGCATCCTACCTGCTGGTGCAGAGGACGTGGGTTCCATCGCTAGTCCAGGAAGATCCCGCAGGCCGAGACGCAACTCAGACTAAGTGCTCTAGATCGTGTGCTCCGCAAGGAGAAGCCATGGCAATGAGAGGCCTGTGTGCCATGCCTAGAGAGTAAGCCCGGCTCGCTACAGCTAGAGAAAGCCATGCACAGCAACAGGACCCAGCACAGCCCCCCCCCCCCAAATAAAACTAACTAAATAAATGGGCCATGGAAATACAGGGGAACACCCACTGTATCTGTAGGCGCCTGGAATATGCATCTACTTCTGTCTTGGAGAATCCTAGAAGTTCTCCTCAAGAAGGGGCATTTTTACACTATTTCACATTCTCCCAGGAGTTTTCACATGTATAATCCCACTTGTTCCTCACAGCGCCCTTTTGAACCAGCAAGTTCTTTATGACCACTATGTGGATGGAGGAAGGAGGACTCAGCAAACGGAATCACTTGACAAAGGCGATGCAGATAGGACGGGCTGCCCTGGAATGTCAGAACTGGGCCCTGGCCTCTGGGTCAGTCATGAGTTGCCCGTGTTTGGGGATGTGGGGGGAAACTTGGAAAGATGAGAAATAGTGGCCTGACATTGCGAAATCACTATGTGACCATCTGGGAATCTGGCCTCGGTTCACTGCCAAGTTTAAGAAGACCTGGAACAACCATTTCACATTCAAATAGCCCAGGCAGGGCTGCAAAACACCCACTTTCTCATGTTAAAAAAATAAGGCAAACAGAACAGAAGAGAGACAGTGAACATGATCACTCGGAGCAGCTTTCATAGTTGCAGTTACATCCTTTCTTTTGTGATAACATGGCCTCAAATAGTCACATACCATGCGCTGGAAGTTTTTAGGCTTCTCTGATGGACATCATCTTCCTATAACTGATTCTTCTAAGTTATGTATTTTTAACCCGATCACACACATGTCTCTGCTCTAGTGAAGGGACCAAATATCTAGTTTTGGGCCTGCAGTGCCCCACGCTTCAGCTGTCAAGTCTTTTTGCTCAGGCCAGATGGTGCCTTGTGCCAGCTCCTGTTCTTCCTGTGGTTGTCTCTCTTCAGTGAGATGGAACTCATTGCTCCAAATATTGCAGAGATGCCCGGCTTTTGGAGAATTCCTTCAGAGAGGTTTCTGGAAGGGAGAATTCCTTGGGTGTGCATGAGATATAGAGAGGAGGGCTATGTTTGCCACATCTGTTTCAATGCCTGATATGGAAATCGTATCTCACCAAACATCTGGGTTTGAATGGATGCAAGTTAGGCCTGTCTCCTGGGTTGGTATGCCAGATGAGAAGGCAGGATATGACCTAGAAATTATGCTAGAGCCTGGCAACTCAGTGCCACTGGGCAGCAAGAGGAGGCTGGGGAAGGGCGGAAGCATCCTCACCCCACCCCACCCCCACCCTTGCCCTCCCAGTTATTAAGAGGACTAGAGCGTGGAGCATCTAACTTCACTCAGTAGAGAAGCTGGCAGCTGGGTGGTCCAAGAAATAACATCCAAAGGGAGTAACAAGCTCAGGCTGGCATTTCAGGTACCTAGTCTAATAGGTGGGGCCAGCAACAAGGAATTCTAGGCCAGAGGCCAACTCAGAAGCCAAGAGAGGCTGGGATTGGTTTTCTGAGGTCTGTTTTTGAAGGAGAGGATCCCTCCAGCTGGGAGCAGTATTCAGTCCTGGGAAAGAAGGCTGGCAGGGGCTGGGAGACGGGAGGGGAATAGAGACTCCTGCCAGCTTGTGGTCAAGAGCAGGATCAGACCCAGAAGAGGACCAGGAGCAGAGTGGGGAATCCAGAGACAGGCCTTCACTGCAGGACGTATCTGAACGAGGAGGGGGAGTAGGTCGGGTGACTTTGGGTGAAGGTGAGCGATTCGTGAATCTAGGTCTGGGAGAGTATCACGGGACCACGGCGTCTTTGACTCTTCCAGTCTCGCGGGAGGAATGTCTCAGAAACTGAGTGGGGCCCTGGGTCCCAGGTAGAGCTTATGGAGAGGCAGCTACAAGGCTCAGGAAGAGAAAAGAACAAACTGGAAAAGAGAGCAGGTGCTGGGTGCATCAACCCCCTATCCAAGGGAGGGAAGGTCTCAGCTCCTCCTTCCTGCCGTAGGTAGATTTCAGACTAGCATGTAGATGACATCATCCCTGAAAACCACACAAGTCAATCGCTGCCCCCTGCCCCACCTTGCGTCCTCTGCTCCAGGCTGGTATCCATGAGGCAACCTTGTTTGGATGTCTATACCCTACCCCCGCCCAGGAGGCAAGATCTTCCTTTCTTTGCTACATAAATAGGGTTAGGGTTAGGGTTAGCGTTAGGGTTAGGGGTTCGGGTTTAGGGTTAGTGTTAGATGGGAGCTTGTGGTCCATCCATCTCCTTCCCACTCCTCTCAGGTGGAGCAGCCTGGCCGCACCTGTCCTGAGTGGACTCCTGATTCCAGAGGGTGAGGGGGTCTCCAGAAAGGGTAGTCCACCTGCCCCCACATGCACACAAATTTCCTACTAGCAGAACTGCAGACTCCTGGCACGGAAAGACACTAGGACGCCATAGTGTGATGCTAAGACGTGTGTTCTCTATTGTGTTTTATGTCCCTGTCCTGCTGCTGCTGCTGCTGCTAAGTCGCATCAGTCGTGTCCGACTCTGTGCAACCCCATAGACAGCAGCCCACCAGGCTCCCCCGTCCCTGGGATTCT
>SJYX01014658.1:0-12268 GCA_006410675.1 Oreotragus oreotragus
TTTTTTTTACTGTCCTTTGCTTGTTCTTTGGAAAAGTCCTGGGGGTTCCATGTCCTCTGTTTACAAATCACATGGCTTGTCCTCCAGCCTCTGCCTCAACTATGCATTCAAGAATTCCTCACCCAGCCAGCCTTCCCATGTCTAAAGAATACTTCCTTGAACCCACCCCCCTCCCACGGGTGCATCACCCTCTTAACCAGACTGGAGCTTAGACTTATACAGGTATGATGGCTGCCTTTTCTTTTCTTCAGGTATCTCATTATAGAAGAAAACCCAGAAGGCAAGTGTGGAGCAGAAGTCAGGCAAGTTCCTCCAGATCACTATCCACCTAGCAGTTTCTGGGTATGGCAGAGAAAGGTACTTACCACCTGACCATCAGTCCGTGCTCCATGAAGTTTTTCAGGTTAGGAAGGGTTTGCCTCAAGTCTGGAGTCCCTAGTCCATGTTGATATCTTAGCTGCAAAGATGGAAAGACAGGATTAAATTCTGGCAGATACTAGGCAATGCTTCCCAAACATGACCCACTAAAGAAGTCATCCCCCTCCCCGCCGCTTTAAATTCTAATGAGGAAATGTGACTGTATGAACCCAACACCATCCCAAGCACACTTTCTGGATGGTGTTTAAAGGTAGTCTGCTCACTTCCTGTTCCCTTGCCTCCTAAAGTGAGAGAAGACTAAGAATGTCCAACTATATGGAATCAGGATTATTTTCAAGACCCCTGTAGAGTTTGCTAACATCAACCCCAGGGACGTATACCATAAAACCAGTATTTCATTTTAAGTACTGAAGGCTGGGATCATACACTGAGCATATTCAGCCCTTCTTTCACCGACTCTTCCCTTTGTAGAATCAAGAGTAAGGTTCATGTTGTATGTGTCTCTGACGCCCACGTATCTGAGAGTGTGCTAGTGCTCATTTCATGCTTATTAAACAAACAGCGAGCGAGTCATTTTTGACTGAGGCTGTGCTTTATGTATTTCTCTTGTGCTTCTAGCTTTCCTTTTTCTCAGGACCAGAGAACAGAGTTGCTATGGCCTGTGGCTAAGATCTGCTCTTAGTTTTACTTATTTCTGCTAGAAGCTGATTTTCTACAATTCAGTGCCCTTTTAAGTGTCTTGGGTAACCTACTAAATGGTTCTCATCTGTCTGTTCCTGCCTCCTCTCACTTTGTCTCTAAGACTATTTGCTTCCTCACTAAGCATAATAAAAATCTGAGGTTAAGTATAATGTGCATATTCATACACATACACATGATGTCAAATACACAGCACTGTAGAAATGTATTTTTCAAATGACATATATGAAGAAAGGACTTTGTAAACTGCATACTGATGTACATATATGAGGGTCATCTGCCTTAAAGTTTTGCTTTTCCAGCACCTAATTTAAAAGTGGCTAAGTTAAACTTTAAATATTTCCCTCTTAAAAAAAAATAAAACTACTATCAACAAAAAATCAAAGGAAGTTTTCTTTTGTTTGTATCTAGTACTCAATTGACTTTTCACTTAAGTGGGAGTGAGTGACATTTAACAAAGAGTTCACTCTCACTACACTGAACTTTCAAAGAAAACCCCCAAACCTAATCAGGTTTCTTTAATGGTCAGAACATACACATAAAATAAGGAGGAAGAAACATAGAATGTTAAAGCTAAAAGGTATCTTGTTAGCCCTTTTCTTGTGCAGATGGGAAAACTGAAGCCCAGAAAGGGGAAGGAATTTCTCCAGAGCCACACGTTTCAATGGCAAAGATATTATTAGTCACAACCTCCTTTTCACAATCATGCTACTCGACCAGCTACCCCAAAGTCTGAGAGGAAAATTGGTTAGAAAAAAACAAAACCCCAAACCTTGAGAAGACAAAGGGAAAATATTCTTTTCCTTTTCCAAATCTAGCTTGGTGACCTAAATCACCTCCTGAGATTTGCTGACCTTGAATTATAAGATCTCCTCCATATTATATGACATCATTTCTTATATTAATATAAAAGCATTTTTTCCATTCACTGATAAAAGTAAAATGGCTGACATCCCAATATGACATTCCTGAATTCACTATTTCAATAAAAAAGTGAAATTGTTTACACATGGCATGGAAATTTCACCTGTGATTCATACTGAAAAATATTAAGTATCAAAAAAGTAAAACCACCCCACACTAAAATAGCACTAAGCTATGTGTCCCTGAGCCAGTATGCAGTCAACTGCCTGCCCCGGGCTCAACAATGGAAGATGGGTGTTGAATTCTTTTCAGAGATCACAGTGAAAATTTCTCTCCAAGTCTGACTTCGACTAAAAAAGGAAAATGTGGGAATTTCAAGCCTCCACCCAAATATTAACTCCTCATTTGCTGCCTAGCGTTATTTTAATCATAGAATCTTGGGATATCATAGCTTTAAAAAGATTATGGAGATCTTATGCAGGGCTCCAGGAGTCCCAAACACTGTAGATGTTCAAGTCCCTCATCTAAAATGGTGTGTATGTATAGTGAACATTCAACCCTCCATACCCTATACCCAGGTTTTATGTCAGTGGATACAGAGGGCTGACTGTAATTGTGTTGAGGCTGCTGTTTCCTAGATCTCATCACTTGTTCCTTACTGCCTCGTTTCGGTGGAGCATATTCTATAATAGAGAATATATATATTCTCTAGAATATAACAACCTAGTCAGCATATTAAAAAGCAGAGACATTACTCTGCCAACAAAGGTCCGTTTAGTCAAAGCTATGGTTTTTCCAGTAGTCATGTATGGATGCAAGAGTTGGACTGTAAAGAAAGCTGAGTGTGAAGAATTGATGTTTTTGAACTGTGGTGTTGGAGAAGACTCTTGAGAGTCCCCTGGACTCATTTGAAAAGACCCTGATGCTGGGAAAGACTGAAGGCAGGAGGAGAAGGGGATGACAGAGGATGAGATGGTTGGATGGCATCACTGACTCAATGGACACGGGTTTGGGTGGACTCTGGGGGTTGGTGATGGACAGGGAGGCCTGGCATGCTGCGGTTCACAGGGTCACAAAGAGTCGGACACGNGGATGACAGAGGATGAGATGGTTGGATGGCATCACTGACTCAATGGACACGGGTTTGGGTGGACTCTGGGGGTTGGTGATGGACAGGGAGGCCTGGCATGCTGCGGTTCACAGGGTCACAAAGAGTCGGACACGACTGAGTGACTGAACTGAACTGGACTGCAAGGAGATGAAACCAGTCAATCCCAAAGGAAATCAGTTCTGGATGTTCATTGGAAGGACTGATGCTGAAGCTGAAACTCCAACACTTTGGCTACCTGATGCGAAGAACTGACTCATTGGAAAATACCCTGATGCTGAGAAGGATTGAAGGCAGGAGGAGAAGGGGACAACAGAGGATGAGATAGTTGGATGGCATCACCAACTCGATGGATATGAGTTTGAGCAAGCTCCAGGAGTTAGTGACGGACAGGGAAGGGTGATGTGCTGCAGTTCATGGGCTTGCAAACAGTGGGGCACCACTGAGCTACCAAACTGAACTGATTCTATAATGACTTTCTGGAAAAGGGCCACACGAGAGGTATCTTTTTTAACACTTTGAATATTTAAAAAATATCTTTAATTCCATTCTACAAGCTCCAGGAGTTAGTGACGGACAGGGAAGGGTGATGTGCTGCAGTTCATGGGCTTGCAAACAGTGGGGCACCACTGAGCTACCAAACTGAACTGATTCTATAATGACTTTCTGGAAAAGGGCCACACGAGAGGTATCTTTTTTAACACTTTGAATATTTAAAAAATATCTTTAATTCCATTCTCGTACTTGAATGATAATTTGCTTGGGTATAAAATTCAAGGCTGTAATGATTTTTCCTTTGGAATGTTGTTTCACTGTCATTTAATTTTGCATATAGCAATTCAGAAACCGGATAACATTCTGATTCCTGACCCATGTGTGTGAAGCGATTCTTCTTTCTTTAGGATTTTATTCTTTAATGTCAGTATTCAGTAATTTTACAATGATAAGCTTTTGTTTGGGTCTTTTTCTTTTATTCTTTACTGTTTTGGTCTGAACTTAGTGAGTTCTTTGTTCTTATTTCCTTCCAGCTTTATTGAGATATAATTGACATACAATTCTGTATAAGTTAAAGATGTGTAGCATAGTGATTTGACTTATATACATCATGAAATGAATACCACAGTGAGTATAGAGAACATCCATCATTTCATATAGACACAAAATTAAAGAAAAAAAATTTATCTTTTCCTTGTAATGGGAACTCTTAAAATTTACTCTCTTAACTTTCATATATAACATACAGCAATGTTAATATATTAATCATGGTATACAATACATCCCTAGTAGTTATTTGTCTTATAACTGCAAGTTTGTACCTTTTGACCACTTTAATCCAATCCACTCCCACCACCACAATTCACCCCCACCTCTATTAACCAGAAATCTGATCTCTCTTTCTGTGAGTTTATTTTTGAAGTAAAACTGACCTAAACAGTATGTTAGTTCCTGGTACAAAACACGGTGATTTGATTATTTCCATACATTACAAAATGATCACCACAATAAATATAGCTACCATCTGTCACCATACAGAGATATTACATTATTATTGACCATATTTCCCACACTGTACCTTTCATCCCTGTGGGTCATCTGTTTTGTAATTGAAAGTCTGCATCTCTTAATTACCCTCGCCTATTTCACGCGTCCCCCACTTACTGACCTTCCTTTGGCAACCTCCTGTTTGTAGCTCTGACTCTTATGTCTGTTTTGTTACGCTTGTTCATTTGTTTTTAGATTGCACGTATAAGTGAAATCACATAGCATCTGTCTTTCTCGGATTTATTTCACTTTATAGCATAATATCCTCTAGTCTATCCATGTTGTTGCAAATGGCAAGACTTTGTTCTCTTTTATGGTTGAATAATGTTCCAGTGTATATGTGTGCATGCACATGCATGCGCCACATCATCTTCATCCATTCATCGACTGATGGGCACTTAGGTTGCTTCCATATCATGGATATCATGGATAATGCAGTAATAGGGGTGTATTTGTCTTTTCAAATTAGTGTTTTTGGTTTCTTTGGAAAAATACCAACAGTGCACAAGTGTTCCATTTTCTCCACATTCTTGTCAACCCTTGTTATTTCTTGTCTTTTTCATAGCAGTCATTCTGACAGATGTGAGGCTGCTGTAGTTTTAATTTGCATTTCCCTGGTGATTAATGATGTTGAGCATCTTTTCATGTGTCCATTGGTCATCTCTGTGTGTTCTTCGGAAAAATGCCTATTCAGGTCCTCTGTCCATTTTTTAACTGCGTTGGCTGTTTTCTTGATGTTGAGTTGCCTGAGTTCTTTATATTTTGAATATTAACTCCTTTTCAGATATATCACTTACACATATCTTCTCCCATTCAGCAGGTAGTCTTTTCATTTTGTTCATAGTTTCCTTTGTTGTGCAAAATATTTTCAGTCTGATGTAGTCCCATTTATTTACTTTGCTTTTGTTTTCCTTGCTAGTGAGTCCTTTCAATATGAAAACTCTTATCCTCTAATTTTGATTGTTTTCTATTATCATTATTGTTATTTTTATTTTCTGTCTCCTCTGTCTTCATTTTCTGTTACTTTTGGATTTTCTTCTTTTTTGTTTTTGTTTCAGGCTTAAAAAAAAAATTACAGGCTTTCTTGAATGTCTGGTAATCTTTGGTTGTCAATTCTTCTTTATGAATGAAACTTTAAAGTGCTGATCAGATAGTCTGTATATTGGCAGGACTTGCTGAGGATTGAAGGATGCACCCCTATGTTCATTGCTGCATTATTCACAATAGCCACAATATAGAAGCAAGCTAGCTCCTATCAATAGATAAATGGATAAAAAAGAGGTGGGGTATACATATGCATGCACACATATACACTAGAATATTACTGAGCCTTAAGAGAGAAGGAAGTCCTGCTATTTGCAACAACACGGATAGACCTAGAGGGTACTATGCTAAGTGAAATGAGTTACTCTGGAGTTCTATGGCTTGAACTACATTGCTTCTTGAAGGCTGTAGGTTTTGGTTTTCTCCATTCTGCCTACTCACAGTTTATCATTTATCTGCTTGCGATTTTCTAAAATGCTGTCGACTCTACTACCTGCTCTTGTCTCTTTTGTTCTTTTCATCTTTGTGTGCTTACGATTTTAAATTATTTTGTCTTTATTAGTAGCATTTCATTAGGGCTTGACATAAATGAGAATATTTAATTTGTTTACCATGAAGTCCCCTATGTATATAATAGTTTTCCAATGTCGGCTATCGGGACTCACCTCTCTGAGAGAGACTTTCTTTCCTGTCACTAAGTCTCCCTCTAGGTATCCTCCATCTGTCTATTCTATCCACTCTGAAAGAGCCAACACCAGCTGCATTTCCTGTAGGAAGCTCTCTTACTACCCCAAGGTAAGGGGGCATTTTACCCCTCTGCCAAATCCCTTCCTACACCACCTTTCCATCTGCTGTCTTTGGAAAGCCTAAACTAAATGAATATATACTTAATACATATTTGTTAATAAGTTAAAATTAATGCTGTATGGGAGGAAATGAGAGGCATCATGACACACTGGGATGAGCTTAGATACAGAAGATCTGGGTTTGAATACCAGTGGTGTCACTTACTAGTTGTTTGACTTCAGATTTGTCACTTCTTGTAAATGGGGATGTTATCTGCCCTGCAGAGCTAATGTAAAGTGCAAATTCAATACGGTATGTAGGGTACCCCAAACAATAGCTGATACACAGTAAATGGTCAATAAACTGTACCTAATATCATTATGCTACATATATACTCTCTATATATTATCACAGCATCTGCCGCTAAGCTAGGCATAAGATAGGTTCTCAAAAACAGCTTATCATTTAATTAGGATGAGAGTCAGAATAGAGCTCAAATCAAAGGAAAAAAACTTAAGTACACAGTTCACTTTTTTAAAAACAAATTTTTACTAATTTACTAAGTTCCTCACTACAAGCACTCCAGAAAGGCAACAATAAACACACACACATATCAATATCTTTAAAATAACTGCAGAGTGAAGCGGGAAGTTTGACACATGATTTGGGTGGTCAGTAGACCTGGGTGACAGACACAGTTCTGGCTATGGCCATGAGCAAGTCCCTTCCCTGCTAGGGCTACTCAAATAATTGTCAAACTACCTTTTTTGGGAACCATGGAATCCTTTATTCACATGAAATATTATACAGAAGCCCACATGTAAAACAAATAGAGGACATTGTAGGCAATTGTGGACGAGTAGAGTTAGAACCAAAGAGGCATTCCCATCTGGAGTTTAACCCCCACTGGACGAGATCATCTCGAAGAGACTTTCAAAGTTCGGACTCCACTTTAAAACGCTCTAAAAATGATAGGTTTGAACCATGCACCTATACGTTTAAAGTATGGCTAGGGTGCACCTTCACAAGGTGAATGATGAAGAACACTGATCCACTCAGCCCCATTTCTGGTTCTGCTCACTTCTGATGCGTCAGAAGTCAAAGCTGGATAAGAGGGTGTCAAACCTTCACATGTTCACTGAGGCATGAGTCTGACGGAAGAGTCTACAAAAGATACACTTCTGGACACCTTAAGGGAAGTGTCTAAAAATGGAAGGAGTACAATGGGGTCCAGCCTAATGTTGTACTATATCAGGTAGAGATGACCCACTATCAAAATGTAAATGTAAATACTTCAGGAAAGGAACAAATCTAAATGTTTATTTAGTGATTCTTTAACAAGTAACTCCCTGTTAAGGTATTAGTAAAAGCAAGAAGTTAAAGAAAGAGTGAGGCCAAGGAGGAAAGACTAAGGATGCAGAAAGGAGAGAAAGGACTACAGATCAGTTCTGTCTTCTGACTGACCGGCTGCGCCCACAGTCTGCTTCTCACCATGTAACGTGTGTAACCTTGAACGAGGTATAGAACCTGTCTGTGCCTCTTCTATAAAACAGGACCAACAATGTTTGTCTCATAAAATTGTTTTAAGAGTTCAATCAGGATTTTTATATAGAATGGACACTCCTGAGGCCTGGTTTTTAGAGAGTGTTCATTAAAACTATTGAAAGTCTAGTGAGAAGAGATTGTTAACTAAAAAACGCCAAGTGATACTATGTACGGCATGACATCAGTCTTTGAAAAATATATCTATGCTTACATAAACACAGAAAAAGATCCTGAAGAATAAAGTTCTAACAGCAGTTTTCCTTGAGTGCTAGGAAAATGTGGTTAATCAATTTATTTTTGTACTTTTCTCTATTTTCTGTTTCTTTTATAAATATATAGTCCTTTTATATTTTCTGTTCTCTAAAATATGGCATCATAAAATAATATGGATACATAGGGCTAGTTTTCTTTCTGCTCAATTTTGTTGTGAACTTAAACTGTTCTGAAAAATAAAGGCTATTTAAAAAAACAACAAGGGCCTACAACATTTAGCTCAAGGATTCAGATTTATCTTCTTTGACAGCACTAAGAATTACTACAGGGTTTTAAGCAGGAAAGTGAACTAGGAGGCAGCTGTGAAGGACAGATTTAAAGACTACAGTATTCTTTTTTTGTGAGAAATCTTACATCAACATTCCATCAAAATCTGCCCTTATGAACTACTATCAATAAATACCACACTTCCCTAAATGGAGCTCCTTCTGTTCTCAATTCTGATTGGGGAAGGCAGATGCCAAGAAACCCAGGCAAATAAAATGTTGCTTTGGGTCTAACTGCTTCAAATTAGTCTCTGAAATAAACACCTTTTGTAATAACTTCCTATTGCACCACCACCCAAAGAGTCTAAGCAGTTGTAAGTGGAATTTTGGTTTCAATTAGCTTGAAGTTCAGCTTCACTCTGATTGGCTTAGGATTCCATGGGAGCTGTTAAATTTCTGCGCAATTCTATGGTAGGCTAGTAGGTGAGAACTACACGCAGATGACAAATTAGAGTGAGGAGAAGCAATGTTCAGTGGTTTCCCTGGAAAAATGAACAAATACTATGGTCTACTAGCGAAAGAAAATCCTTATACTAAAACAACCAGGAGAAGGGGGCGACAGAGGATGAGACGGCTGGATGGCATCACAGACTCAATGGACATGACTTTGAGCAAAGTCCAGAAGATAGTGAAGGACAGGAAAGCCTTGTGTGTTGCAGTCCATGGGATCGCGAAGAGTAAGACATGACTGAGCAACTAAACAACAATCGGCACCACCACCAGGAAGATCTAGCTTTACGGTTACTCGAACAACAACAAAAAAGAAAATGAGAGCCAGGGATACACTCAGCCCTCAGCAGACGACTACAGCCATGTCAATTCCGTTAACTATCGTTTCTCTATTTTCCTCTCCCACACCACCTTTTTGTATAAAGATACAGTATTTTCCCAAAGTCACATGTGGGGTTCATCTCAAATCACTATACAGACAGATCAACTATGATGTTAGAGCTCTTGTAGTTGAAATTAACTAGTTCATACAGCTTGATAAATGGTGCTCCACTGACTAGGTAAGTCTTTTGCAGCTCTGGAGATCATATTTTAAAATAAAGTGTGATTGTACTTTTGAGAAATAAATGCTGAGTTCTTGTACTCGGTGAGCATCCTCCTATTGAGCTAAGAGGCCTAATTTAATATCAAAGTGCTCAATTTTATTTTTATTTTTTAAACACTCAATTTTTCCAGGCTGAGAAAGACACTGGGGGCTCAAGAATCATTCTGTCATTTAGGTTTTGGCAGGAGAAATTCAGTTTAGACAACATACACACACACTCTCACCCTTCCAAGCCACATGCATCTACACAAGGCCACTTATTGCGTGGCTTATTAGTTCCATATGGGGCCTGAGCTAAGCTGCATGATATGTTTGATACAAACCGTCTGTCACTGTGTGGGAATGTGGATTAATACAATGCTTCAATAAAGGTTACTAAAAGATCAATACTTTCGTGATGGGATTACAAGGAATTTGACTACGAAGAGAGAACTGGTCTAGAAGAGTTGAAAAATTAAGGAATTAAAAATGCACATATGCATCAAAGATTTTACTTTAGAATTCCGGCTTATGTAGTCAAAAGTCTCTAAAGGACTAGTTACCAATATTTCATTTTTAAATATTAAGGTTTCACTGACATAAAAGGAACTTAGATTAGGAGCTTAAAAAAAGGGTACCACCACATCAAAAATAAAATCTGCCTTCCTAGAAGAAAACACAACTCTTTCAAAGATGTGGAAAAACTACTTAAAGAATATTTAATATGAGCAATAACAATGTTTCTTACAGTGAGTTATTGCAATATACACCTCTAAGGAAAAGTATAAAAACCTGATTATGGGCCACTAGTTGCAAGAACAAACTAAGTACTTTTCCATCCTTATCTATAAACCTTGCCAGTTCTTTTCGCCCAAAATAGGTATGTTATAATGTAAACACTGGACACAGCTGAAGCCTGCCAATCTGAGACCCGAAAAGTCTAAAAGTCAGATATAAAAACTCAAGTCTAGTAATAGAAAAGTTTTTCTATTCATCCTCCCAATCATCCTCCCAACTACCCTCAGAATCATGGGATTCATGTTGGAGCATGAGTCCACCTGATTCATTCACTGTGGAAGTTAAGCGAGAGGCTAAGTGGCCAAGCCAAGGGTGAACAGGTGGAGTCCAGGGACCAGAATCTAAGTTTGTGAGTTTAACCACAGGCTCTTTTCTTTATAGCACATGTTGTATTTATGAGGTACAGGTTATATCTGAGCCAAGCTTAGCATTATAAAATATGTCATATTAAAAACACTTCAATTAAGATGGTCCTTTGCTTTGAATTCTTAATGTTTGCCAGAAAATAACTAGGAGCACAATTAAACTGACGCAACTCTGGGGTCAACCTGGTTTGTAAGTGGGGTCTCTATTACTGCCAGTTTTTAAGAGTTGTTGAAGGGGGTCAGTAAAGCATACTGCAAATGGACAAGCAAAGTACAACTGGAAATTTGTCAAAAGGCAGGTAAACCAGACCCTTGATAGTAACTGCAATCAGCTTTAATTAGTGGTCATCAAGGAAAGGTTACATTCTCTGGAGGCTGACAGCTATGTGAGTGCATCAACTTGTGTAGGATCAATTAGAGCTGATATTCATGATGTCACGTTCAGCAGGCTTCACCTTGGCTCCCTGTCCTCCTGTTAACAGTCTGGTGCACTCTGATTCACCCCAGGCGACCTTATACTGACCTTTGGCCAAATCTAGATTCCTGATTCACTTGAGAGCTAAAACTTATTCCCTAAACTGATCAAGTTTAGCCATTTCTGCTTCCAGTTCACTGACTCTGATGCAATCCTGGTGTTAAGAGCTGTATCAGATCAAAGAGATCACAGTCTAACAGGGCAGAGACAGTTTTCTAGAATGTCTTACAAATGGAATCACAGAATATTTAGTGTCTGCTGCCTGTCTTTTTTCATTTGTTTTTGAGATTCATTCATGCTGTTGCATGTATATGTTCCTTTTCATTGCTGAGTCTGAGTAGTATTCCATGGTATGGAGATACAGCAAATTGTTTATTTGTATGCTGGTTGATTGACATTTGGGTTGTCTCCTGTTTTGGACTATTAAGAATTAAGCTGCTATAAACATTTGGGCACAGGTTTTTGTTTTGGACTTACAGTTTTTATTTCTCGTGAACCAATACCAAGGAGTGGAAATTCTGATTTGAATGGTAGCTGTTTATTTTCAAAATACCAAACTGTCTTCAGAAATGGCTACACAATCTTGCATTCCCACCAGCAGTGTATGAGTGTTTCAGTTGCTCTGCATCATCATCAGGAATTGATGATACGTCTTATAAATTCTAGCCAT
The DNA here is from genome assembly GCA_006410675.1 of Oreotragus oreotragus. Classification (NCBI taxonomy): domain Eukaryota; kingdom Metazoa; phylum Chordata; class Mammalia; order Artiodactyla; family Bovidae; genus Oreotragus; species Oreotragus oreotragus. The sequence goes on from SJYX01014658.1 coordinate 11,847, forward strand.
TCTGGTAGTAGTGTCTCATTATAGTTTCAATATGCATTTCCCTAATGCCAGAGCCTTTGACTGTGTGGATCACAACAAACTGTGGAAAATTCTTCAAGAGATGGGAATATCAGGCCACCTGACCTGCCTCTTGAAAAATCTGTATGCAGGTCAAGAAGCAACAGTTAGAACAGGATATGGAACAACAGACGGTTCCAAATCGGGAAAGGAGTACATCAAGGCTATATATTGTCACTCTGCTTATTCACCTTATTGCAGAGTACATCATGCGAAATGCCGGGTTGGGTGAAGCACAAGCTGGAATCAATATTGCAGGGAGAAATATCCGTAACCTCACATACACAGATGACACCACCCTTATAGTAGAAAGCAAAGAAGAACTAAAGAGCCTCTTGATGAAAGTGAAAGAGGAGAGTGAAAAA
>SJYX01014659.1:0-15524 GCA_006410675.1 Oreotragus oreotragus
TCATGCAAAGATGGGCACAATAAAGGACAGAAATGGTATGGACCTAACAGAGGCAGAAGATATTAAGAAAAGGTGGGGAAAATACACAAAAGAACTATACAAAAAAGACCTTAATGATCAAGATTACCACCATGGTGTGATTACCCACCAATAGAGCAAGACATCCTGGAATGTGGAGTAAGGTGAGCCTTAGGAAGCATCACTGCAAACAAAGCTAGAGGTAATGGAATTCCAGCTGAACTATTTCAAATCCTAAAAGATGATGCTGTTAAAATGTTTCACTCTGTATACCAGCAAATTTGGAATATTCAGCAGTGGTCAAGGATTGGTAAAGATCAGTTTTCATTCCAATCCCAAAGGAAAGCAATGCCAAAAAATGCTCAAACTACTGCACAATTGAACTCATCTCACACACTAGCAAATTAATGCTCAATGTACTCCAAGCGAGGCTTCAAGAGTACATGAGCCAAGAACTTCCAGATGTTCAAGTTGGATTTATAAAAGGCAGAGGAACCAGAGCTCAAATTGCCAACATCCATTGGATCATCAAAAAAGCAAGAAAGTTCCAGAAAAACATCTACTTCTGTTTTATTGACTAGGCCAAAGCCTTTATTGTGTGGAACACAACAAACTGTGGAAAATTCTTAAAGAGATGGAATACTAGACCACCTGACCTGCTTCCTGAGAAATCTATATGCAGGTCAAGAAACAACAGTGACACCCAGTCATGAAACAGCAGACTGGTTCCATGTTGGGGAAAGAGTATGTCAAGACTGTATATTGTCACCCTGTTCATTTAACTTATAAGCAGAGTACATCATGCAAAATGCCAGGCTGGATGAAGCATAGCTGGAATCAAGATTGCTGGGAGAAATATCAATAACTTCAGATAAGCAGATGACACCACCCTTAGGGCAGAAAGTGAAGTGGAACTGAAGAGCTTCTTGATGAAAGTGAAAGAGGAGAGTGGAAAAAAAAAAACTGCCTTAAAACTCAATATTCAGAAAACTAAGATCATGGCATACAGTACCACCTTCATGCCAAATAGATGGGGAAACCATGGAAACAGTGACAGATTTTATTTTCTTGGGCTCCAAAATCACTGCAGATTGTGACTGCAGCATGAAATTAAAAGACGCTTGCTCCTTGGAAGAAAAGCTATGACAAATCTAGACAGCATGTTAAAAATCAGAGACATTACTGTGCCAACAAAGGTCTATATAGTCAAAGCTATGGTTTTTCTCGCATCCATGTATGGATGTGAGATTTGGACCATAAAGAAAGCTGAGAACTGAAGAACTGATGCTTTTGAACTGTGGTGCTGGAGAAGACTCTTGAGAGTCCCTTGGACTGCAAGAAGATCAAACAAGTCCATCCTAAAGGAAATCAGTGCTGAATATTCGTTGGAGGGACTGGTGCTGACTCTGAAGCTCCAATACCTTGGCCATTTGATGTGAAGAAGTGACTCATTGGCAAAGACCCTGATTCTGGAAAATATTGAAGGCAGGAGGAGAAGGGAAAAACAGAGGATGGAATGATTGGATGGCATCATCAAGTCAATGGACATGAGTTTGAGCAAGCTCCAGGAATTGGTGATGGACAGTGAAGCCTGGTGTGCTGCAGTCTATGGGGTCATAAAGATTCAGACATGAGTGAGCAACTGAAATGACCTAAACTAAACCAGACAACAGATGTTGTGAGACAAGTTGTGGTAAAAGGAAGCATAATAGTCAATTTAAGAAGATAGTAGAATCATTTCTGCAATCTTGAGAAGGGGGACAAATAGCATATGATTTTATAATCTGTCAAGTTACCCTTTGTGTATAAAGGTAAAAGGCTTCTTCAAGCATGTACGCATTCAAGGACCACCATGAGCCCTACCTGAAAACATTACTTCATAATGCAGTCAACTAAGAGATTAATCCAAATATAGAACTTAGGGATAGAAAAGCTTTGGCCAAAAAAACTAATGGTAAGCACCGAATGCTTTTAAATAGAGAATTAAATCTAAACTGTTATGGGAATTAGGATTTTAGAAGTCAATTTAAATGCTAATAGCCTTGAAAAAATAAAAATAAGTAACAAGTACTGTCTAAAAATCTCCCATGGAGCTTAAAAAATTAAAAGTGCTTGAATATATTTTTTTTGCTTAACCTTGACAATTTTTTTCAATTTTCCTCTGACTTCTACTAAATTCAAGTTGACTTCAATGTACTCTTTCTCATAAATTTTTATTTTATATTGGAGCATAGTTGATTAACAATGTTGTGTTAGTTTCAGGTATACAGCAAAATGATTCAGTTATACATATACATATATCTATTCTTTTTCAAATTCTTTTCCCATTTAGGTTAATAAAGAATATTGAGCAGATTTACCTGTGCTATACAGTAGGCATTTGTTGGTTATTTTTTTTAAACATAGTAATGTGTCAATGTACAACTTTAAATTTAAAAAGAATACAGTATAAATCCATTTTTATAACTACTTCATGAATTTATCCAGCTGTTCAGTCATTTGTATATTTGCATAAAGAAAGATATGGAATGATATTCACTAATATTACCAGTGGTTGTCTCTGGGTAATAAGCTTTGAGGTGACTTCATTTGTTGTACTTCTGCATTGCTTATTTTAAATAGACAAGTGTTTACTAAAAAACTAGTCATTTGAAAGTAAAATCATAGGGTTAGGATTTCTAACCTAGTAAAATATCAATAAATAAAAGTAAAGAGGAATGTTTAAACTTCAGAAAACCTAGTACAACCAAGCATCACAAATAATTCAGGAGTTATAAATCATTCTCATCAACTCACAAAAAAATTATTGGACAATACAAACAAAGTAATAGTTAGTTGGCCAATGTAGCCATTAGGTGTGAAAAAGTAAAGAAATTCCATTTCTCTTTAAATTATCTTATAAATTCGAATTTTAGAAAATTAAAAATTTTCCTCATCCAAATTAGTAAAAACATTTTATTGCTGTCATATTCAAGTAGTTAAAGAATATTATTAATCAATATTTGCAATTTATAATAATTAACAAATTCTAGTCAAAATGGCAAATGGAAAAGCTAAAGCTTTAATAATCTTATGTTCCTCTGTAACAGTATTTTATATTCAATCAAGAAAAATGTATTAGTTTACTTCCTATCTATTTTTCAAGAAAAATCTTACTTTAAATCATTAAGGATCTGTGACCTTCAGTGTTAATGTCATGCATTTCCATGCCCAGAGATTTTTGTCTATCTGTTTTTATTCATTCATTTGCTAAATAATTTCTGTGGAGTCATCTAAATTTGGGCAAATCAGAAAACTTCAGGGCATGATTATGCCCAGTTTCAGTAATTACTTTTGGCAAATGGTGCTGGCTTTTCACAATAGTTTTCAAACATCTAGTAAGTAATTGCTTGTAACTGTGTCATTGTCTGACAGTGAAATGAAAGAACAGGCACTGCAGTGCTGCTGAACCCCTCCATTTGTATTGTACTGCAAAGCTTTCCAGCCACATAATTCCTCTTGACTGTCATGCTGTGGAAATTGCAGGGGGTTGCTGTAATATAGGCTTTTAACTTATGAAAAAGAACCAAGAGGAAAAAAGTAATGAAATTACACAAATTAGCCTGGCAGCCAAATTCTGTTTCTCCTCTTCCCTGACAAGACCTGATAATGGAAGGGTCCACCACCTTTTTTAGCATCTTAATTACTTAGATGCCATAATTTCAATCTCCTCAACTGGTACACTATTAAAAGATTCTCTCACCTCTAGCAGTAATCACTAGGTTCAAAAGCTACTGTGCCTTCCTGATTCTTTTCAAGAAATAGATGTAAAACAAAGCATCTGAGAAAGTGATTTTTCAAGCCGTGCACTCTGGATCATTTGTTTGTTCATTCATTGATCAAATATTTATTGAGCACCTACTATATATACAAAGTACTCGTCTGGTCACTAGGGATATAAGGAGAGAGAAGATAGATAAGGGTATTACTTTCAAAAAATCTACATTTGGCTAGGGGTAGGTAAACAATTGACTATATAATATGTCAGATTATGTTTAGTATTATGAAAAATAAGGCAGAATAAGGGGCCTAGAGAGAGACTATTGTGTGGACAGAGGTATTCAAAGATATGCCAAATATGGAAAGGACAAAAAAGCAATTTATTGCAAACTATTTTAAAAGATTTCTTAATGACATACTGGAAATAGTCCTTTGTTAAGACAACAAGACCTCCCAATCATATTCCTTCCATGTTCTCTTTATTCAAAGTGATCTCTTTCCTCAGAATTTGCATGGTATTCACTTAAAAGCTTTGACTGGTGCTTTATAGAACAGTTATTTCTGTACAGCTAATCTCCCCTGCCTAATAGGAATCACTCTTACATCAAGGTGTGTGTTTTATTCATCTGGGTATCTGTTAGGGGTTGCATCATATCCCCTAAAAGATATGCTGAAATCTTAACCCCTACTAACTCATAGTGTGACTTCACTTGGAAACAGAGTTTTTAGAGAGGTAATCAAAATGAAATCACTACAGTGGACCATAATCCATGACTGCCGTTATTACACAAAGGAGAAATTTGGACACAGAAATAGATATCCACATAGGAAAGACTGTATGAAACACAAAGGAAGAATGACATGTGAAGACAGAAGACTGGAGTGATGCATCTATAAGCCAAGGAATGGCAAAAATTGTCAGTTAAACACCAAAAATGAAGGAAGAAAGTAAAGATACTCCCTTAAGACCTTCAAAAGCAGTACAGTCATGCTAATACCCTGATTTTGGACTTTAAGCCTCCAAAACTGTAAGACAATAAATTTCTGTTGTTTTAAGCTAACCAGTTTGCTGTACAGTTCTTTGTCACAGCAAACCTAGCAAACTGAAATTGTGTCATTCTAAGGGCTTAGGAAAGATGGTGAATATGTGATGAATAAATAAATGAAGTCTTTATAAATAATAAATTTTGTGTGCACTTTACAAGTGAAGAAACTTAGGCATATCTATAATTGAACTACTTATGTGACACACGATATGAATTTGGTTGACCTTCAAAACTCAGGTATTTCTTTAACAGAGAAGTGAAGTTTTGGATAGAGTCCCTTTTCTTTAATAAACACCATTCCCTTAACTTTCTATAGTTTAGTGCAGCAAATGGTATGTGTGTAAGAGCTCTACCTTGCTAAAGGAGAATAAATAAAAATCAAAAATCAGAGTTGATTATTTGGAAATCACCTCATAAGTCAGGTCACATAGAGAATCAAGCCTCAGAGCCTGGCTGAAAGTGTAATACTACAAACTGATTTTGCACTCTAGAAAGCATAAGTGCAAAAACCCAGCCCTTCCCAAAGTATATTATGAGTAATTCTGTTTCAAACATTTAGCCAAAAACAAATGACTTGGAATGAACTTTATTCTGAATCTGAGTACTGTGCTTCTCAAAAAAGGCAAACAACTGATTCATCCAACCTTAGTACCACTTAGATCATGCTTAGCATCTAGAATTAGTAAACCAGCACAGGCCCAAATGACATCAGGGAGTTAATGTTGTCCTTCAGTTGCTAAGTCCTGTCACACTCTGCAACTTCAGGGACTGCAGCACTCCAGGCTTCTCTGTCCTTTACTATCTTCTGAGTTTGCTCAAACTCATGTCCATTAAATTGGTGATGTCATCCAACCATATCATCCTCTGTTGTCCACTACTTCTCCTGCCCTCAATCTTTCCCAGCATCAGGGTCTTTTCGATGAGTTGACTCTCCACATCAAGTGGCCAAAGTATTGGAGCTTTAGCTTCAGCATCAGTCCTTCCAATGAATATTCACGACTGATTTCATTTAGGGCTAACTAGTTTGATCTCCTTGCAGTCCAAGGGACTCTCAAGAGTCTTCTCCAGCACCACATTTCAAAAGTATCAATTATTGCAGTCAGCCTTCTTTATGGTCTGACTGTCATCCATACATGACTACTGGAAAAACCTAACTGTGACTATACAGACATTTGTCAGCAAAGTGATGTCTCTGCTTTTTAATATGCTATCTAGGTTGGTCATAACTTTTCTTCCAAGGAGCAAGTGTCTTTTAATCTCATGACTGCAGTCACCACTCACAGTGATTTTTGAGTCCAAGAAAATAAAATCTGTCACTGTTTCCATTGTTTCCCCATCTATTTGCCATGAATTGATGGGACTGGATGCCATGATCTTAGTTTTTGAATGTTGTTTTAAACTAGCTTTTTCATTCTCCTCTTTCACCCTTATCAGGAGGCTCTTTAGTTCTTCTTTGCTTTCTGCCATTAGAGTGGTATCATCTGCCTCTCTGAGGTTGTTGATATGTCTCCCAGCAATCTTGATTCCAGCTTGTGAGTCATCCAGCCCAGCATTTTACATGACATACTCTGCATAGAAGTTAAACAAGGGGCGTGACAGTATATAGCCTTGACATACTCCTTTCCCAATTTGGAACCAGTCTGTCGTTCCATGTCCAGTTCTGTTGCTTCTTGGCATGCATACATGTTTCTCAGGAGTCAGGTAAGGTGGTCTGGTATTCCCATCTCTTGAAGAATTTTCCACAGTCTGTTGTGATCCACATAGTCAAAGGCTTTAGCGTAGTCAATGAAGCAGAGGTAGATGCTTTTCAGGAATTCTCTTGCTTTTTTTGTGATCCAACAGAAGTTGGCAATTAGATCTCTGGTTCCTTTGCTTTTTCTAAATACAGCTTGTACATCTGGAAGTTCTCAGTTCACATACTGTTGAAGCCTAGGTCTTGAAAGGTTTTGAGCATTATCTTGCTAGCATGTGAAATAAGTGCAATTGTGCCACAGTTTGAACATTCTTTGGCATTACCTTTCTTTGGGAAGTCAATGTACTGTAATACTAAAAATTATGGAATTTGGGGGTTTTCCCAGCTTTAAGATATAATTGACAAATAAATTTATTCATATTAAAGATATATAACTCGATATTTTGACATATAAACACATTTTTAATGTTTGCCACAATCAAGCTAATTTGCATATTTGTAACTATAGTCACCATGCTGTACACGAAATCTCCCAAACTAATTTATCCTACATATTTCAAACTTTGTACTATTTGATCAACATTTCCCCATATTCCCTTCCCTTAGCCCCATGTAGCCATCATTCTATGGCTCTAAGGGTCCAGCTTTTCAGATTTCACATTTAAGTGAGATCAAGTAGCATTTGTCTTTCTGTGTCTGCCTTATTTCACTTAGCTTAATATTCTCCAGGTTTATCCATGTTTTCACAAATGGCAGGATCTCCTTTATCTTTATGAATAAATAATATTCCATTGTATAGCTATGCTACTTTTCTATTCTCAGTTTATCTATTCATGGACATTTAGGTTGTTTCCATGTTTTGGTTATTGTGCATAATGCTGACATGAATATGGGAATGCCAAATATCTCTTTGAGACATGAACTTCGCTTCCTGTCGGTGTACACCCAGAAGTGAAATTGTAGATCATATAAAAGTTCTATTTTTAGTTTTTTGAGAAATTCCCACACTATTTTCCATGTCTCTTCCAATTTATAGGCTTCCCTGGTAGCACAGTGGTAAAGAATCCACTTGCCAATGCAAGAGACATGGGTTTGAGCCCTGGGTCAGGGAGTTCTCCCTAAGAAAGAAATGGCAACCCACTCCAGTATTCTTGCCTGGGAAATCCCTTGCACAGAGGAGGCTGGCAGACTACAGACCATAGGGTCACATAGAGTTGGTCACAACTTAGAGACTAAACAACAACAACAATCAATTCACATTCTCACTAATGGTGTACAAGAATTCCCTTTTCTCCATAGCCTGACAAGTATCTTCTGTCTTTTAGATAATAGTCATTCTAAAAGATGTGAGGTGATATCTCAATGTGATTTTAATTTGCATTTCTCAGATGATTAAGGATGCTTAGCCATTTGTATGTCTTCTTGTAGAAATGTCTGTTCAGGTTCTTCACTCATTCTTTAAATGAGGGTTTTTTTCTTTTGGGAGGAATGGATGGGTATTGAGTTGTATGAGTTCCATATATATATTTATACTAACCCCTTACCATTTATATAGTTTGGGAATATTTTCTCAAGTTCCCTAGGTTGTTTTTTCATTCCTTTGATAGTTTCATTTACTGTGCAAAAACATTTTGTGTTAAATCACTTCATTCATGTCTGACCTTTTGTGATCCTATGGATTGTAGCCGTCCAGGCTCTTCTGTCCGTGGGGTTCTCCAGGCAAGAATACTGGAGTGGGTTGCCATTTCCTTCTCCAAAAGCTTTTTTAGTTCAATACAATTTCATTTGTCTGTTTCTGTATTTGTTGCTTGTGCTTTTGGTGTCATATTCAAAAATTAGTGCACAGACAGTGTCAAGAAACGTTTCCTGGGGGTGGTCCTAAGATGACAAAGGAATAGGATGGGGAGACCACTTTCTCCCCCACAAATTCATCAAAAGAATATTTTGAATGCTGAGCAAATTCCACAAAACAACTTCTGAACGCTGGCAGAGGACATCAGGCACCCAGAAAAGTAGCCCATTGCCTTCGAAAGGATGTAGGACAAAATATAAAAGATAGAAAGTGAGAAAAAAGAGTTAGGGATGGAGATCCGTCCCAGGAAGGGAGTCTTAAAAGAGGAGAAGTTTCCAAACTCTAGGAAACCCTCTCACTGGCGGGTTTGTGGGGAGTTTTGGAATCTCAGAGGGCAACATAACTGGGAGGAAAAATAAAAAAATAAATAAAAACCACAGATTACGTGCCGGACTTGATGGACGTGAGTCTGAGTAAACTCTGGGAGATGGTGATGAACAGGGAGGCCTGGCGTGCTGCAATTCATGGGGTCGCAAAGAGTCGGACATGACTGAGCGACTGAACTGAACTGAACTGGCAACTCCCAGAAGAAAAGTACCACAAATGCTTGCATCTGCCACCAGCAGGTGGGGGCTGAACGGGGAGGAGCGGGCTGCATTGCTTAGGGTAATGATGGGGCCTGAATGCCCTGAGGGCAATCTGAGGGAGCTAACGTGAGATAGTAACCTAAACTGTGGGATACCCGGAGAGAGGTGGGGAGGAGAAAGAGAGAGAGAGAACTATCCCGCAAAAAGCCCTAATCTAAAGTACTGCTGGCTGGCTCACAGAACAAAAGACTGAATACCAGAGGAGAGCTAGCAGGCTGCGAACCAGCCCATCCCCTGCAGGAGACAGGGGTCAAGTGGGCACCAGCCAGAGCTGAAAAGGGGCAAACTCAGCCCTAGAGATGGCGTCCCCTACCAAACTGTGAACAGGCTTCCAGTTTCTATCCGAAACTTCCTGGGTTTCTGGACGGTTGACATCCACCAGGAGGGTTGCTGCCAGAGATCAGCTCCCCAGAAGAGACACACAGCACACTGGAGATGGGTGAGCCCACTGCAACCCAGGAATCCTAGCAGCTGGGACCAGGGAGGTGATAAGACACACTCACCACCTACGGAGGGTGCGCTTGCCGAACCCCAGGGTTAGTAGAAGGAAAAAAATCTTTGAAATTAGGGCAGAAATAAATGAAAAAGAAACAAAAGAGACCTAGTAAAATTCAACAAAGCTAAAAGCTGGTTCTTTAACAAAATAAAACTGACAAACCATTAGTCAGACTCATCAAGAACAAAAGGGAGAAAAATCAAATCAACAAAATTAGAAATGAAAATGGAGATATCACAACAGACAACACAGAAATACAAAGGATCATAAGAGACTATTATCAGCAACTATATGCCAATAAAATGGACAACTTGGAAGAAATGGACAAATTCTTAGAAAAGTATAACTTTCCAAAAATGAACCAGGACGAAATAGAAAATCTTAACAGACCCATCACAAGCATGGAAATTAAAACTGTAATCAGAAAACTTCCCGCAAACAAAAGCCCAGGAACAGACAGCTTCACAGCTAAATACTATCAAAAATTTAGAGAAGAGTTAAAACCTATCTTACTCAAACTCTTCCAGAAAATTGTAGAGGAAGGTAAACTTCCAAACACATTCTATGAGGCCACCATCACTTTAGTACCAAAACCTGACAAAGATGCCACCAAAAAAGAAAACTACAGGCCAATGTCACTGATGAACATAGACGCAAAAATCCTTAACAAAATTCTACCAAACAGAATCCAACAACATTAAAAAGACCATACACTATGACCAAGTGGGCTTTATCCCAGGGATGTAAGGATTCTTCAATACCCGCAAATCACTCAACGTAATACACCACATTAACAAGTTGAAAGACAAAAACCATATGATTATCTCAATAGCTGTAGAGAAAGCCTTTGAAAAGATTCAACATCCATTTATTATAAAAACCCTCCAGCAAGCAGGCATAGAAGGAACATGCTGCTGCTGCTGCTGCTGCTGCTGCTGCTGCTGCTGCTGCTGCTAAGTCACTTTAGTCATGTCCAACTCTGTGCAACCCTTTCACAGCAGCCCACCAGGCTCCCCCATCCCTGGGATTCTCCAGGCAAGAATACTGGAGTGGGTTGCCATTTCCTTCTCCAATGCATGAAAGTGAAAAGTGAAAGTGAAGCTGCTCAGTCATGTCCAACTCTTAGCTACCCCATGGACTGCAACCTACCAGGCTCCTCTGCCCATGGGATTTTCCATGCAAGAGTACTGGGGTGGGGTGCCATTGCCTTCTCCATAGAAGAAACATACCTCAACATAATAAAAGCTATACATGACAAACCCACAGCAAACATTATCCTCAATGGTGAAAAATTGAAAGCATTTTCCCTAAAGTAAAAAACAAGACAAGGGTGCCCACTCTCACCACTACTATTCAACATAGTTTTGGAAGTTTTGGCCACAGCAATCAAAGCAGAAAAAGAAATAAAAGAAATTCAGATTGGAAAAGAAGAAGTAAAACTCTCGCTGTTTGNTCCCCTAAAGTCAGGAACAAGACAAGGATGTCCACTTTCACCACTACTATTCAACATAGTTCTGGAAGTTTTGGCCACAGCAATCAGAGCAGAAAAAGAAATAAAAGGAATCCAAATTGGAAAAGAAGAAGTAAAACTCTCACTGTTTGCAGACGAAATGATCCTCTACATAGAAAACCCTAAAGACTCCACCAGAAAATTACTAGAGCTCATCAATGAATATAGTAAAGTTGCAGGATATAAAATTAACACACAGAAATGAGAAAACAGAAAGAGAAATTAAGGAAACAATACCATTCACCATTGCAAAAAAATAAAATAAAAGAATAAAATATTTAGGATTATATCTACCCGTGTATACTGAACTGTAACTTCCTCCAATTTTAAAGGAAAACTGGAGAAGGAAATGGCAACCCACTCCAGTGTTCTTGCCTGGAGAATCCCAGGGACGGGGGAGCCTCGTGGGCTGCCGTCTATGGGATCGCACAGAGTCGGACACAACTGAAGCGACTTAGTAAAGAAACAAAAGAACTATATATAGAAAACTATAACACTGATGAAGGAAATCAAAGAGGACACAAATACATGAACACAAATACCATGCTCATGGATTGGAAGAATCAATATAATGAAAATGAGTATAGTACCCAAAGCAATCTATAGATTCAATGCAATCCCTATCAAGCTACCAAGGGTATTTTTCTCAGAAATAGAACNAGCAATGAGAAAACAGAAAGAGAAATGAAGGAAACAATTCCACTCACCATTGCAATGAAGAATAAAATATTTAGGAATATATCTACCTAAAGAAACTAAAGACCTAAATATTGAAAACTTTAAAACACTGATGAAGGAAATCAAAGAGGACACAAATACATGGAGAAACACACCATGTTCATGGATTGAAAGAATCAATATAGTGAAAATGAGTATATTGCCTAAAGCAATCTATGGATTCAATGCAATCCTTATTGAGCTACCAATGGTATTTTTCACAGAACTAGAACAAATGATTTCATAATTTGTATGAAAATACAAAAAACCTCGAATAGCCAAAGCAATCTTGAGAAAGAAGAATGGACCTGGAGGAATCAACCTGCCTGACTTCAGGCTATACTACAAAGCTATAGTCTTCAACATAGTATAGTACTGGCACAAAGACAGAAATATAGATCAATGGAAAAAAATAGAAAGCCCAGAGATAAATCCATGCACCTATGGACAACTTATCTTTGACAAAGATGGCAAGAATATATAATGGAGAAAAGACAATCTCTCTAACAAGTGGTGCTGGGAAAACCACTTGTAAAAGAATGAAAGTAGAACACTTTCTAACACCATACAGGAAAAGAAACTCAAAATGGATTAAAGATCTAAATGTAAGACCAGAAACTATAAAACTCTTAGAGGAAAACAAAGGCAAAACACTATCCGACATAAATCACAGCAGGATCCTCTATGACCCACCTCCCAGAGTAATGGAAATAAAAGCAAAAATAAACAAATGGGACCTAATTAAGCTTTTGCACAATGAAGGAAACTATAAGCAAGGTGAAAAGACAGCCTTCAGAATGGGAGAAAATAAGACCAAATGAAACAACTGACAAATAATCTCAAAAATACACAAGCAACTCCTGCAACTCAATTCCAGAAAAATAAATGACCCAAGCAAAGAATGGGCCAAAGAACTAAACAGTCATTTCTCCAAAGAAGACATACAGGTGGCTAACAAACACATGAAAAGATGCTCCACATCACTCATTATCAGAGAAATGCAAATCAAAATCACAGTGAGGTACCATTTCATGCAGGTCAGAATGGCTGTGATCCAAAAGTCTACAAACTATAAATGCTGGAGAGGGTATGAAGAAAAGGGAACCTTCTTACACTGTTGGTGGGAATGCAAACTAGTAGAGCCACTTTAGAGAACAGTGTGGAGATTCCTTAAAAACCTGGAAATAGAACTGCCATATGACCCAGCAATCCCACTGCTTTTCACACCAGTCAGAATGGCTACGATCCAAAAGTCTACAAGCAATAAATGCTGGAGAGGGTGTGGAGAGAAGGGAACTCTCTTACACTGTTGGTGGGAATGCAAACTAGTACAGCCACTATGGAGAACAGTGTGGAGATTCCTTAAACACTGGAAATAGGACTGCCTTATGACCCAGCAATACCACTGCTGGGCATAAACACCGAGGAAATCAGAATTGAAAAAGACACGTGTATCCCAATGTTCATTGCAGCACTGTTTATAATACCCAGGACATGGAAGCAACTTAGATGTCCATCAGCAGATGAATGGATAAGAAAGCTGTGGTACATATACACAATGGAGTATTACTCAGCCATTAAAAAAATACATTTGAATCAGTTCTAATGAGGTGGATGAAACTGGAGCCTATTATACAGAGTGAAGTAAGCCAGAAAGAAAAACACCAATACAGTATACTAATGCATATATATGGAATTTAGAAAGATGGTAATGATAACCCTGTATGCAAGACAGCAAACGAGACACAGATGTATAGAACAGTTCTGTGGGAGAGGGAGAGGGTGGGGTGATTTGGGAGAATGGCATTGAAACATGTATAATATCATATATGAAATGAATTATCAGTCCAAGTTCGATGCAGGATACAGGATGCTTGGGGCTGGTGCACTGGGATGACCCAGAGGGATGGTAGGGGGAAGGAGGTTCAGGATGGGGAACACGTGTACACCCATGGCAGGTTCATGTTGATGTATGGCAAAACCAATGCAACATTGTAAAGTAAAAAAAATAATAAAATAAAAATACTTCTGTTATTTAAAAAAAGGAAAATAATTAATAGAATGAATAGGCAGAAGGATATTTAAATCATAGTCTGTTCTCTTGCCACTGTGAAATTATGTTAGAAATCAATATCAAGAGATATTTGAAAATAACCCAGGTATTTTCAAGAGCAATGTGACAATTAACAAGAGAGATTTTGACTTAGCCACTGAAAGCCTCAATGAAGTTAAAAGATTGAAAAACACAAGAGGGTGATTGCAGAGAAGAAAATATTTAAACGAGAAATAAATATTATAGATACTTTGGAGGAAAAAACAATACTTGTGTGTTTGTATTTTTCAAAAATTTCCAAGATAATTCTAATGTGTATTTGGATTTTAGAAAGTGATTACAGGTTTTTCTATTAAACGGTAGGGGTTTTTTTTAATTTTTATTTTTACTTTATTTTACTTTACACTACTGTATTGGTTTTCACATACATTGACATGAATCTGCCACGGGTGTACATGAACTCTTAAACATGAACCCCCCTCCCACCTCCCACCCCACATCATCCCTCCGGATCATCTCCATGCACCAGCCCCAAGCATCCTGCATCCTGCATCGAAAATAGACTGGCGATATGTTTCTTACATGATAGTATACATATTTCAATGCTATTCTCCCAAATCATCCCACCCTTTCCCTCTCCCTCTCCCTCAGAGTCCAAAAGTCCATAGAATCCTATTACTTTTTGTTGACCAATCATGATACAATGGTATTAAGTGAATAATAGCTGCATAATCACAATAATAAAATATCTTTATCAGTTTTCACAGTAAATAGCCAGACAATAATTAAAAGATAATTACAATTGCAAGCCATAATGAAAACATGATTAACCTAACATTATAAAATAATAAAATAAATACATACAGTTTTAGTGGATTAAGTAGAGTGGTGTGGTAAGTGGAAGTGTATACACGTACATGTTTTCATCAGTCCAGCCAGTCTATGTCTTTTGGTTGGGGCATTTAATCCATTTACATTTAAGATAATCATTGATATGGATGATCCTATTACAATTTTGTGTAGGTCTGTTCCTTTTCTTGTGTTTCCTGCATGGAGAAGTTCCTTTAGTATTTGTTATAAAGTTGGCTTGGTGGTGCTGAATTCTCTTAACTTATGCTTGTCTGGGAAGATTTTGATTTCTCCATCAAATCTGAATGAGAATCTTGCTGGTGGAGTATTCTTGGTTGTAAGTTCTTCCTTTTCATCACTTTAAATATGTCATGCTACTCCCTTCGATCTTGTAGTTTCTGTTGAGAAATCAGTTGATAACCTTATAGGAGTTCCCTTGTATGTTATTTGATGATTTCTCCTTGTTGCTTTTAATATTTTATTTTTGTCTTTAATTTTTGTCAGTTTGATTACTGAATGTCTCAGTGTGATCCTCCCTGGGTTTATCCTGCCTGGGACTCTCTGTGCTTTCTGGACTTGGTTGATTCTTTCCTTTCCCATGTTAGGGAACTTTTCAGCTATTATCTCTTCAAATGTTTTCTCAGGTCCTTTCTGGCTCTCTTTTCCTTCCAGGACCCTTATGATGCAAATGTGGTATATTTAATGTTATCCCAGAGGTCTCTTATGCAGTCTTTTTTTTTTCTTTATTTTTCCTATGTTCTATTTTTCAGCAGTGATTTCCATTCTGTCTTCCAGGTCACTTATCCATTCTTCTGCCTCAGTCTGCTATTGAAATCTTCTAGTGTATCATTCACCTCTGTTTTTTGTTTTGTTTTGTTGTTCTTTAGTTCTTCTATGTCTTTGGTAAACATTTCTTGCATCTTCTCCATTTTTTTTTTTTTTTT
>SJYX01014659.1:15599-27266 GCA_006410675.1 Oreotragus oreotragus
AGTTCTTCTAGGTCTTTGGTAAACATTTCTTGCATCTTCTCTTTTTTTTTTTTTTTTCTGAGATCCTGGATCATCTTCACCATCAATATTCTGAATTCTTTTTCTGGAAGGTTGCCTATCTCTACTTCATTTAGTTGTTTTTCTGGAGTTTTATCTTGTCCCTTCATCTGGGACATAAGTCTCTAATTTTTCACTCTGATTAACTTTTTGTGATGTGGTTTTCATTCTAGCTGTTGTGGGAGTGTAGTTCTTGCTTCTTCTGCCTATCTCTGGTGAATGAAGCTAAGAGGCTTGTGTAAGCTTCCTGCTGAGTCTGGTTTAAAAGAAACGGATTTACTAGAGTATGTGAGAGCCTTACAGACACTGATTCTGGGAACAAGACCCCCCCACCCAAGGGCAGCTCCAGCAAAGCCCTACTTCTTTTCCTGGAAGCAACACATGTAGTGAGTTCTAGGGCCCATTCATGCTGATGGAGTGTGGGTCAGATCCATGCTCCAGGAGCTGCTCCAGAAAGGGAGCCTCCACTGACCCACTGACCACATGGTGGTGGAGCCCACATGCCCCTCTCTCCTGCCACGCCCATCTCCAACCCCCACCTTCCCCAGGCTTGTTTAATGGCAGGGCCTGGATCTCAGTGACACCCACTCACCAGCTATGAAAGAGGCTGGGAAGTTGAGTCTTGACTTTTACTTCGGAAAAGTGGGACTATGGAATTTTCCTTGAAATAGAAGAGATATATAAAAGATGCTTAGGAATAAATAAATCAGACAAATGTACATGAAAATGTCTTTGGAATATTTTTCATCAAGAGGTGATCATCCATTTTCTTTGGAATTCAATTGGGAAGATAGAGAAATTGTGACACAGTCCATAACTTTTAAAAAATTGTTATAAAAATACAGTGCTAAAAAAATATCAAACAGAACAGAATTATAAGTGAAAAAAAAAAACTACCTATTTCCTATTCCACCATTGCCATTCCCACTCTTAACAGTTTTGTCTTTTCTATTATACACATCTTTATGCATATACATACATATATATATATGTATATATACTTTTTTTTTTACTCAAATGGAATTATGACATACCATTTTGCAACTTACTTTATTCACTTAACAATGTATCATGGAAATATTTTTATGTCATTAAGGATAGCTTTACCTTATCTTTAAAATATTTCATTTGAAAAGTTTCAAAAACAAATGAAAGTGGAGAGAATAGTATAATGAATTAAAATTCAACATGATCAGTTTTGATTCATCTATATCATCACCCATCCCACCATCCCTGGAATATTTTAAAGCAAATCCAAGGCATCACATCTTTTCGATTGGTATCTCTTTTCATCAGTAGGTATCTCTAAGACGGGTTGGTTGGCAAAGGTCAGATGAGGTCTCTGTAGTAACTACTCAGCTCTGCCCCTGTAGTGCACAAACAGCCATAGACAAACGGGGCTAACTGAGTTCCAATAGCTTTACTTGCAAAACAAGCAGTGGCCAGAGTGGCCAACAGGGCTTAGTGTGCCAACCTCTGCTCTGAAAGAAAAGAACTTCTTCCTTTAACACATGATATTTCTCTTTAATACTATTTTTTTAAGTTAGTGAAGATCTTTAATGTCATTAGATNCAGCCATAGACAAACGGGGCTAACTGAGTTCCAATAGCTTTACTTGCAAAACAAGCAGTGGCCAGAGTGGCCAACAGGGCTTAGTGTGCCAACCTCTGCTCTGAAAGAAAAGAACTTCTTCCTTTAACACATGATATTTCTCTTTAATACTATTTTTTAAAGTTAGTGAAGATCTTTAATGTCATTAGATCTAAAAATATTAACAATTTCTTAATAGCCAATATGCTCAACGTTTTCTTTTCCTGATCTTATTACAATCTTGTTTATAGTTTATTTAAATCAGAATAAAAATAAGAATAATAATTGCTTGGAATTGGAATTGCTCCAATCTTCTAAGTCTCTTATCCCACATATTTTTCTCCATCTCTTCCTTCACATTTAAAATATTTTCTGAAGAAACAGGGTCTCATTTATAAAGTCTTACAGAGTCTCAGATTTGTTGATTATGTCTCTGTCATATCATTCAGTATGTTTCTCTATCTCTGGTGGTTCTGTAAATCAGTTATAGGATCTAGAATCTTGACCAGATTTAGGTTAATTTTTTTCTTTCTTGGCAGGATTACTACTTTAGGAGGAGGTACCTGATGTCTGATAATCTCTCTCTGCAATGCCATCAATCACTAACTGTCATTGCCTGATGATATCTTACTTACAAGGAGTAAGACGCTTACTCCTTGGAAGAAAAGCTATGACCAACCTAGACAGCATATTAAAAAGCAGAGACATTACTNAGAATTGAAACATGTATATTATCATATGTGAAACAGATTGCCAGTCCAGGTTCAATGCATGAGACAGGGTGCTTGGGGTTGGTACACTGGGATGACCCCAAGGGATGGGATGGGGCGGGAGGTGAGAGGGTGTTCAAGATGGGGACCACAGGTACACCCATGGCTGATCCATGTCAATGTATGGCAAAAGCATGATTATTGTAAAATAATTCACCTCCAATTAAAATAAATAAATTTTTAAAAAATAAAAAAGAAATGTTTCCCCTACATTTTCTTCTAATAGTTTTACAGTTTCAGGTCTTATATTTAAGTCTTTATTCCATTTTGACTTCATTTCATATGCTGTGTATTATGAGTCCAATTTCATCTTTCTGCATATGGATATACAGGTTTACCAAACTATTTATTGAAGAGATATCCTTTCCCGATTGTGTGTTCTTGCCACCTTTGCTGAAGAACCATTGATTGAAAATATATGGGTGCCATTTGGGGCTTTTTATTTTGTTATTTGGTCTATATGTTCATTTTTATACCAGTACCATGCTGTCTAATTAACTTTGTAGTATATTTTAAAATCAAGCAGTGTGATACCTCCAGCTTTGTTCTTCTATATCAAGGTTGTTTTGCCTAATCAGGGTCTCTTGTGGTTCCATAAGAATTTTAGGATTGTTTTATCTAGTTCTATGAAAAATGCCATTGGAATTTGGATAGGGATTGCATTGAATCTATTTATTTCTTTGGGTAGAATGATCATATTAAAGTATTAATTCTTCCAGTCCATGTACATGGCATATGCTTCCATTTATTTGCATCATCTTCAATTCCTTTCATTAATGTGTCATAATTATCAGTGTTCACATCTTTCACTTCCTTGGTTAAATTTACTCCTGGTATTTTATTGGTTTTGATGCTATAGTAAATATGATTCTGTTCTTAATTTCTTTTTTGGATAGTTCATTGATAACATAGAAGTGCAACTCATTTTTGTAAGCTGATTTTGTATCTGGCAAATTTGCCAAATTCATTTACTAATTCTAAAATTTTGGTGGTGTCTTTCGAGTTATTATAAGATTATGTCACATGTAAACAAAGATAATTTAATTCTTCTTGTCTGATTTGGATGCTTTATATTTCCTTTCCCTTCTTAACTGATCTGACTAGGACTCTTAGTACCATGTTGAGTAGAAGTGGCAAGAATGGGTATTAGTGCCTTGTTCCTGGTCTTACAGGAAAAGCTGCAAGTATTTCAGCATTGAGCATCATGTTAGCTGTGATTTGTCATATGTGGCTTTCATTATATTTTGTTACATTCCTTCTATACCTAATTTGTTGATAGTCTTAAAATGATTGGTTGGTCAGTTCAGTCGCTCAATCGTGTCTGACTCTTTGCAGCACATCAGGCTTCACCAACTCCTAGAACTTGGTTAAACTCATGTCCACAGAGTCAGTGATGCCATCCAACCATCTCATCCTCTGTCGTCCCCTTCTCCTGCCATCAATCTTTCCTAGCATCAAGGTCTTTTCAAATGAGTCATTTGTAAGCATCAGGAGGCCAAAGTATTGGAGCTTCAGCTTCAGCATCAGTCTTTCTAATGAATACTTAGGACAGATTTCCTTTAGGATGGACTGGTTGGATCTCCTGTCAGTGCAAGGGACTCTCAAGAGTCTTCTCCAACACTACAGTTCAAAAGCATCTATTCTTCAGCACTCAGCTCTCTTCTAATCCAGCTCTCACATTCATACATGACTACTGGAAAAACCACAGTTTTGACCAGATGGACATTTGTTGGCAAAGTAATGTCTCTGCCTCTTTTTAATATACTGTCTAGGTTGATCATAGCTTTTCTTCAAGGAGCAAGCGTCTTTTAATTTCATGGCTGCAGTCACCATCTGCAGTGATTTTGGAGCCCAAGAAAATAAAGTTTGTCACTGTTTCCATTATTTCCCCATCTATTTGCCATGAAGTGATGGGCCAGATGCCATGATCTTAGTTTTCTGAATGTTGAACTTTAAGCCAGCTTTTTCGCTCTTCTCTTTCACTTTCATCATGAAGCTCTTCAGTTCCACTTCACTTTCTGCCATAGGGTGATGGCATCTGTGTATCTAAAATTACTGATGTTTCTCCTGGCAATCTTGATTCCAATTTGTGCTTCATCCAGCCCAACATTTCGCATGATGTACTCTAAATATAAGTTAAATAAGCAGGGTGACAATATATAGCCTTGATGTACTCCTTTCCCTATTTGGAAACAGTCCATTGTTCCATGTCTGGGTCAAACTGTTGCTTCTTGACCTGCATACAGATTTCTCAGGAGGCAGGTCAGGTGCTCTGGTATTTCCATATTTTTAAGAATTTTCCACAGTTTGTTGTGATCCACCCAATCAAAGGCTTTGACATAGTCAATAAAGCAGAAGTTGATGTTTTTCTGGAACTTTCTTGCTTTTTCTATGATCCAGCGGATGTTGGCAATTTGATCGCTGGTTCCTCTGCCTTTTGTAAATACAACTTGAACATCTGGAAGTTCACAGTTCACGTACTGTTGAAGCCTCGTTTGGAGAATTTTGAGCATTACTTTGCTAGTGTGTGAGATGAGTTCAATTGTGCAGTAGTTTGAACATTCTTATAATGATAAATTGTTGAATTTTCTCAAATGTTTTTATTTTATCTATTGATATAATCATAAGATTTTTATTCTTCATTCTGCTACCATCATGTACCACATTTACTGATTTGCCTATATTGAAATAGACTTCCATCCTAGGGATAAATCTCATTTAATCATGGTTTACGATTTTTTACTATGCTGTTGAATTCAGCTTGCTAATATTTTGTTGATATTTGTATCTATGTTCATCAGAGATACTGGTCTGTAATTTTCTTATCACTATGGTGCCTTGTTGGAGAAGGCAATGGCAGCCCACTCCAGTACTCTTGCCTGGAAAATCCCATGGATAGAGGAGCCCGGTAGGCTGCAGTCCATGGGGTTAACTGTTGCTTCTTGACCTGCATACAGATTTCTCAGGAGGCAGGTCAGGTGCTCTGGTATTTCCATATTTTTAAGAATTTTCCACAGTTTGTTGTGATCCACCCAATCAAAGGCTTTGACATAGTCAATAAAGCAGAAGTTGATGTTTTTCTGGAACTTTCTTGCTTTTTCTATGATCCAGCGGATGTTGGCAATTTGATCGCTGGTTCCTCTGCCTTTTGTAAATACAACTTGAACATCTGGAAGTTCACAGTTCACGTACTGTTGAAGCCTCGTTTGGAGAATTTTGAGCATTACTTTGCTAGTGTGTGAGATGAGTTCCATTGTGCAGTAGTTTGAACATTCTTATAATGATAAATTGTTGAATTTTCTCAAATGTTTTTATTTTATCTATTGATATAATCATAAGATTTTTATTCTTCATTCTGCTACCATCATGTACCACATTTACTGATTTGCCTATATTGAAATAGACTTCCATCCTAGGGATAAATCTCATTTAATCATGGTTTACGATTTTTTACTATGCTGTTGAATTCAGCTTGCTAATATTTTGTTGATATTTGTATCTATGTTCATCAGAGATACTGGTCTGTAATTTTCTTATCACTATGGTGCCTTGTTGGAGAAGGCAATGGCAGCCCACTCCAGTACTCTTGCCTGGAAAATCCCATGGATAGAGGAGCCCGGTAGGCTGCAGTCCATGGGGTCACTGAGGGTCGGACACGACTGAGCAACTTCACTTTCACTTTTCACTTTCATGCATTGGAGAAGGAAATGGCAACCCATTCTAGTGTTCTTGCCTAGAGGATCCCAGGGATGGGGGAGCCTGGTGTGCTGCCGTCTATGGGGTCACACAGAGTCGGATACGACTAAAGTGACTTAGCAGCATGGTGCCTTGTATGAAGGTAATGCTAATCTCATAAAATGAATTTTGAAATATCCCCTTAACTTTTGGATGAGTTTGAGAAGGACTGATGTTAATATTCTATTAAATCTCTATTAAATCTTTTTTAGAATTCACCAGGAAAGTCATCTGGCCCTGGAATTTTTGATTATTGATTCAGTCTCCTCATACATTATTGATTTGTGCTCCTATAGGGTGCTTATACCTCTTAGTTATTTTTAAGTTTCTTTTCAAGATATTTTGGTTCCAATATTGTTGTTTTATTGGCGTTTCTGTGGAGGAATACGGATTTCCTACTCTGCCATCTTACTGACATCAGATCTCAAATATCATGATATTTGGAGGAACAAAAGGCTGAGTTTGAATCTGGCTTCACAAGTTAATAGTTGTGTGATTTTAGGCAAGTTACTAACTCTTCTCTCAGTTTCTGCTTCTTTAAGAATAGTGAAAGCTGTTATCAAATATATATTAAACAATGGGCTGTCTTAAGATATTTCACCTTGAAAAATTCTTAACAACAATACCACCTGGGCTACCTAAACCATCTCTCTGAATCTTGGTTTTCATAGTCATTAAGGTAATGCTTGCTAGATGATCTAAAAATAACCCTAAAATTTCTTAGGCTTAACATAATAGTTATTTTTTATTCATTTCACAGTTGAATGTGGGTTGAAGGCTCCTCAGGAAGCTGTCCTTTAAGTGATGACTTCTGTCCCCTTATGGTGTTGTCATTTTAAACACGGCCCTAGGGTCTTACAGGCTTCCTTTGTGTCTCAAACATTAAAGAATCTGCTTGCAATTCAGAATACCTGGGTTTGATCCCTGGGTTGGGAAGATCCCATGGAGAAGGGAACAACTACCCACTCCAATATTATGGCCTGGAGAATTCCATGGACAGAGGGCTACAGTCCCTGGGGTCACAAAGAGTTGGACATGACTGAGAAACTTTCACTTTCTGAGGTCTTCAGGAAAAGAGAAGGGAGATTGTGGGTGATACAACAGGGTTTTATAGCTAGTTTTAGAAGTGACATATTTCAATTCTGCACATATCCCATTGGCTGAATCCAGTTATATAGCCCAATAGAGCAGTAAGGGAAAATGAGAAATGTAGTCTTCCTATGTAAACAAGAAGAGTAAATGAGATTAGTGAGCACCTAGACTCTCTCTCCAACAGTCTTTTTTCACATAAAGGGATTTTAAGGTTTAGACTCTGTCCATATCAGTTTTATTTCTAACTTAACAAGTACATATAGTTTTTAGAAGATTTTTATACTTTTATATAAATAGTTTCCTAGTAAGTATCTCTCTTCTACCTATCCTCTGAGAAAGGAGTTTTCTTTTTTCTAGGGAGCTAACTACTGGAAACGGTGGGAAAATTCTCAGTGATAAAATAGAACATGTTTGATAAACAGAGCACAATGAAATATAATCCAGGTGGGTAATGTCAAGGATTAGATCTCTCCCATTCAAGGAGAGCAGAGTATATATACTTAAAACTGTACTATAAGTAAGCATTTGGTCCCCAGGAAGAGTGCTAGCAAGGGTAAGAACTGTCCATATGATAAAAGTCATAAAACAGTTGAAGAAGAAAGAAACTTTAGAGGCTGCAAAGGGCATGTAGCAGGGAAAATATTTAATGCTGTTTCATAGGAAATGTCACGAAATACATATATTGTCATCTTCGGTTTGGACCTTAATCAAGAAGGATGCTACTTTTCATAGCCAAGAGAGATAAGGCCATTTCTTCCTTCACTGTAATAATGAGGGCAAAAAAAATCTAAAGAAAAGAATTAGTAGAGGGCAAGACTCAAGATACTGAGTGTCAGACTTGATTATGCAAGATGAAGATTACAAACTGACACAAATAAAAGAAAACCCATTTTCTAGTAAGCAGTAATTCAGGCAGGCTGTATTTTGCTGCCTGTATTTGGTGGAGTAGGAGAGCTATGTTAACAATGCAGTGACAAACACTCTGTATCAAAAGCGAACTTCAATAAAGGTGAATCTTAAAACATCCTAGAAGAAACATACATAGAAACTATCTCAATAGTCAATGAAAGAATGAATGAGGGAGAAGTGGGAATATTAAGGTAGTACCCACGGGGGAGTTGAGAAGAACAGAAGCAAGAGAAATGAGTGGGAAGAGACATGTAGGGTTCATTTCTTAAGTTCCTGAGAAGTGCTACCTTTTTTTTCAGTTGATTATTTTTTTAATTTATTTTAGTTGGAAGCTAATTACATTAAAATATTGTAGTGGTTTTGCCATAAATTGACATGAATCAGCCATGGGTGTACATGTTTTCTACATCCTGAACACCTTCCCACCTCCCTCCCCATCCCATCCCTCTGGGTCATCCCAATGCACCAGCCCTGAGCACCCTGTCTCATGCATCTAACCTGGACTGGCGAACTGTTTCACATATAATAACATATATTTTTCAATGCTATTCTCTCAGATCATCCCAACCTTCTCCCACAGAGTCCTAAAGACTGTTCTATACATCTGTGTCTCTTTTGCTGTTTGGCATATAAAGTTATCGTTACCATCTTTCTAAATTCCATATATATATATATATATATATATATATACTGTATTGGTGTTTTTCTTTCTGGCTTACTTCACTCTGAATTTGGCAATAAGGTGTTCATGATCTGAGCCACAGTCAGCTCTGGGTCTTGTTTTTGCTGACTGTATCAGTTCAGTCGCTCAGTCGTGTCCGACTCTTTGCGACCCCATGAATCACAGCACGCCAGGCCTCCCTGTCCATCACTAACTCCCGGAGTTCACTCAGACTCACGTCCATCAAATCAGTGATGCTATCCAGCCATCTCATCCTCTATCATCCCCTTCTCCTCCTGTCCCCAATCCCTCCCAGAATCAGAGTTTTTTCCAATGAGTCCACTCTTCACATGAGGTGGCCAAAGTACTGGAGTTTCAGCTTTAGCATCATTCCTTCCAAAGAAATCCCAGGGCTGATCTCCTTCAGAATGGATTGGTTGGATAGACATTCTCCATTTTGGCTGCAAAAAATATAATCAATCTGATTTCAGTGTTGACCATCTGGTGATGTCCATGTGTAGAGTCTTCTCTTGTATTGTTGGAAGAGGGTGTTTGCTACTACCAGTGCGTTCTGCTGGCAAAACTCTACTAGCCTTTGCCCTGCTTCGTTCCATATTCCAAGGCCAAATTTGCCTATTACCCCAGGTGTTTCTTGACTTTCTACTTTTGCATTCCAGTCCCCTAAAATGAAAAGGACATCTTTTTCAGGTGTTAGTTCTAAAAGGTCTTGTAGGTCTTCATAGAATTGTTCAACTTCAGCTTCTTCAGTGTTATTGGTAGGGGCATAGACTTGGATTACTGTGATACAGATTGGTTTGCCTTGGAAACGAACAGAGATCATTCTGTCGTTTTTGAGATTGCATCCAAGTAGTGCATTTCGGACTCTTTTGTTGACCATAATGGCTACTCCATTTCTTTTAAGGGATTCCTGCCCACAGTAGTAGATATAATGGTCATCTGAGTTAAATTCACCTATTCCAGTCCATTTTAATTTGCTGATTCCTAGAATGCCGAAGTTCACTCTTGCCATCTCCTGTTTGACCACTTCCAATTTGCCTTGATTCATGGACCTAACATTCCAGGTTCCTATGCAATATTGCTCTTTACAGCATCAGACCTTGCTTCTATCACCAGTCAAATCCACCACTGGGTATTATTTTTGCTTTGGCTCCATCCCTTCATTCTTTCTGGAGTTATTTATCCATTGATCTTCTGTAGCATATTTGGCATCTACCGACCTGGGGAATTCCCTTTTCACTATCCTATTATTTTGCCTTTTCATACTGTTTATGGGGTTCTCAAGGCAAGAATACTGAAATGTTTGCCATTCACTTCTCCAGTGGACCACATTCTGTCAGACCTCTGCACCGTGACCTGCCCGTCTCGGATGGCCCCCAGAGATTGGCTTAGTTTCATTGAGTTAGACAAGGCTATGGTCTGTGTGATTAGATTGACTAGCAACATGTACAATCTTACATGGGTTTCTCTTACCTTGGACGTAGACAATTCAGCTATGACCTAAATCAAATTCCTTATGATTTTACAGTGGATGTGAGAAATAGATTTAAGGAACTAGATCTGATAGACAGAGTGCCAGATGAACTATGGACAGAGGTTCGTGACATTGTACAAGAGACAGGGATCAAGACCATCCCCATGGGAAAGAAATGCAAAAAAGCAAAATAGCTGTCTGAGGAGGCCTTACAAATAGCTGTGAAAAGAAAAGAAGTGAAAAGCAAAGGAAAAAAGGAAAGATACAAGCATCTGAATGCCGAGTTCCAAAGAATAGCAAGGAGAGATAAGAAAGCCTTCTTCAGTGATCAATGCAAAGAAATAGAGGAAAACAACAGAATGGGAAAAACTAGAGATCTCTTCAAGAAAATTAGAGATATCAAGGGAACATTTCATGCAAAGATGGGCTCAATAAAGGACAGAAATGGTATGGACCTAACAGAAGCAGAAGATATTAAGAAGAGGTGGCAAAAATACACAGAAGAACTATACAAAAAAGATCTTTGCAGCCCACATAATCATGATGGTGTGATCACTCACCTAGAGTCAGACATGCTGGAATGTGAACTCAAGTGGGCTGTGGAAAGCATCACTATAAACAAAGCTAGTGGAGGTGATGGAATTCCAGTTGAGCTATTGCAAATCCTGAAAAAGGATGCTGTGAAATGCTGCACTCAATATGCCACCAAATTTGGAAAACTCAGCAGTGGCCACAGGACTGGAAAAGGTCAGTTTTCATTCCAATCCCAAAGAAAAGGCAATGTCAAAGAATGCTCAAACTACCGCATAATTGCACTCTTTTCACAGGCTAGTAAAGTAATGTTCAAAATTCTCTAAGCCAGGCTTCAACAATACGTGAACCGTGAACTTCCTGATGTTCAAGCTGGTGTTAGAAAAGGCAGAAGAACCAGAGATCAAATTGCCAACATCTGCTGGATCATGGAAAAAGCAAGAGAGCTCCAGAAAAACATCTACTTCTGGTTTACTGACTATGCCAAAGCCTTTGACTGTGTGGATCACAATAAACTGTGGAAAATTCTGAAAGAGATGGGAATACCAGACCACCTGACCTGCCGCTTGAGAAACCTATATGCAGGTCAGGAAGCAACAGTTAGAACTGGCCATGGAACAACAGACTGGTTCCAAATAGGAAAAGGATACGTCAAGGCTGTATATTGTCACCCTGCTTATTTAACATCTATGCAGAGCACATCATGAGAAATGCTGGACTGGAGAAAGCACAAGCTGGAATCAAGATTGCCAGGAGAAATACCAATAACCTCAGATATGCAGATGACACCACCCTTATGGCAGAAAGTGAAGAGGAACTAAAAAGCCTCT